>WPIO01000028.1:710000-865000 GCA_009760855.2 Cristatella mucedo
TGGCGACGGCCGGGCGTGCCCAGGCGACGGTGCGGGTCTTTGGCCATGGCGAGGCGCTGGCTCGTATCTAAGGCTGACGTTTTAGACCAGCTACGGTCGGCGGCGCGATCGTGGCTCGGCCGGGTTAGAGTAGGGGCATTTGGTGGGTCTTTGTGATTTGTCTTTCGTGTGCATGCGCCTGCCTACACTTCACCATCTGCTTGTAAATGTTACCACCAATAATTCGGTACTGCTTTCTATGCACATCTGTAAAGTGCTTAGAAAGAGATTGAGGCCTCTGAGGGCGCTATATGAATGTTTTATTATTATTATTATCATTAATGGGGCGAGATCAAGGAGCTGGTGGCTGGTTGCCAAGTTCGCGAAACGCACCCGCCGACCCCCTCACACTACCCGTGTGTCAAAATCGGCTTTCCCAGACAAGCCTCGCTCACTCCACGGTTCGAGCGGCTTCTAATAAAAAAATGTAAGCTGATTTAACAGCTCTTTTGTATAGTGAAAGATTAAGCTTCTTCACGGCTATCACCACCGCTTGCAGTGTCAATAAGGGATCGCCTACTGCAGGATTCGAACCCACGACTTCGGGGTCGAGGTCGTGAACAGCAGCCGCCTTACTTAGTGTACCATCGCTGCAATAACGATCAGCTCAAGCTTTGCCCCGTGCGACTAGAGACGCAGCAGACTTGGACATAATAATACTACATTTGTATAGCACCCTCAGAGAACTGAATCTCTTCTAGGCATTTTACATGTACGCTTATTAGCAAGCCCAGACGAAAATCTTTCGGCTCTTTGCTCAGGCGCAGTCCGCAGTAGATTAGTCGCTTCTTGCTGACATCAACGCAAGTGACATAAATGATTTTTGCGCGGGCAGGGGCTCAATTTAGAAAGCGTTTTCTTACACCCTATACACGAACTGTGATTGATGTCGGCCCCCAGACTTGGCCTAAGGGTAAGGTGCTTTCCTTTAACGACCAAGGTCATGGGTTCGAGCCCTGGGGCATATATAAAGCCTCTGGATAGAGATTAAGCTCTTTTATGTCGCTATACAAATGCCATGTGTATCTAATTGATCTTGCTGACTTTTTGATGAAGATTAAATGCGATTTTGTTTTTAACTCGTGCAACTTAGTGCAACGCCCCCAACGATTACGAACTACGAGATTGGCCTCTGATTTTAAACTGAGAACCGTTTTTGAAAAAGCCAAGAGGCCTACGAGTATCGCGCTGTATAGCAATGGATATATGTAGTGACATTTATTTATAACTTACGCTTTGGCTAGTAATTAAGGCGTGGGACTGACAGGAGTCGTTCTCTTCGAGCGACGGTGCGGCACGTGGCTGCCGTGCAGGCACCGATGTGAAGCACCGTCGGCGGATGACAACTTCGCGATCTACTTGGTCACACCGCAGGGCCTCAGCTACCCTATGGAGCTATATTTGACGGGAGGAGTGTACGTGTCCCTTACGAGGGACATCAGAACTGAGCCTCCTGCCGGAAGCTGGACGTCCTGCGGAGATTCCTCCTTCTCAGGTTGGACAACTTTTGTCGGGCCAGGATAAGTAGCTGTTACGTTACTTTGTCTCCGGCTGCAGCAGCGCTAGTGGAATCTCACGGCGACACGAAGACACGAGCGGGCGAACGTGAGCTGTGAACGAGACTCAATCTTTATTCCCCCAGCGGGTACATATATGAGCTAGGGGCTGACTCACCACAGATAAGGGAGTACATCTGTGGTGAGCCACTGTGGTGGGCTACATGCTTACATCAAAGGCTGCACTGAGTCAATTGCTCAACCACCTGCTGCAGGTGGGCATACATTAGTGGCCGAAAAGCAACAGGCGAACGCAACATAGCGGCTACTTTACTTGCGTCTTCGGAGAAAACAGCGATACTCGCCTACGGAGGGAGGCACGCACAGCTAGGTCTACCAGCGCTTTGTTCATTACGTGCGATTGACCCAGCTTTACTTCTATGCAGGCGATACCCAGCTGTATGTGTCGCCTAAACCGACGGAATATGCTTCAGCGACTGGTAATCGGAATGCTTGCCTTGTAGACATTTGATCCTGGATGTCGGCCGATTTTCTCAAACTTATTGACGATAAAATGTAAGTCCTACTCATAGGACACCGAAGAGAGCTTTTGGACTATGAGACTTTTCTCTTACAATTGGTGATGCTTCAGTACGAACTTCATTGTGAGCTCGGAATTTAGGCCTCCTCCTTGATAGCAGTGTAAATTTCGAAAGTTTCATTAAGAAAACTGTCTCTACAACTAGCCACCACATCCGATGCCGGTGTAAGATAAGGACTATACACGTTAGTGATTTTCAATAAATCTAACTAGCTCCCGGTTCTGTCTAGGCTACATTACTGCAAATCCGTCATGGATAGGTTACCAAAAATGCATTCAACCTCTACAGCCCGTCATGAATATGATTGCAAGGCTAGTCAGAAAATCTCCCATGTTCAGCCATATGTCTCCTTTGCTGAACGAGCTTCGATGGTTCCCGGCTGATCAACGAATAGAGAGATAAGTTCTTACGCTGACCCATAAAAAATACTTCGGCTGATTTAGCAGCCTCTTTTTGTATAGCAACAGAAGATCCTTTACGGCTATCACCACCGCTTGCAGTGGCGATACAGGATCGCTCACCACAGGATTCGAACACACGACCTCGAGGCCGAGGTCGTGAAAAGCAACCGCTTTCCTAGTAAGTCATTACCAAAGGCCTGATATAGCTTGGCTCCTACATACCGAGCTGAACTGCCGCACCAGTTTCAGCCTCCTCGTAACCTCAGGTTCTCAGTGGACAATAAACTAGCTGTTCCGTTGCTACGCTTCTTAACCGTCAAGCAAATACGTATAAATATAATTCATTTGTACAGCGTCCTAAGAGAACTCTTTTCAGGCGCTTTACATATGCCACGGGGCTCGAGCCCACGACCTCAGCCAGACCTTGACCGGGGCGAGCACCTTGACCGCTGAACCAAACCAGCTCAGCAAGCATGACAGAAGCTTTGCTCTGGTGGTTCTGGTCTATGGAACTCACTACCACGATTTGTACGCAACGTCATATCCTCCTGCTGCCGACTGTGGCACATCTGCTCAACCGTCCTGAGCTGCTCCTTCCACGCTACGTCACTGCCTTGACTGTCTTAAGGACCGTTATAGCCAAGAGGGTAAGGGACCCGTTCTTCACGACCGAGGTCATGGGTTCGAATTCTGCAGTGAGAGATCCTTTATTGCCAACTGTTAGCAGTGGTGATGGCCGCTAAGGTTCTTTTACCGCTACATAAAATTAGGCTGCTAAATCATCTAATATTTTCCTGACTCAGCTATGCGTCTCACTGTCTCTTTGTTGAGTGAGATGAAGTCTGCTTGCTACCGCATGCGTACCGAAAGCAGCTTAGGCTCTTAGTGCGCAATATAAATTCTTCTGCATCACATCTAAATAATCGCTGTGGCTTTGTGGAGTTACAGACGGAGATACAAAACAATAAACCTGCTGCTCGTGCATTGATTTGACTCAGTCAGAATCGTGCCGCCTCGGCCCACACTGAGCGGAAACTCTACTTTCTGCGATGCAGCGATGCCGATGGTCAAGGCCAGGTTTGAATAGTTTGGTTGCAGCCCTACTAGATCTCGTGTGACAGCTAGCGACCATTAGCAGGTGCGTTGAGGCTAGCAACAGCTTGCTCCGGCTAGACCTAATTGTCAACGACGCGACCATGCCATCATGATCGACATCGCTATCCCATTTGACAACAACCAGGATGACCACCAGAAAAAGCTGCTGAGTGCAAGATCACGAAGTCACCAAGTACGCCGGCATTGCGAGTGACTTTCTGACGCTACCTGGCGGAGAACAGCAGCCTTTCCTCCAGCCTTTCGTTTTGGGCGCTCTTGGTTCAAGGTATCCGACGAAGGAAAGCTGCCTTGACGCTCTTTACGTCCCGTACAGATCATGGACGCCCTTCCGAAAGTTCCTCCAAGCTGCTACGATTGTGGGCAGCGAGGCTCCTCTGTAGAGAAATTCTCCTCGGGTGAAGTCAACCTTGCCGTCGTTCGAAAAGGTCACCGCCGAGACTGAGAAGAAGGAAGAACCAACTCCCGTGACTTTGTAGACACTATAACACTACAGCCACCATGAAATCACGTGTCTAGCTGAACATCAGCAACTGTAAGCTTGTTTGCTAGTCTATCGGAATTCGTCTGCCACACCGGCTATAACAAGCATGCAATTCTTTGCGCTTTCTTCTTGCAATTCTTTTGCTAATTTGGTGTTGCATTCCGAGCCGTTCGCAGGATTTCGAGCACTGCAATATATTGTGCTACATAGCAAACTGCCTATATAGCAAACTGATGTACGTGAAGCATGATGACGCTAGTTCAAGGAACAAGCTATGAAGGTGCGTCCCTACTGCGAAAGGTTGTGGCTGGGTATGTGAAACGCCGGTACCTACCAAGATCCGGTTCGTTGCGATGCCACGCTCTCGCAGGCTTGGGAGGGCGAGAGTACGCCCTTATCTACAGATAATTAGCATTTGTTCAATACAATTCCCCATTCAGTACTGCATTATGCAGGCTGGCGCTGGCGTCTAGGGCATGCTCGGAGTATCTGGAGCAGGAATATCGCGAGTCTACAGGAAGCCTGATGAAAAAGCATCTTTTAGTTATTGGAGGCATTATCTGCAAAACTCAGTTGAAATCACAGCTTCAAGAAGCGTATTTTAAGATAGGCAAGTAGATCTCAGTTTGAAAGTGCCAGGCCACCAGCGGGACATGCCGTTGGGGCCATTTGAATAAATATTCCCACGTTCAATTGCATTAAATTTTGACCCACAAAGTTCATAACAGCGTGGTGTATTTTGGCTGAATCCGCTTCACAGACAGTGGGAGTAAACTGCACCGAGTGATCTCACCTCGACCTGCAGTGTAACACTGGGCCACTGATGCGATGAACGTGACACTCAAGAGTGCTCTTGACAAGCATGCTCCCGTTCGCTCTATCCGTGTTCAAAGTCGTCGAGATTCCTTTCAATTTACAAAAAAACTCCTTAAGATGCGCCGTGTTAAGCGCAGGCTGGAACGTCGTTTCAAGAAATCGGGGTCTGAGGCAGACCTAGTCAATTTTAAAGACTTCCTTCGAGTTTACATCCGAAAGCTCAAAAAAACCAGGGCTTCTTTTTTCATTAGAAAGCTGAATTCCTGCCAGTCGGACACTAAACAGATTTATAAGACAGTAAACCATTTACTGGCCAATGCTGTGAGGTCTGACTCCCCAGATATTAAGGGCTCAGCCGAAAAGTTTTCAGCCTTCTTTACTTAAAAAATTGTGCACATTCGTGCCTCCATTAAGCCCCCTCCGACCAAAGCAATCGCCGTTCCTCAACCTGTGACCTTTCTTAAAAGGTTCTCCGATGTTTCTGCCAGTGATGTGGCTGCCTTATTAAGGTCTAGCAAAAAGAGCTCGTCTCCTGAAGACCCTATACCTTCATCTCTGTGGCCTTCACTTGCAGACCAACTTAGCCCTGCCATAACCAAGATTTTTAATGCTTCTTTGGGAAAAGGGGTCGTCCCCAAGTCCTTCAAATCGGCAATCGTTAGACCAATTCTTAAAAAGCCTGGACTAGACACAGAGGTCCTAGCAAACTATCGTCCAGTTTCCCTTCTTCCGTTCTTATCAAAGATTCTTGAAAAAATTGTTGCTAAGCAGCTAGTTGAACATATTGAAAATAATGGAATGTCAGAAACATTTAACTCAGGGTTCAAGAGGCAGCACTCTATTGAAACTGCTTTCCTCCGTGTTAACAATGACATTCTACGTGGCAACGACGACGGGAATGTCACTGCCCTAGCTCTGCTAGATCTGTCTGCTGCCTTCGACATCACTGATCACGAAGTTCCGCTTGAACGATTGAGAACAACGATCGGTCTGGCAGACGAAGCACTGGCGTCGTTTAAATCATACTTGTCTGATCGTGTTCAATCCGTGTCGTGTGGGGGTCAGGTCTCAGACATGAGAAGGGTCACCTGTGGAATCCCTCGAGGGTCTGTACTCGGTCCCTGGCTGTTCTTCATTTATACACAACCTCTGGGAAAAGTGATTAAGGCCCATGAAATAGGATATCACTTCTATGCTGACGATACTCAGTTGTTTCATTTAAACCGTTGGAATCTGCTGCAGCAACTGAGAAACTGAATGCTTGCCTTGCCGATATTCGATCCTGGATGTCGGAAAACTTCCTGAAATTAAATGATGATAAAACCGAACTGCTGCTCATAGGACACCCTAAGCGTGTAGCTGGATTAAACGGCTTTGCTTTTCTAATAAGTGATGCTATTGTGCGACCTTCACCACGTGCTTGTAATCTAGGTGTCGTTTTCGACAGCTGCCTCAATTTCAAAAGCTTCATTCAGAAGACTGCCTCTACAGCTAGCCATCACATCCGATCCTTATCCAAGATTAGAAGCTGTCTCCCACAGTGGCTTTTAAAAAATGTAACTAGCTCTTTAGTTCTGTCTCGGCTTGATTATTGTAATTCCCTTTTGGCTGGGCTGCCAAAGAAAGCCATTATGCGACTACAGCTGACTATGAATATGGCTGCAAAACTGGTCTTCAAGTCTCAGCGGTTTGAGCACGTGTCATCTCTGCTGAAAGAGCTTGGATGGTTGCCGGTAGAGCAAAGGATACAGAGCAAAGTTTTTACGCTGACCCACAAGGCCCGCCACGGCTTAGCTCCTTCGTACCTAGCTGAACTGCTGCATCAGTTTCAGCCTGTTCGCGCCCTCAGGTCCTGTGTGGACAATAAATTAGCTGTTCCATTCCTCCGCCTAAAGACAGTTGGCGACAGAAGCTTTAGCTCTGCAGGTCTTAGACTGTGGAACTCGCTTCCACAATTCTGACGAAACGACAACTACTCTCCAACTGCCGACTATGGCACATCTTTTTCAGCGGTCCTGAACTGCTACTTCCATGCTACTCACTACCTCAACTGCTCTCCTGACTCTGCTATGCTTCCCACTTTCTCTGTGTTGCGTGAGACGAAGTGTGTTGGCTACCGAATGCGTACCGAAAGCCGCTTAGGCTGCGTGTGATCTACACAAAACTGCATAACACCCACATGGTCTTTATGACTTTGTGGAGTTACTTACGGAGATACATTACATTACATTACATAGCAGGTCTAGTATTGGAGCCACAGACCTCTACTGATTGGCTGGAAATCGCGTATCCCTAGACCAATTGTACTGTTCCTCTGCCACAACCGCTACTGCATATTGCAGCGTTTTTCACGCGATGGCAGTGGCAACATGTTTCGTATGCATAATGGCTCGCTCAACCAAGAGTTATCATTTAATACTAGTACATATTGAACCTGTTTCTTGATTATACTCTGTACGTCTTAGCTAGGGTTCATGTTTTGTTGTCAGCTCATAATTTTCTGGATTATTCACTGGTGAATGGCTTCACCTAAGCACTAAATCTCAGACCTATAACATGAAACTAAAACTGCAGCTTCGCCAAGGTCATATTGGAAACGGCAGGCATATAGCAGCTTGAAAGTGTCGAGCAACTGCCACGGTCGGGCAGTGGAAGCTATTTGCAAAAAGACGGACATTTTTTGCCATTGCATGAACTTTTTTTAGTAGTATCAAAACAACACCATTTGTAATGAGAAATAAAACCGCACCATTGAGCACATGGTTTTGGAAATAGTAGGTGGATCGAAGTTCGAAAGTGGCGCCTCCTGACTGGAATGGTATCAATGATCTCAATGGTAACTGGGGTCAAAAGTACACCTTCGGGCAGCCGACATTTTTAATCGGTATTCGCAAGTGCTGGGCCACTCGCTGGTTTGCATGCTGTTTGCATGAGAACGAGCCATTAGAAATGCGTCAACATTTCTGGCTATTACCGAAATACCGCTATCTATAATATGAAAACAGAAGCGTGGCATCGTGCAGTCAACTGTGACAGCAGTAGGTGGATCGTAGGGCGACAGTGCCGCACCACTGGTGGAGCCTGGCCGAGCCGTTGAAAGTCATTTGCCGAAGATGACGCAGGCCCACTTGCATACATTTTGTTAATAAATTCAAAACCGCCGCCTGCTAATGAATCGAGACTGTAACTTCGTGCAGCTTATTTTGAAGCTACGGGTGGATCATGAGCATTCTCTACAGGAATGAAGCTCGAAGCTAAAAATAATGTACGTGCATTCGCAGATTTTCGTCGTCAGTGTATTCGGCTGCAAGATTGAAATCTTGAACCTGGCGCCAAATATTCTGCCAGAGATCAAGCAAGCATCTAACTAACTGCGCTCCATGAAAGATGGTTGAACAGGCATTCCCTGACAAGCTTTCTCAAAATCTGACATGATATTTGCCGGATTCAGAGTTTGCATTATTAATGCGTGACGAAACTGGATACGCTGTTATTACTTCTATACCAGTCGCACAATGTAATACGTGTTTCTTTTTGGTATAATAGTAATTGATTTGGAAAACAAAAAGCCGGTTAAATCAGCTAAGTCATATACAATACTTTGAAAAAAAATTCTTATATACTTTAGCTCTTTTGTCATGCGTGCATACGCGATGGTCGCTAGCATTTACTAATAATCCATTTTTAAAGAGCTCTCCGAGAACTTACTCTCTTTATGTACTTTACATATATAGGTCGTTCGTTGGCTTCCGCCTGTCTGGCCTCTGGTCGGACGAAGCGGTAGAACCACGCTCAGCTCCTCCGTCCTCCATCAGTCCTGCGCTTCGCCAGTCTAAGTGACGCATGCACTATAGATTGAAGAAAGACCGAAACAGAAGCGTTTAATAGGGACGAATAACTTATTTCGCGATTTTGACGACGCACTTTTGTCTTGCGCGCTTTTGTTACGACGCTTCCCGACTTGACGGCATTTAAAAAGAACCTAAAAACGCACATGTTCCTCACAGCATTCGGTGGGTCCTTGCGGTTCGTCCTTTGTGCGCTCTTGCATGCTGGCGTTGTGCAGGCTTCCACTAACCATTCGGTCATGCTTTCTTTGCAGCATACGTAAAATGCCTAGAAAGAGATTAAGTTCTCAGAAGTTGTTAAAATCATTGTTAAAAAAGCGTTAATATCATTGACCCAACACAGTTCAAGGTAAATGATCGGGCAACATCGACCAATGCAACGACAGCGTCGTCGCAGTGCCGGAGGCGGCGGTGCTTCCAGTCCTCGGCGAGGCCGGGGCAGCGCCGCGAAAATGATCCTGGGTTGAAGTCGCTAAGCGACAGCCTGCGCTCCGTCGACGTCGTCGAGCGTCCGCCGCGAAGGTGGCGACTGGCGACGCCGGCGCCGGCGGCGGCTGCTGCGGCTCGGAAGGCGCGGTCGCTCAGATGCGCGCGTGCGCTCGCTCGACGCTCTAGCGCCTAGCCACGCGCCAGCGGCCGTCGTTAGCGACACGCGTTCTTCCCGTTTGACGGTCGAGCGGGAAAAGCGACGACGACGAATCACAGGAGAGCGTCACTGGCTGACGCTCGGGACTATTCAAAGCCGGCACCAGCTAACGCTGTGGCAGCGTTCTGAGTCGCGAAAGCGGCTGCTGGGTCGGAATGCGCGGAACGTATTCGAAGAAGCCGGGAGCGCTGTAGAGATTGCGTGCCGTGCCTTCGCGAGCGCGCGCGCGCGCGTGAGTGCGCTCTTGCGCTCCGCTGCCAGAAGCTCCGTAAAAAGCCGCGCACGTTTAGCCGACGTTGCGCTGAAGAGTCTTCGCAGCTCTACCGGCCTATGTGACTTTCGGCGCGCCCATACTGCATTGCGAAATTAGCCCCGACGACGCACCAGCGACGACGCGCAGACACCGCGGTGCTTTAGCGTACGTACGTTCTCTTCTCGCTACGGCTCGCAGCGCGACGGCAGAGCACAGCGGCGGCGCAGCTCTCCGCGGCGTCTCGCTTGCGACTGCCCTCCACGTTGGGTCTCCGCTGTCTCCCGGGACCGCTCGTCTCGCCTCTTCTTATCAGCGACCGCTAATAAACGGCGGGCTGATGGACCACAGCCGCGCGCCGGCTTGTCCCTAAGCTACATGCAGTGGCTATTCGAGCGTAGGTTAGGGGACGGCAGCTGCATACCGGCCTGCCTGCGTCCCAGTCACACGTACGTTTCGTCAGCAGGCTTTCGCGGCCGAAAAATGTCAGTTAATAATAATAATAATACGCTTGATAAAGCGCCCTCGGAGAACTCAATCTCTTTCTAGGCGCTTTGCAATTGCTGCAAAGGGAAATGCAATTAGATGGTAAGTAAAATCATGCTTGAAAAACAAACAAAATGAATAACATGGTTAGGGGTGACATGCACAGGGTCAGCATGCAAATGTGGTTAGTGGCAGCATGCACAGTGTCAGCACGCATAAGCGCATCAAGGACGAATCACAGGGACCCACTAAATGCTGTCCTAAATAGGTGTGTTTTCAAGTTCCTTATAAATGTGGTCAGATCAGGGGATGTTCTGACGCAGGTCGGGAGGGAGTTCCAAGCTTTGGGAGCATACGAACTAAATGCACGGTCTCCAAAGGGTCTGAGGTTTGTACGAGGTATTTCTAGACTGTTGGATTCCGAAAAGCGGGTGGTACGATGCTTGGCATGATGGGGGAGCATGTCGGAGAGATAGGCTGGAGCCATAGAATGAAGGGACCTAAAAGTGAGCGACAAAACCTTGAAGTCAATCCGTTGCTTGACTGGTAGCCAGGAGGAAGCGAACCGGAGAAGCTGCAATGGCTGGCCACTTGGACCTGGGCTTCAGTGCAGCACAGCGAATAGTGCAGCAAAGACTGGACGGCCATCGAGTGTGAGGGAAATGCATTCCGGTAGAGGCAGGAAACTAACGACCCATCGCGTTCCGGTTCGAGCCGCGAGGGTGGCAAAGGGCTGACAATCAACGCGACCAATCAGAAGGAGCTTTAGGCGCCGCGATTACTATGCTGCGAGTCCGTTGCCACACCCCCATCTCCAGACCGCACGTGCCGGGAGTAGGCCGTTGGGTCAGCCGCGACGGGGATCAGCCGAGGTCAGGGTGTAGGCCACGCCGGGACGCGCCCGTGGCCAATTCTGACTTAAGTATAGCAGATCATCGGTGCCTGCGCTAAAGGGGTGGGATAGCGGGCCGGAGCGAACCGCTTTCCGCCACGACGCAACGAGACACGCGAGCCTGTCAGTTTCTGTTGTCGCTCAAATCTCCAGCGTAGGCCCGAAGCCTATCGGCCGCCGATCCAGAGCTGACGCCGGCGGCGCCTCGCGTGACGGTCCCGGCCGTCGCCTGCCGCCAGCATCCCGAGCGCTGCAGTCAAGCGCGGATCGAGAGCACAATTGTGAAGAGTGACGTTGTCATCTCGCGAATCGGCCGCGGAGACAAAGGGGCCGCCAGCGGTCGCGGCGAACATGGCGGAGAGCTTGACTTCTCTGGCTACCGCCAGCGACATATATTGCGACGCGGCTGAGAGTGCAGCGCAGTCGGTAAGCGCTCGCAGCACGCTCTCCACGCCGCTGTGCGGCTCAGCCTGCCCAGAGCAGCTCAGAACGCCGCGCCTTCGGCTCTTAGCGCATCTGCGTTCGAACGCGTGCGCGAATGCGATCTCGCGGGCGAGTACTGCCGTCGAAATGGTAACAAGCCATCGTTGTGCCTGTGAAGCCAGCTGAAATGTGACCTGGCGGTATGCCCTGCCGCCGCCTGGGCTGTATCCTGGGCTCCGTAATTGCTGCCGGCCAACCTACGTCGGGTGTCCTGGAAGTATTCCGCTTCCGGTCGGCTTGCTCCCTCTCTTCTCTCTCTCTCTCTCTCTCTCTCTCTCTCTCTCTCCCAGTCTCTCTCTTCCTCCCTCCCTCTCTCTCTCTCCCTCCCTCCCTCTCTCTTCCTCTCCCTTTTTCTCTCTTCCTCTCTCTCTCTCCTCCTCTCTCTCTCTTCCTCTCTGTCTCTATCTCTTCCTCTCTCTCTCTCTCTCCCTCTCTCTCAGCTCGCGGACCGCCCGCGGACCGCCCACTCACGGTGCGACCGCGTATGCGTTGCGTTTGGAAATGGGAGGGGCCGTTAAAAGTGATTACGAGGCCGATGCTTTGTCGCTCCCAGCCGGCGACCGAGCGTCTTACTCAGCCAAGCAGAATGCTGGTACTCCCCCCCCCCCCCAGCCGAGGGCACTGTGAATTGGTGTCCTCCTCAGGTGTTAGCTGGCTTTGGCTACTGACAGGCTTGGCATATCGCCATCCGCTGGTTGCTTAGGCTGCCGTCAGCTTTGCTGATTTCGCTGGGTTGGCTGTGCTGTGACAGTGCATGCTCCTAGTAGAGATAAAAAAAAGTCCTGAATTGATCCACGTCGGCCACCCACGACAAATATATTAAATGCTCGTATAGCAGGAAAGCATCAGCCACATACCCCTGCTGCCTGGGCATGCTGTAGCAGTCTTCTTGCCCTCGAAGTCAAGCCAGCCCACCGCCTTCACCCCTCCACCTCCTCCCCTTCCGATATGCTAGTTAGATTACTACAGTTGACTATGCTTCAAGCCATCTCAAATCAAGACCTGTTGCCGAATCGATCAGAAAGCTCTGCTAGAAAGCAGAGTATAACATAGAGAGCATCAGAATAGGTTGGCCCAGATGCTTGCTGGCCCTCGTGGACATTTATCCTTACCTTGTGCATCATGTCGCATGAAACATTATGTGTGCGTGCTTTCGGAACCTAGGCTGTGACTTGATCTGCTACGCGATTCATCAGCTCGAGTGTACCTTGAAGTGTCCTAGCAACGCTGGTTTAAGTGCCAACTGCAGCCAGTTTCCTGCTGTGCAAATGTCGGCCCTTGATGTTGGTATGGTTCATTTTGGACACTGACAACCGAGGTTCATTTAATGGACACTGGCAATCCAGGTTTATTTTTGGTTTCGGTTGAATAAGGATTGCTGCACATGCCGTCAAACGTCCTGAAGCTATATTTTCGGTAATCATGGATATGTATGGCGATACTTATCCAACCGAAATCAGAAATAAAGTACTGCAGTGATGTGCAAGAAGAGGTGATCTGGCATTTCAAATTCCACACTGATCCATAAAGTATTGGCTGGGTTATGGATTTTGCTAGGTGAAAAGCTGCACTGTAAATGAAGCTGTTTGATGTTTACCTTTAAGCCCGACAGGCTGGCATTTTATTTCAGTTATATGAATAAAACGGTGTAGGTTTTTTCTTGCTGTGCTATAATGCAGGGTACCGAAGAGCTTTTGAAGAAGTTAATTGTCCCACAGCAGCATGTTGGAGGACCCTGGGATTCCATTGTGGTGTCATTGTGTGGTGTTCACGGCCCAGGTCGTTTGCTCGAGACCTCCAGAGGGCGATCCTTGATATTCCACTGCAAGCTATTGTGATAGCCGTGAAGGCTCTTCTGCCACTATGAAAATGAGGCTATTAAATTAGCTTACTTTTACCATCATTGACTTACTTCAATCCCCTAGTACTTCAATGTTGGCTTGTTGTAATTTGCACAGTGGGAGATTGCCCCAGATATCACTGCAGATGCTTTTGAGCTTCGTGGCCTTACCAGCATGCAAGGAGTTTCAGGTTTGAATCTATCATCTCTTTGCTGAAGTCTTTAAGGGCTTCCTAGCAAGGAACGGATACAGTTCAGTGCATCTCTTGGGGTGTGTGGCCATGCTCTTTCATACCTTGCCTTTTGCTGGTTCAAGGCTGCCAGCCTGTCGAGTTCTCAGGTTCTTGGGATCCAGCTGACCGGCTGTTCCGGTCAGCAATGGCACGACGGGGGGGGGGGGGGAATAGTTTATTCGTTTGTCGCGAGCTACTCTGTGTCGTAGATTTGTCTCCTAGAGCACACTAGGTCTCACAAGATCCGTAAGCATTCAAGGTTCGCTCGACGAGTACTTTTTCATGGCTGCTTGCAGATCTTGGACTTAGCCTTGCATGACAGAGACTGCAGGCAAGTGGTTGGACAGCAGGCGAGATCGGTATCATTTGATAAAGTGTACCAGCAAAGGTGGAAAAAATTAGCTGTTTGCCATCTCCTCGTCGTCCTAGTTTTTGTATTAACATCAGCTCTGTTTCATTGGCTAGCATGATGCTGCACAGATGATGACGATTAGGTGTCGTCTGAGTCATGTGCACATAACTCAGTGCTCCATCCAAGCTCAACTGACGTACGTTGGCATCCTATGGATCGTTGCTGTTCAGAATAAACTTTCTTCCGGTAACCTTCCCTAGAACACTGTGGCTTCACACACCTGTCGATGTGAGATGCTGTGATAGGTATTTCAGTCTGCATGTTTGTGCTGGTATGATTTTCTGTATGTTTGTGTGTATGTATGTGCTGTGTGTGTGTGTTGTGAGTTTGTGTTTTATCTGTTTGTGTTGTATTTATGCTTCTTGTGCGGAGTGTTGGCGTATGTTTGTTGGTGAGCCTGTAATTCTAGTCTGGTTTTAGCCAGTTCAGCCTGCCATATCTCACTGACCTGACCACCGACCAGCGTTCCAACCGACTTATCAAATGTAAAGGCGGAACATCTAACGCTCTCTCTCCCTAGCTGATTCGGGTCCTACGAAAATCTATATTACTAATGAATTATTAGGGGACGGTCGTATGTAAGTTTTTTTTATCTTGGGCTGGTGTGGACTTGTGACTTGCAACGAGTGAGCTCAGTGCTTTCCGAGAGGCTGCATCCTCCAGAGGAAGGGGATACCAGAACCATGGGGCGCAGAGCCGCAGCCGCTGTGCCCGAGTTGCTTGCTGCCTCCCCGGCGAACGAGCGCTCGGCGCTCGAGTTACGTGCAGCCGCTCTTTGTGCTCTCTCAGCTGTCGTTTAGATGTCTCACTTCGAACGCCTTGTCATGTAGACAAGCATTCGCAAGCAGCTTTATTGCCACTGATCGGTGCGATGCCCGGGTCCCGTATCTCGGAATTATCCTGGAAGCCCCTGTACTAAACTAGCTACTAGTTGCTCCCGATGCTAGCCGTGCCGGCTGCCGAAGCTATGCAGCATCAGCTGGCGACTAGCGCTCGAAGCCTCCTGCTGCTCATGCCGAACGGCCCTCTGGCAGCGCTTTATTAGGGCGCTGCTGCAAGTAGCGGTTCTCGACCGCTTTTCCTCTCCCGTCGTGCTACATATCCAGAGCGAAGCGGCGACAGAAGACAGGCAGCGGCTGCTTGCCGAGGAGAGGCCGGTCGAGGCCTCAGCAGCTGCCCTCGTGGCCACCATGCAGGCCGAGCAGAAGCTGCTGCTGCCGTCGCTCTATGATGAGCTGGACCCGGCCTCCTACGAGGACGCGGTGAGCCCGCTCACCATGGACGAGTATGCCGAGAGCCTGGCACGCATGATCACCGACCGCTCGCTGCCGCTGCCGCTGCTCATGGGCTTGCTGGGACCACGTGGCTCGGGCAAGACGCACCTGATCAAGGCCATGCTGTGGAAGCTGAAGCGGATATGCAGCTTCAGCTGCAGCAACTTGGGTGAGTAAGCACTGACGCCGACTGCCATTCTCTTAGTGTCTGCCTCCTAAATCGTTTCTGCCTCTTACATCGCCAGAATGTGGGAGGGGTTGGGTCCTAGCTCGGAAGCAGTTGGAACGCTGGTCCACACTTTGGCTGAAACATGCAGAGGTGGCAACTTAACGACCAATCAGAACTGTGGGGAACCCCCCCCCCCCCCGTCTCGGCACACAGCTCTCCAACGTCTGCCACTGTGGGTCCTTGTAAGCTTGCTATGTTGTGTGGGCCTGCTGCTTCTGCTGTTGTAATTAGCACAGCAGCCTCGGCCACTAATCCACTAATGCTTGCCCCACCTGCAGCAGGTGGTTGGGCAATTGACTCGGTGCAGTGTCCTGCCTTCGATGTAAGGATGTGGCCCACCTCAGATGCACTCCCCCATCTTCGGTGAGTCAGCCAGCTCCTATATATACCTGTTAAGGGAATAAAGACTGAGTCTCGTTTATCACTCACGTCCATGCTCGTGTCTCCATGAGACTCCACAAGAACAGCCACCCTGCCGGAGCCGCTGCTATACAACAGCTATCTGCCCCCTCGAACGGTTTGAGTTGGGTAGGGGTTTAAGAACCGTTTGCATTAAACGCCCTTGCGAAACAGGATCGATCGGGTACTACAGGTAGCAAGGACCGAACTTCATGCAATTCAAATGTTTAAACGAAATATGTGTGTTCCAACATGCTTTCACTGTCTGAGTTTGTATGCCTTTGTGCTCACATTCAAGCCACTGCATATATGAAAGGCCACACCATCGATCCGATTTTCTCCCGAAATTGTATCCTGTCGGCACCCTTTCTACGAATCTAATCCTTTATACAGATTTTGTTCACCTTAGAATGTGTTTATTTTTGGTATCTAAAATTACATGCCCAGCCAGCCTAGGCATCATATCACCCTCTCTTTTGACTCATTGCTTAGCTATGACTCAAACCAACGTCAAATCTTTTGGAGGCCGTGCTATTAGTTCGTAAGCCTGGAACTCACATTTCAACTGACATCACGACATCCCCTGACTTGACGACATTTAAAACGAAGGCAAAGACAAACCTGTTTCTCATTTGATTTGCTGGGTCTTAGTGATTTGCCATGTGTGTGTTAACTCGTGCTGACACTTCGCATGTTGTCACTAACATATTATGCATGTTGACACCGTGTATGTTACCACTAACTATTTGGTCGTGCTTCTTTACAGCAT
Source organism: Cristatella mucedo (assembly GCA_009760855.2). Taxonomy (NCBI): domain Eukaryota; kingdom Metazoa; phylum Bryozoa; class Phylactolaemata; family Cristatellidae; genus Cristatella; species Cristatella mucedo. Next base: position 726,713 of record WPIO01000028.1, read on the forward strand.
CTGTTATGTCCCGAGAAAGAGATTAGCTTCTGTAAGGGTGGTTACAAATGTATTATTATTATTCTCATGGTTCGGAGTTGTTTCTGCTCCACCGGTGTCGGAACTTTGAAAGGCTGGGATTTCAAGTGATTGAGTTTATCTGGGGGAACGATTACATTTGGCTGCAGATAATGAGCCAAAGCATACAGCAAAAGCCAAAAGATTTTTCACTGAAGCAGCTCTCACAGTCATGAGTTGGCTCGAGTCAGTCACCTGACCTAAATTCCATAAAGCATCTTTGGGATAAGTTTGAGGCTGTCCGAGGTTTGATTCTACACCTGCTACAACTCCCACTAGAGCTGCTTAGCCAGTTTCGTTACGACAGGAGTAATACTACCTCCAAGACTTGTAAGAGCTTAGCCCACTCTTTGCCGTGGCAAATAATAGAGGTTATTAAAACCGTAGAGTACCGACCTCCTATAAAGTTATTGTGCTGTAAACAATATTTTTACTTATGCAAGGCGTTAAGTATGCATTTAGCATGTAGGCTGCAGAAATTTGTGATGTCTTCTTCTGTATGCTAAGGCGAAAATCGACAACCTGACTAAGTGGACATCACTATTCCGGATGGAGCAATACTTTTGAGGAGTGTCTTAGTTATGGGCTAGCCCAGTGTCTCTAAAATTGGATGACCTCACCCTCGACCATAGTTTATTTTGTATCACTCCAGTGACGTCTGCCAATAATTTGGGCCTGCTAAATTAAAAAGACTTGTCATTAGATTAGCACATTGTCTCCACTGTCAAGCTGCCTATTTTCAGCTATTTAACATCACCAAAATCAGGGCCTCCTTGCGCAAGAGCTGGACAGCCAATCTAATGCATGCATTAGTGATATCGCATCTAGATTATTCCAATTCCCTTTATTCAGCCTCTTGGTTTGTACCCTTAATCGTCTGCCACCGATGCCAAACATAGAAGCTTGTCTGATCTGTCTTCAGTGGCATAGCTGCCATATCGTACCACTTCTGTCAGAGTTTCACCAGCTTTCACCTCTCAATCGTCGAAACGATTTCAGGAACCTCAGTCTGGGTTGCAGGTCCTGTCAGACCTCTTTGCTACTCCGATATGCTCTAACATCACCTGCTCCTTGGCTTCTAGTCATCTCCTCGACCCCTGCACTAGATTGAAATCTTTTGGTTATCGGGCCACCAGTTTGTGCACACTCTGAAAGTCTAAAGCTTACTTCCTGCTTCGGTCACTACCTTAGATGACTGTGCATCATTTAGTTCTTAGCAAAATATGCATATTTTTGGCTTAGCTTTCCCTATGCCGCAGTCAAACTTATAGTTTTTCCTGCATGCTGTAAAAATTTATTCGTGTAGGATTTTGTATGTTTTACTACCTAGGGGTCCTACTAACCTGTAGCCCCAAGTTCCTATTTGTGTGTATCATTAACACACACCCCTACGATCATTGATTTTCTTGCAGTTAATTTCAAAGCCCCTGGATGGTGATTGATTTCTCTTAGGGTTTTTTATTTTTTTTTATCTCTTAGGATGCTATACAGACGACCTATTATAATTTGTGTTGCTATTAATATTATAAATTGTGATGGCTGACACATGTCAGCCGTGTCTGGCTGGTTCCAAAAAAATACTAGCTGATGTAACGGCCTTTTTTAATAGCGACAGAGTCTTTACGGCTATCAACACTGCTTGCAGCGGCAATAAAGGATCACCCACCGCAGGACTCGAACTCGGGACCGAGGTCGTGAAAACCCACCACCTTACCTAGTGTGCCATCACAACTCACCAGCCTGTCAGCATACCGTTTCACTGCTTCGCTTATGCAAACCCGAGCTAGCACTGACAATCCTGTGGCTGACCATGGAAGCTCGACCTTGCAGGTGCTCGAGTGCGGCCGTGCCCCGTCAGGTGGCGCTACAACCTGTGCGGCAGCTTGCAAGGCTCGTTCTTCTGCTACTTGGCGTTGTTGGCCACCCTGTTCGCACTGCTCGTCATGAGCGTGGTGGCGTTCACCATCTATGCCAGTGTGGTGTACACTGTCAGCCTGGACGTATCGATCAAGAACAGCTCGGCTGCCTCCACTCTGCTGTCGTCATCCACTCAGGTGCCTGCCGTTGCCACGACGATGGTCAGTGCAGGCCTCTGGAACACCACAACTGCTGAGACGGTAATCCATCAGTCGCTGACGCTTGGCCGTTCTGCTGCTGCTGCCGCATAGTAAATCTCTACGTGTAGCATGCTTTGCCCGGCAGCCTTTTATCTGAGACTTGGTTTTATCGTGGCTGCCGGTTAACAATTACTTGCCTAGAAAATCCTAAAAATTTTGAAACTAGTTTGAATTGTGGTAATAATAATAATGATAATAATACACTTGATCTGGACGGAACCGTCTTGCAAAGCAAATAGGCCAGCCTTCTTTTGCTGCTTCCTAAAGGTATCGAGGCTTACAAGATTCCTATCCAATGTTTTTAATGATGTATTGCGACCATTTTTTTAGCAAGACAGGCTATAGAAAAACCTTCCAAGTGTAGCATTGTGTTAAATAACCTAGTCATTGTGGTAAATCTGTGCAGCTTGATCGAGAGGCATTTATAGGGCTCTGTTCATCCATATCTCTTTTTGTTGTTTGCAACCGTTCTCAGCAGACTTGGTCACACTTCTATTGCTTTATTAAATGAATCTGTGGCTTTGTACAATGGTCAGATTTTGCTTCCTAATGTATTATCGATCCCTCAGGAAGGACTGATATACTACATTTGATGGGAACCATGTTGGTTCATGGCTCCACTGTACTATTCCGACTTCCATGCTCCATTATCGGGGATCACGTGCTCCACCGTCAGGGATCACACCGGACGCTTTTGCCGCAGTCTATCTCTGATGGTTTGCAATGGCAAAATCGCTATCTTAATGCAATTTGAGGGGATTTCTGGCGTTTCTGGAAGTGTTTTGGCTAACCGGCTCTTTCAATGTAATTACTAGTATTTGCTAATCCAATAATAGTTTATAAAGGTAACTTGATTCCTGGCTTGAGCACAATAGGCAGTATTTTTGCAGCTGAGTGTAAGTACATTCAGCTGGGCTTTTTCACTCATTTGTACGATCGAGTCAATAGGTTCTAAGCCAAGTAGTTGTGAAGCTATGGTGCCCTTTAAAAGATTTATGTGCAAACGTTACGTAAATAAATATTTGGCTTATTCGACTGCCTTATTTGTATAGCAGCAAGTGAGACTTAGCTGGTGATAAAGGATCACCTGTTGCAGGACTCGAATCCACGACCTATGTCGCCTATGTCATCGCCCCCGTGGAGACTTTTAGCACCTGCAATCTTGCTATGACTATCGTTGTTAAATTAGACCTAGCAATATGGTTCCGTGTGTAAACATCTGTGTGTGTGTGTGTGTGTGTGTGTGTGTGTGTGTGTGTGTGTGTTCATGCACTTGTGTTTGTGTGTGTCTTCGCATGCATGCTACTGTTGTTGTGATGTTGGAGCTGGGATCAGCAACTTTAAATGCTCATTTAAAATTATGTTCCTGCGTTGAGCAGTGCCTTTACTCTGGTGCCTAACTGCTAGCACAGTTCCTTGCTTTTAACGTGACTGTACAGCCACGTGCTTCTACCTGTTGGCTGCAAACAAGTTGTGGGGCCGCATATATGCTGGACTGGGCATGACAGGTAAATAGTCAGGCTCACTGACACGATCCAATTAGTTCTGACCCACTGGCAAATTGCTCTGAGAATGCATTACTCAAGACCAGCTCTCAGTTTGAAGCCGTCAAAACACGCGCATTCAAAATGCCAGTCCTACTTTAAAATGCACACTAGTAGTATTATGTTGCATTTCACTCAGATTATTCACAGAGATTTAGTAGCCGGATTTGCATTTTCTTCGTCTGTTCATCCCTTCCATAAAATGCACCTACAATTGAAAATCCAGCGGGTATGTTTCAGCTTGATGTCATGCGTAATTCGAGAGCAGTGAGGGCAAACACGACGAGTTGCTTTTCTGCACGGCTGAAGCATGGAAACTAAAGCAGGTTCAACTTAGGTTGTGCTGGAGTGTGGATAATTCCGATCTGCGCTGTTGATGGCATATGCAATTCAATCCTGATTGTGAATCTCAAGGCACTGTTGATTATTACTAGCCCACTCAAAGCCAAAGCGGCTTTCGTTGGGCATACGGTAGCCAACGGACTTCATCTCAGGCAGCAAAAGAGAAGGTGAGAAGTATAGCTGAGCCAGGAGTGCTGTCCAGGAGGTGAGTAGCACAGAAAGCAACTCTAGACAGCTGGATAGGATGTGCCACAGTCGGCATTAGGATAGTAAATGTTGCATAAGAATTGCAGAAGTAAGTTCCACAGTATAGGACATGCAGAGCAAAAGCTTCTGTCGCCAACAGTCTTTTAAGTGTAAGAATAGAACAGCTCATGTATTGTCCATAAAGCACCTGGGGGCACGAGGAGGCTGAAACTGGTGAAGCAGTTCAGCTAGGCATGAAGGAGCCAAGCTACGATGAGCTTGTGGGTCAGAGTAAGAACAATACTCTGTGTCCGTGATCGGCTGAGAGCAATTGCTGCTCTATCAGCCAAAGAGACACGTGGCTGAACCTCTAGGATTTTTTTACTAGCGTTGCTGCCATACTCACCACCAGCTACAGCTGCTTAATGCCTTTTTTGGTAGCCCAGCCAAAACTGAAAAACAGTAGTACAAACAGACTAGAGAGAACCAGAGAGCTAGTAAAAGATTTTTGAAGGTTTTAGGTTTAGCTTCAAGAGTTTGCTATCTGCGATAATCTTGCATGCCAGTACAATTACCTTCCTGATGCATTATTGCTGGGTATCTATTTGATTGAATCGCTCTGATCTTGATGTGGCCATGCAGTTGCAGTAGCCGTAGTGACCATCGGTACGTCGTCAGACATATCACATACGTTATGCGATCCTACGATGCATGTGCGGTGTACGATCGTACATCATGCATCGCACGATCGCAGTCGTGTGCATATGCTGCCGACCTAAGGCCGTCGTCAAGGTCATGGCACTGAACCCAGACCCCCTCCTCAGGGAGAGGTCGGTGCCTGACTGACGGCCTCGAATTTGCCCTAGAGAGCAGGCGATTCGCGGGTGCGCTAGCTTGATCTGCTTGCTGATCCTGTGCGCCTGTTATTCGCCCCGAAGGTGCAAGGCATTGGTATCATCGACATCTTGCTGGCCACTCCCGGCCAGCCTGCTGCCAGCAACTCGGTGCAGCAGAAGAGGCTCGTCGAGCAGGAGGCCGTCATGTATCCACTCTACGCCTGTGGCATCGTCTTTGCCTTCTGTCTTCTCGTCACCGTGCTGTGCGCGCTAATGTACTGCTGCGGCCAGCGCTCTAACGGCGATGACGCCGGGCGAAGCGACTTCTGGGTGCACGTGCGAGCCATCCTCGTCATGCTGCTTTGCGAGACGCCGCCACCACCATCGCCACGGGTGCTCAAGCAGCAGGAGATCGAGATCATACCGGTGACGTTCAACGCGTACGAGTACGCGGGCAGCGACATGCTGTGGGCCGGCATCGTGACCAGCCTGTTCGAGCAGATCGAGAGGGCGTTCGGCCGCTGGAAGGTTCGCTTCTATCGCATGTTCGTCCGGCACACGGTGCCGCACGTGCACGACGAGCACATCGTTGTCGCCACCTCTTCACTGCTGGCGGCAGGGGTAGTGGCCGAGGATGGCGATTGTCAGCCGCAGGAACAGCAGCGGCAGCAGCCGGCGAGGCATTACGGCGAAGACTGCTGCGGGGGCGAGCAGAAAGTGTCGGTCGGCCACCGCCGAGGCAGCAGCCGGGGCTGCTGTGGCCGAGCTGCCGCCGGATCGCAGCCGCCGAGCGAGCTCGACGTTCTCGTCCATTCGGCCAAGTGGAAGCGCATGCCGTACGCCGTGCTCGCCGGCAACGTGATTGCCCTGCTCTCGCTCTCCATTCTCATCGTAGTGCTGTTCGCCGTGAAGGCTGGCACTGCCGAGCTGGCAAGCATCGAGCACGGCATCCAGATCGCCGCTGGCGCTCTGTTCGGCGTCACCGTGCTCACGCAGGCGCAGAAGATCTTGGCCCTGGTGAGGGTCGTCTGGTCGTCGCAGTCGAGCAAGGTGGTGAAGGAGACGCTCGGGCGTGCCAACGAGCTCGACCTGAGCAAGCACCTGGGCTTCATGCGCGACGTTCGCAGCCAGGTGGCCAAAGTGACCGACTTCGTCAAGCTGATGGAGCGACTCTACCGAAAACGCTTCCGGGTGCTCGTCGTCGTCGACGCGCTGGACCGCTGCGAGCTGCCCAAGATCGTCCACATCATCGAAGCCGTGAACCTGCTGCTGTCCGACGAGGAGTCGCATTTTGTCACGCTGCTCGCCATCGACCACAACTCGGTCAATCAGGCCCTGGTCGGCAAGGTGACGGGCAACAGCACACAGTACATGCAGCAGCTCTTTCAGGTGCGCTTCTGTATGCCTGACTACGGGGAGCAGGACATCAAGCTGGCGCTGAGCAGGAGCCGCACCAGAGGTGGCGGCAGCCACAGCGCCGGGGGAGCGGTTCGCAGCAGCCAGGCTGCCGGTGGCTTCGTCGAGTGGCAGCTGAGCAACGACTCATCGACGACGGCGGCGCGCAAAGCTCGTGAGGCCGCCGCCACAACTGCCCGGCCGGCGTCGACCTGCTCACTCAGAGAGCACGCCGACAGGGCAGCGATGCAGCAGCAGCAGGAGGAGAGCTTCGAGCTGACATCTCTGGCAGTCAGAGAGACTGAGGATCTAGAGCGCCTCCGACAGAAACTGTGCCGGCGGCTGGTAAGCGCAGCTTCATCGCTGCAGCAGTGGCGGCGACGACGGTGACTGGAAGCAGCCATGTCTCGGCGGCGTCTGGCGGCTGGCAACAAGCGAAAACTTTGAATGATGAGTCTTTTGCATCTTAAGTGATAATGATAAGTATTTTGAATAGCAACCCTTTAGAGAACTTAATCTCTATTTAGGCACTTTGCAATGCCCTGCAAAAGAAGCAATAACCAATGGTTTATGAGAAGCCAGGTATCGTGTTTGGGCATACATGCAAAAGTGCACAGTTATCGTGCTACTACGAACATGTGAAAGCTCACAAAGGACCCTGGTTAGCCAGTGGTTTGTAGGAATCCCGGTTAGTAACCTCTCATTCAATCGTGCATAGGTCAGCAACTTGCCATAGCTTAAGAGGCAGTGAATCTGACTGAATTCCGAATTTCCATTAGTCTTTAGGCATGCACTCACCCATGATCATAGATTAGGCAAATAGAGTTACTAACCTGTATTCTTATCCCACCTGCCCCTCGTTAACCCAATATAGAAAGGAGATATTTATATAAAACACTTGTATATATAATTCACTTGTATAGCGCCCCAAGAGAACTTAATCTCTATTCAGGCGCTTCACATATGCCTCCGGGCTCGAGCCCACGACCTCAGCCAGACCATGGTCGGGGCGAGCACCTTAACCGCTGGACCAAACCAGCTCATACAGCATGGGCTAGAGTTGTGATCCGTTATAGAGGTGCCGTACAACTACTAACTGTTTTTTGAGAGCGATTGAAATGGTTGCCTTTGTAGCTCGATGGTCAGACCATTGGGCAGGACAACCAAAGGTTGCAGGTTCGTGTCATGCCAAACCTACAAGTTTTGTATACTTAGACCTCCTGATCTTCGGGTCTTTGTATATTATTTTGGCAGAACACCGAAGCTAGTTTAGCAGTTTGTGAGATCTCATCAAACCGACTAGACCTTATAAATATGGCTACTGACTGTGACTGCATCTGACATGCTGAGATAAGCTGACTCAGTATAATGTCGTTAGCATCAATCATGTCGTATGTGTCAATCTCTCGGATTTACACCATCAAAGCAAGCGATCCAACAAAATCTGCTGTTGTGGAACATGTTGGAGCTCATTTAAGAACTAATTCATTTTTAGACTCAGGCTATAATATTTAACAACCTACAATTGCTCTTGTAGAAGTAGTATATCGACTTCAAGGTTCTGTCACTCACCTTTAGGCACCTTCATTTACTTGCTCCGACCTACCCATATGAAATGCCATCTATTCCGGCCTGCATCACACCACCCGCTCCTCTGACTCTACTCGTTTGGTTGTGCCTCGAGCAAAGTTCAAATCGCTGGGAGAAGCCTTTTTGTTCATATGATTCTATGGCCTTCAACTTACTGCCGACTGATTTTATGTTAGCTCCTGATTTTACAAAACTTGGAAAAGCTTATAGCTGTTAAATACACATATGTTTTCCCACAGTCTCCATCCAGAAATTGTCCTTTGTATGCTTTTTGCTCAGAGGTTGTAGATGTCACCACTAACCAATTGACACATGCTTTCTCTACAGCATATATAAAGTGCCTAGAAAAAGACTTGGTTCTCTGTGGGTGTAATATATTCTTTATTATTACTATTATTTCTTCAGCCACCAGACTTCTAGGAGTATACCGTGTGTTGGATCCAAGTTGAACCGTCTTTCTGCTTGCAAACCCTTTCGAGCCATTACTATTTCTTAATGGTGCACTGTACTACTTGTGGTAGCTCGTGAAAAGTCGCCGCACTCAAAAAAGCCAGCCGGCACAAACACAGTCTGTTATCCCATCCACGTTTTGTGCACTTGCACATGAGCGACCGACCATACGTCCAGAATACCCCTAGGTACCTAGATTGTGTCTAATTCCTGATTGTCCTTATGTCTTAGGGTAGCAAATGTCCCTCTGTCTTAGGGTAGAAAATCGCATTCTTCTTTACTTTCGGAGGTTGTTAATAGCTAGCTCACTTTTGCCTTGGCTTCAAAGGATGATCTTTATCATAATTGGCCTAGTGAAGGGCCTTTTAATTTTAGTGCCTGGTTAGTACTATTTGTAATGTGTACACTTGAATATGTTTCAATCGTATCATTTCCTTTGAGTCATTTGAATCTTATTAATTTCTACATTTATTAGCATTTATATAATTTGCTAACTAAACCTCAAAAGGGTGTAAATGTCTTATCTGAATTATGTGTTTGCTTCTTGTATCCATACTTAACTGTAGTCATTGTGATGTTGTATTACCAACAGGGTCCTGTATGGCCGTGTTCTTCTGCCTACTACCAGAGCCTTCTCTGCCTCGGTATGACATGTTTGATTAGCTCCTTTGATTCCATGGTTGGCAACTTTCGTTAGGCTGCATTTTCATAAGGCATGAGCAAGTTCCCGGTCACACTTTTAGTAGAAGTAAGCCATGCGGTCCATACTCCAGTGAGCTGCAGTCTTTGTAAGGCTGAATTGTATTGTGCTATAGTGAACTTGCTGAGCTCTTAAAGTGTAGTGCCCTTAGCCGAGATGCTGCTAGCACGGTTATTTCGGTTCCTATTGTACTGTACACTCTACAACAAGCAGAAAAAATCATGGCTGCGCATTCATTAAACTGGATAAGGCATTGGTTCATGCTTGCTCGTGTTTGTGTCTTCTGTTTGCTTCGTTTTCACATCAAGCCACTTTACTTTCTTCCTTGTTTTGCCCTTTTCTGTAATGGCTTGGTTTTTCTGCCGATGCCTCGGCACACGGCATGGTCATGAATGCCCAATAACTGCCCCAGGCCAGTGGTTCTTTGAGCTGGTCTGCAGAAGTTCAAAGGCACTTGCCCTGTGCACTGCCGTTCTGCACCTGCCTCGTCGAGAGTATGCCGAATTAGTTCTTGCTCTCAAAGTCACTTACCTGCGATATCTCCATAAAGGTTATGGTGTTTTCGGCCCTGTGGTCGTCGGTGTCGAGGACTCGGGTGGGGGGTGGGTGGACGCCGTGCACCCATTGGTTGAGACCTGCTGACAGCCAAACGTTTGGCTTGGTGCTGGTCAATAGACAGTCACAGTAACCGGCTCGGTTCCGAGTGCCGTGGCTGCACTCGAAAAACGAGACGACAGCCCGAAAAGCCCCTCCTTAGATATAAGAGTGCCTTCACCTGGCCTCTATTCTGGCTCGTTGCATCCATTCCAGCAGATTAGAACGAGCGAATTTTATCACTGTAGACGCTGGTGGCCGTCGACGAGCTAAGCCGAAGCAGCCAGCTGCTGCCACTCTCCTACAAGTGTGTTCGAGACCTGCGCAACGTCGTCTTCTGCACTCTGTGCATGTGGACCCGGCGCCGAGTCCAGTCGGCGAGCCGCAACATTGTGCAGCTGGAGGCACAGCTGGCGCCACTCTGCCGCCTGTTTGCCTGCTGGGTATTTCTCGTCGAAGTGTGGCCGTACCGATGTAGCTGGATTCTTTATCACGTCGGCACGATGGAGGAGCACTCTCTGGGCTCGGGCAAGGTGGCCGCCTCGAAGCGCCTAGCCTCACGAGGTGAGCTGCTAGCTGCTAGGTGATGCAGCAGCAGCGCGGACCGCTCTACCTGCGGCCGTCATGGCAGCAGTGGCGTCCGTGCGTTCGTCTGCCACTGTGGGTCCGTGCACGGTTGCCACTGCCAGGTGGTCGCTTTCTCGAGTGGCTTCTTATGCCAACGTGTGTATCTTTCCCGTTTGCCTTTTCGCGACGTCTTTCTCGGCAAGGCAGACACCAGCCGAACTGATGATTGCCCAGAACTGTGGAGTTCGCTTCGATGTGGCTGCGTACGCTGGGCAGGCTGGCTCGGACAGTGATGATCAAGGGGAGCCTATCGTAGGCGTCGAAGCTTCGGGGGCTCATGCTTGAGACGTTGCCGAGCATGCCAGCTGAGCGACCGAGAGTCGCATCGTGCGATAATCATCGACGTTGGAGTGCGAGATGTTTGATGGCTGCGAGGGACTAAACAATGACCGAGAGACTAAGTCGACATGCCAAAGCTGCAAAGTGGAGGAGTGGAAGGAAGTGAGAGGTAGGACCAGCCATTAGTCACACTGCTGCCACGTAGAATAAGAATGAAGAAAGGGGGACATTATGGTAGGATCGGAAAAAGCGCTGACTAGAATTGGAAGTCGATTGTAGTCAGCATTGCGCAGTAACCCGTGCAAAAATTGCCCCCTCCCGAGTTAGGCATGTAGCCTTTCATCCGGGTCTGCCTCGAACTCCTTTTTTCTAAAAGGCTGTATGGGTGGACATCGAACTCCTTTTTTCTAAAAGGCTGTATGGGTGGACATTTTTCTGTGTAGTTGCATGCTTGTTTCCCTAGATTCTCGATGGTAGATTTACCTCTGCTTGTGTGTGGTGCTTGCTACTCATATCCGTTCTTTAATAAGGTTTGGTCTCACTTCATCTGTTCTCTTTTCTCACCAAGAGCGGTAGCTGACCGCTGTGGTTGCAACAGCAGCACCATGTGCAGACCGTGGGATGCTGAACTGACTCCCTTTGTCGTTTTCGGCTCTGCAAGTCCTCCGGAAATCTGCCAGCTCAGTAATTGACTGGGCGTTTTTATTCGTCGTTACTCCACCTCCCAGAACCCAAGTTGCTCTGGCCTGTTGTCGTTTATTTTCCAAATCATTTTTATTGTTATTTTTCTTCTAGCAGCTGCTGCTTCCACCAATCGTTTAATTCAGAAAACAAGAGGGATGGCAGTATGTTTGGCATGCTCCGATAACCTTTGACCCGGTCTGCCTTTTAACGTAAAATAACTAAGCACTGTAGATCGCTTTGAATTCAAGCCTCAGCAGGTGGCATGTCTCACTGGCACTCTAACGCCAGCTTGTTCAGCGATTGGCTGTGCCTATGGTTTGTTGAAAAAATTCACTGCAGTTGTTGACGTTGGTTAGTCTGGAAAATATTGGTGTTGACAAGGCAGCCATGAAAAGTGTGATTCAGCAATCATTCTCAGCTGGAGCAACCGAAATTGTCTTTGGAGGCCCACAGCGGCCTGCTGTTGCTGCTTGGTGTCGGTCGCCAATTTGCACACGCGTGCTCTGCTCAGTCAGCAACAGAAACAAAGCGTCTAGCCATTCTTGTAGACATTGGTATTACAATAGCTCAATGATGCCCTCCTGTCTGCTTTGTGAGAGGCAGATATCCCTTACATAGCCTGATTGACAAGACGTCTGCCAGGCTGCAGGATACGTCAGTTCAAGACCCACACGCTAGGGTGTCGAATTTTCCAAACAACTTCTTACGTAGGACCTTGGTGCTCCTGTATGCTGAAACATGCCTACTGTGTGTGTTTGCTCATGCATATGGCGTTAATACACACACACACGTTCGCACATACGCACGCATACACACCCGCTAACGGCATGCACCGGCTGAACCAAAAGTCAAAGATTAGCTCCAGTGTCTATGCTATGGCACATATGGGCATGTGTATGCATTATACGACTTGCTGGTTGTGTACGTGTCCTGCAATTTGTGCTTAGGCTGCTTCAATGCGATGTTGTTGACATACCATGGCTGATCGTGCCTGTTGACCTCTGTTTGTCAGCTTGATTAGATAGGTTCCAGCTGCCTACCTTTTTGCTTGTATCCTCGGCTTGTAAGCACAGCCTTCCTGTTGCCCTCCTTTCTCCAGTGTCGAAAAGAAGGATGTTTCGGGTGTGGCAATTGAAAATGCATTCCTAAGAGTAGTGTATGACTTGCCTAACAAGCTGACTACGTCCTCTGACTGCTGCTGCTCAGTGACCTTCGGTCGGCTTGCCTTGGCTGTGCTTTGTCTATTGGAGCAGAGCACTCGATTGAGTTAGAGACCTCTTTCCTGTGAGAGCCATCTATATGGTACTGTGCTGATTAATCAGTCTACCGATGACTGTAGTTCTACTGATGCTGCAACTTGTTAAGCACTTCCTTTTTAGCTAGCTGGGGTGCAATTTCTTGCAGCTGCACTCGGCGATCAAGTGATGAGACTGTAAAGTTTCTATTCTGGCAGATCGAGTACAAACTAGCTCTTCACCTGGCTCCTTGCAGCTTTCCAAATGGTGTTCTTTTATGTTCCAATGTGTATGTGCTTAGGCGGAAACTTGAATGACCTTGCCAGGTTTAATCCAGAAGTTGCATGTAAAGGCAGATCGATCCAAGTCGTGTACCCTTGCTGGTACCTGGATCTGATTAGAATGCTGAATGCCATTGTCATGAATAGTTTCATCAAATACCTCCTTTCCAGGGGATACATTATAAATCATTAAAAAAAATTTAGCTGATTCAACAACCTCATTTGTGTAGTGGCAGAGGAACCTTGAGGGCTGTTGCTCCCGATTGCAGTGGGCAATAATGGATCGCCCACTGCAGAGCTCGAACCCGCGACCTGGGTCCTTAAAAGCAAGCACCTAACTCCTGTGCTAAACGTGTGCACTGCAGTCATATAGGGTTACTGTTTTAAGACATTAGAATGCCTTGCGGTTCTATATTCTAGTAATGTTATGGTTTTGTAGGTGCTTTTGACGACATGAAGCTTTCCGATCTCTATGCGCATGTTCGTACGTTTGTGAAGACTCTTGACGACTGGAAGTACTGGATCAGCAACGATGGCGATCCCGACACTTTCGAGATTGCAATAAATCAGTTTCCTCTCACCGTAAAGTTAATGAAGCAGTTTTTGCCCTTCACTACCAACTTGGATAGGTAAGCACATGCTTGGTATTCTGCTCAACAAAGTATTTAATACACTGGAGCACAGCAGTATCCGTGGGGCTGCTTAAAATGGCCACCGTACCCTTTTAAGTACCAGAGCTGGTATAAAAAAAAAGTTACTAAGCCTGTGTGCTGTGATCGTGTAAAGTATATAAATTAAGCCTGTGTTACGTGTTTACGAATTTTCAATGCAAGCTGATAAGTTGTTATTGCTAAAATAAACTTGCGCTCACCACTATTCACAACCACTGGTCTGACCTCATTGGCCATTGAGCAAATTAGGCGTTAGTGGATATATGTCACTATCATTCTCCAAATGTCCTGTAAGCGCAAGAAAAGCAAGTGACCACTATCCATGCTCTGAGTCTTCCAGCCAATTCATACCAGATATGCTCAATCAGATTCAAGTCCAGAGATTGACGAGACAACTCTATTAGAGTAATGAGCCCTATACCAAACGTAATACTGTGTTGTAGAAAAATATTGAACACACTTAGTAGTGTGCTTACGGCTATTTGCCATGCAACATGAACTTATTGAAGCGAAGCCTCGTTCAGCTTGGTACAGTGTCATTTGGTAGCAGTTCTAAGTAAACGCTTTGATTCATGAGATACTTGAGTTGGCTGAGCCAGAATATATGGATTGCACATTAACGAGCACATTATCTATCTTAAGAACTTCCACCACATACACTTGAGAAGTGAGCAATTGGTGAGTTTATTTAGCCTCACTTTTGCAACTTTTAGCGAATTGGTGGACCCAATCATCGTTTCTCAAGTTCTAAGAAGGTGCCACCTAAGATGAAACCATTATTACCCCAACACTGAATTACATGTGGCTAGTATGCCGTCTACCAAGTGGCATTTCGAGCCATCCCCCCCAACTGGGCACTACTGTGAAGATGGCATTTTTCAAGGCTGCACTAATTTGGGCTAGAAACCACTCTGTTAAATTGACTGCAACGTATCTAGGTGTGAGGTATTGATGTTACGTGCTACACAACTTACCACGCAGACTAGTGCACCTTGCAGTAGTGCTACAGGCGATGCTTAATCCTCTCAAAACTTAGGTTCAGCTAGAGAAAGCATATATTAGTTGCAAAGTATCACATAGAACTGTTTTACTTTTTCTAACGCAAATTTCCAAACGAAAAGATACTACAACTGAAGCTTCAACGTTCATTATGGATATGAAATATGTAACGGGAAGCAAATTTTAAAAATTTCTTTTGAATTTGTTAGTGATTTGTTATGACGATTTTATAAAATTTGCCACCAACTAAAATTAAAGTACAATTTTTCAAAAAATAAGTAAGATGTTAATTAAATTGATCTTGTGGCACCAACAAATATTGATACTCTTTTCAGCCATGTCTGCAGTTTGCCCAGCAAAATGAAAGAATCCAATTACTGAAGAGCCAGGTCAGTTTTGGACGGTGCAATAAAATCATCAGCTGTTCTGGAAACTCTATGACAGCGTTAAAGGATGATCTGAAAATGCATGGAATCTGTTTTTATAAACCTGCTGGAGGATGTACATCCAAGGAAGAGTCTGAACAGTAAGAGAACAAAACTATTGCCGATTTTCTGGGACGAGAGTCTGAAGGAGAGATCTGGCTGCTGGTGGAATATTGATTAGGGCTATATAAAAAATATAATTCATTTATATAGTGCTCCAAGAGAACTTTATCTCTATTCAGGCACCTCACATATGCTTCAGGGCTCGAGCCCACGACCTCAGCCAGGCCTTGGTCGGGGCAAGCACCTTAACCGCTGGACCAAACCAGCTAAAAACAAGTATGTACGGCAATCAATCTCACGTGATGGATTCAAATTTCTAGCGAACGAAAGCGATGTGATGAAGCTAATGCATGATGATTACGAAGAAATAAGCAGCAAAAGATTGCCCACATCAAGGGAAAACTCGAGGGAGGATTAAAGTTTAGCCATGACTGTGGATGAATACACAATCTGAGAGGACGTCGATTCTTCGGAGTCAACATTCATGATAGCGGCGATGAAACAACAATCAAGAAGGGTCTCGTTCGCACATTCGGTGCGTGCACTGCTCTTGATATAATCGAATCAATGCCAGCAGTTGAGCGTTTTTTGGAATAACAATGAAAAGGGATATGGTGGGATCTACTCAGATCTTCACTGCAGTAATAAGAAATGCATTAGCCACATCGATGTCATCAGACCGTTCTGCTTAAGCCAGAGTCTGCACCTTGGAGTATGTGGCACATCGTACACGAAGAGTGCTGAGATGGACGTGTTCAACCTGGATAGTGACGATATTGATAAAATGGACAATTTTTCAGCAGGTTTGGACTCCGAAGTGATCAGCAATGGTGCATTGGAAGGTGACGTCGATTACCACGGATCTGCTCACGAAATCATTCAGGCTTGTTAAATTCATCAAACAATCCAACTTCAAAATAATCTCAATTCGAAGTAAACGCTGAGTTCGGACGTGAAATTGAACTTCATCTTGACGTGAAGACGCGATGGAACTTCATCCCAACAATGTTAGAGCTGCTAGTAAAGACAGAAGTCGCTATCCGAGAGATACTAACCGAATTCAAGGCACTGTAATTGATCGTGGCATTGAATTCTGACCCTCTCAGAACTGTTCTGAAGGCAATGGAACCTGTGAAACCTACTGTTGAGAATCTAAGTCGAGAGGAAACGACGTTGATGAGTGCTGACACAATTCTAGAGTTCATGTTCAGCAATCTCTCTAACCTAAATAATTACATTAGTACCAAGCTCCTGGAAAATTAAAAGTGTCACGTTGAAGAGCGACTGAACGAGGATGTCATGAACCTTTTGCGCAGTCTCAAAGATCCATCTGTCGTCCGTCAAAAGCTATGCTACATTTCATAGGAACGTTTTGTATATTTAGAGTCAGCGATGTAGAAGTTGTCGTCGAACTGTCGTCAAGTGATGCTGAAAGTGTGAACTCGTCTCCAAGATGAATTGAGTTTGTTGCTTCAAAAGATGAATCATCAATTATATATATAATTCATTTGTATATATAATTCATTTGTATAGCGCCCCAAGAGAACTTAATCTATATTCAGGCACTTCACATATGCCCCGGGGCTCGAGCCCACGACCTCAGCCAGACCTTGGCCGGGGCGAGCACCTTAACCGCTGGACCAAACCATCAATTGCAGTCCGAGGGCAAGACAGTTTCAAATAGCTCAAGTCTGAATTCAAGCTCTTCAGAAACTCTGGCCAGCACACTGAAAATCTTCAGAAATTGTACAAAGCAGTTCTATCGATTAAACCGACATCGCTGGACGTTGGAAGAGTCGGTCTGTACAAATTTCTGTACAAAATTAAGATCGCGTTTCTCAGACAAGTCGCTTAATACGTTTGTATTCTTGAAATAATATTATAGGAAGTAAAAAATTATTTTATTGGTTTAGAACTTATCATGAAAGATATACAATAAAACGGTGTTCATCCAAAAATAAGCTATTGACTATAAAATTAATTTAAAAAAATAAAGTAAAACAGTAAAAGAAATTAGTAAAACTATAAAAATTAGTAAAACAGTGAAAGAAAACAATCAAAACAGCTGTTAACAGCTGTTTTTGAAAATTCAAAACACTAAACAGCTGCTTTTCAAAAATGGCTTTTTCAGAACTAGCCTTATTTATGGGGGTGTACTGCAACCTGACCTCAGCAATCATGGAGTTTGTAGCGACTGATATACAAGCGCAGCATACAACCAGCAAAAGAACGCGACGTCTGAAGGCAATATTGTGTGTTGACATGCAGGCCTATCTTTACTTGCCCAAGAGTGTCTTGCGTGTGCTAGCTTATTCTGAGGCATCTGTGATACGTCTTTGGATGCTTGTGCACATGGATTCTTTTTGAGGCTTCAAAGAATTGCATATCTCTGCAGTGATTTGTTTGTCAAGCTTCAGCACCGATGAAGTCATGGAGGCTTGTAGTGCTCAGTAGTCAGCAGCTGCTTTACTTAGTACTGAAACTAACATGCAAGTATGTTTTTGACTAATCGGCAACGTCTTTTGTACTCTTAAAAGACAACTAGTGAATTGGAGGCGAGAATAAAGCAAAGGACAGCAGTGGATATGGAAACTGTAGCCCAGGCTTTGCCATGCATTGTGATCTCTCCCGTCTTCTGTCTATTTGCAGAGGTATCAAGAAGGCTATCACTGATTACTGCAATATGCATGGTGATGCACCATGTTCCAGATGTGTCGCCTCTTCGTCATGATTCCGATCCGAGAGACAGATCCGTTTGTAAGCCGTTTGTAATCCAAGCAAGTGCAAATAGTAATTGAATTATTTAACATCCTCTCATGTCGGATCTTAGTTCTGTATGTAGAACTCTGTGCTCGAGCCTCCTATTTGAATCAGTCATAATGTATGAACATTCTTTGGTGTACCAACCAGCCTCTAGTTTGCTCTCGTTAAGATATGCCAGTGTCAAGGCACCAGCATATTTCATAATGGAGTTTTCTGCTTGAAGTATTTCCATGCGGAACGTTGATGTTGAAAGCTGCAAGTTTGTCTTAGGGGAACCATCATTAGGCACAATGCCGTGCTGTTAGTGCCTATGTGATGCAAACTCTTCCCTGAATATGTATGCTCCGTTTAGTTCATTGTTGGCATTTTCTATTGGACTTCTACTTATTATATTATTACCAGTTTTGAATTTCTAATTTGGTACAGCATCATGTACTACGTCATTCTTTTTATGTTGTCTCTTTCGTGCCCCTTACTATCTTGGTTATTCCGGTTTCTACCACTATAGTAGAAATCAGCTAGGTCCTATGCATACTAGGCGTGCCGATGAATAACTGGTGTCTTTTCACCTTTACTGCAATGCACGCACAAGATTATTTGGAGTGGTTATACTGTATCATCCTTTCCGGCATCTCCGGTAGGGATCCTGTGTCACCCTCAGTCAGTGACTTGTTTAAGGAAAGCTTTTTTGTGTGACCTGCGTTACAATAAATGTTGAAAGTATTAGTGATATGGTCGTCGTTTGGTTTTTGCCGTTGCCCAAGCACATTATTAGCCGACCTTGTCATGTTACTTTGGGCTGAACACTCACTTATACACACAGCCCAAGCATTGATTTTTCTCATTTTTAGAATAACTGACTAAGGCTTTGAATTCGTTGACTGGAATCGTTTTGCCGAAGTTAGCATTGACCATTTTTACTATGGCCATGTTCTGCTAAGTGTTCTGTTAATTGATGTGGTGAGCTTAGCAGGAGGATTTAGTGATTCATTTGAGTCCACGTTATTACTGTCTTGCCTCATCATGATCTGTCTGTTCAATTGTTTTCAGATTAGCACTGCCATAGTGAGTAGTCACAGCACGTACTTGCATTATGCATATATAAAATGTATATAATTCATTCGTATAGCGCCCTAAGAGAACTTAATCTTTATTCAGGCACTTCACATGTACCAAAGGGCCCGAGCTCACGACCTCGGCCAGACTTTGGGTCGGGGCCTTAACTCAGCCCCTTAATCACTGAGCCAAACCAGCATCAGGCCTCCCAGCTCCAGCCATAGCTGTTCCCATGGATGAACAGTGCATTGTTCCCAGTGATAGTGGTCTGTTGTTACTGTGCAGGAGTCTCGCAGGCGTCATCTTGCTGTCTTTGCAAAAATTTAACTTTACCTCCAGTATACTGCACGGCAGGACGCGTCCACCCCTGCTTCAGCTTCCAGTGCATGGCTGTCTTGCCTTACTGGACAGCAGCCCTGGCAAGCCCGATCTGCCGGTAATTTCTATGTGCCTGTCATGGATCACAAAGGCACGTGGTTATCGACCTCGGCTAGTGGCCGGCTGCAAAGCTGCGATGAGCCAGCCATTGCCTGTTTCTGTGTTGGGGAGGATGGGAGTCCCTAGCTTCTTCAGCTTTGTTAGTCATCTTCACAAAAAAGGCTTGCCTTGGTGATTCATACCCCTCGGAGGAGAAGCACGTGGGTTTTCCTCTCCACTAATTTCAGAATTCCCGCCCTACTCTTGCGAGACCCGTGACTGTCACTCAGTTGACCACCCCTCAATGATGAAATGTTAAGAATAATTGGAAAACATTTGTGTAGGATCCTCGTAGATCTTGATCCCTTTCTAGGCAATTTGAATTTGCTAGAAAGGAAGCAGGTCGACTAATTAGTGCTAATAAGCACTGTATCAGCACGAATTAGCACAAACTGGACAATGCCCTCGTGCCCAGCAAATGCTGCCTGGAACATTTGAGTTTTTTTGCTTAAATCTCAAGAAGTCAGGCGGCGCTATTTCGGCCGGTATTTAGTTCCAGGCTTTGGGAGCATACGAACTGAAGGCATGGTCTCCATATGATTTGAGGCTGGCTAGCGGCACTGCTAAATGGCTTGAGTCAGACGAGCGGTGCCACGATGGCAAGCTTGACGACTAATATAAGTCTGGTAAGCCGGAGCAAGAGAATGAAGGAATTAAACGTGACAATTGCAGAGCAATTGTGGACACAGTACGGAGCCTCACTATAATTTCCTCGATTCCTTGAAAGCCCGTTTTACAGCCTGTGTCCAGATTCTTCGCCGCTAAGATATTTTCTTTTAAAGAATAGTAATTAGCTCATACCTTTTGATTATTTCTTTTATACTTGCGATTTCCCGAATAAATTGGTCTCCATATTGTATGCTCTTCCAGTACTTTATTTAGTGAGCTGGAGTTTACCTTCAGTTGGCTCGCGAGATAGCTTCATATTCCGATGAGTCGATGACTAGGGGGCCTTTAGCGAGGTACTTCTTCATTTGGTCTCACTGCAACTGCAACTAGCTACGTTCGTGACCTGGTGTAGGCTACCGGCGACCTGATGCATGCTCCCTAAGCTGCAGAAGCTATGACCAGCCAAGAGCCCGTTCGGCTTACGGGTGCAGTACGGTGTGGTTCGGTTTTCGATTAGTGGGCGTGTACTTTGGCTCGCCTCTTGCAGGCGTGAGAAGCCTTTATATCCATCATATCCGGCAGTGCAACTGCTTCGGTTTTGGGGTATTCGTGTGAAGATCCAACATTTCATGATCGATTAGGCAATTGGGACCTTTGAGTTCCGAATGCCCTTTGCCGAGAAAACGAAAGCAGACAAATTGTATCTCAAGAAGCTAACGACCCGGCGTCATTCTCTATGCTTCGTTGCTCAATCGATTGAGCCACCAGCCGTTCCACTGCTTCCAACAGATGGTCTGAACTGCTGCATCAGTTTCAGCCTGTTCGCGCCCTCAGGTCCTGTGTGGACAATAAATTAGCTGTCCCATTCCTCCGCCTAAAGACAGTTGGCGACAGAAGCTTTAGCTCTGCAGGTCCTAGACTGTGGAACTCGCTTCCACAATTCTTGCGGAACGACATCTACTCTCCAACTGCCGACTATGGCACATCTTTTTCAGCGGTTCTGAACTGCTACTTCTATGCTACTCACTACCTAAACTGCTCTCCTAACTCTGCTATGCTTCCCACTTTCTCTTTGTTGCGTGAGACGAAGTCTGTTGGCTACCGAATGCGTACCGAAAGCCGCTTAGGCGGTGAGTGCGCTATACAAAACTCTCCTGTGTAACACCCACATGGTCTTTATGACTTTGTGGAGTTACTGACGGAGATACATTACATTACATAAACCCTCGACGTTTCTCAACTTTACTCGACCACTTCGGGGGGGGGCTCGAGCCGAATCCCGGTGCCAGAATGCTAATAATAATTATTATTATTATTACACATTTGATATAGCGCCCTCAGAGAACTTAATTAGTTTAGTTTACTAGTTTACCTTTAGTCTGCCATTAGTTTATTAGTTTACCAATACCTCGTACAAACCTCAAATCCTTTGGAGACCGTGCATTTAGTTCGTATGCTCTCAAAGCCTGGAACTCCCTCCCGACTTTCGTCAGAACATCCCCTGACTTGACCGGGTTTTAAAAGAACTTAAAAACACACCTATCTAGGACAGCATTTAGTGGGTCCCTGTGATTCGTCCTTGATGTGCTTATGCGTGCTGACACTGTGCATGCTGCCACTAACCACATTTGCATGCTGACCCTGTGCATGTCACCCCTAACTGTGCTATTCATGTTTATCAAGCATGATATTACTCACCATTCAATCGTGTTTCCCTTTGCAGCAAATGTAAAGCGCCTAGAAAGAGATTGAGTTCTCTGAGGGCGCTTTATCAAGTGCATAATTATCAATATCATTATTAATCTCTTTTTAGGCATTTTACATTTGCTGCAAAGTGAGCACAATCGAATGGTTAACATAATATGAGTTAACATAAATATGAATAACATGTAAAGAGATTGTATTTTGGAGCACAATATACAAATATTTTATTAATATTGTTAATTTCGCTCTTATTGTCATAAACGTCCGTATAGAAGATCAGCTGTCGTCTTGCTCCTGGTCATTGTGCTAATGATGACTGTAATGATGAAAATCCTCTCTCATTTATGTGGGCCTCAACGCATTCTTATGTCGAATCTAAATACAAATATTTACAGCATGCTAATCGGGAAGCTATCATATCGGATTTAACTGTATCTGCCCTTCTTACTATAGAGACTTACCGAGAGCTACCCGTGGGCAGCTCTCGGTATCTGCGATTGCTCCAGGATTTTCATCGATTGACCAGGTGACTCAAAAAATGGAGCCACCAACAGTAGATCCAGATTTTTCGGCTACAATCTCAGCTCTTCCAACTTACATGCAACTTGGGGATAGCCACGTCTCTCAACTTGGGACCCAGTCATGCTGCTTGGTTAGCACATGCACTGATACTGTACGTAGCCACTACGGTTAAAAGCCATTAGATAATAATAATAATAATATATAGTTTTTATAACTCCTTCAGTCAATTTGGTCTCTATGCAGGCGCATCAAAATTTGCTGCAAGACAGCTAATAATCAAGGTATAAAAAAATGTATGTGATGCTTAAACAAGCATGAAAAAGAAAAAGTATCAAGCTGAGGCTAGCATATTAAAGTGCGAAAGAAGTCACTCGGAGCCATCTGTTAGAGGGACCCCTGCTTATAAGCATGCATTGAATTGTGCACAGGAGAGCAAGCAAACCACATACGAGCAAGGAAGACAAGTTTACTGGGGCACACGGAAAGCTGAATGTCTCACTAGTTGAGACTTTTGGGCGACTTTTTCAAGCTTGCGATTAGTATTCCTTGCAAGTCAACCGTAAAGCAGAGGGTGTCAACAGTGGTAATAGCCACTAAGGCTTCTTCTGCCGCTATATAAATGAGAGTGTTCGATCAGACGTCCTTTACGTTTCTAGCCGCGGTCATTTGTAAGTGGATTTCGGTGCCCTTCTGGTTTTTGAGATTGTCGTATCCGTTCGACGTCGTTTCTTTTTTCTCTTTACTGTTGGCTATCCCGAATTACACTTGCTTATCGGGAAATTTCGCATAACGGCGTTTTACTGCACTTTTAGTTCTTAGCTTTCTTACCCGATTGTGATTCTGTGTGTGCTACTGACCTAGAAAGCCGAGTGTCTTCCTATTTTGTTCCTTTGCATTCTGGCCTAACCACGACACCCTGCATTTCAGTAATCCTTGGTTATTGGTTCTCTCCCTCCAGCGAGTTTTTAATTTCCCGAATAGAGATTTGGTTCTCCGAGGGCGCTCTACAAGTCTCTCTTGTTATTTTTTTGTAATGACCGTTAAAATATTGCGAGCGGCGGAACTCAACCGCACGACCTGTATGGTGATGAGTGAGTACCTTACCTCTGAGGCTGAGGCCCGTCTCACCTCTGAGGCTGAGGCCCGTCTTACCTCTGAGGCTGAGGCCCGTTGGCTAACGGAAGGCCAGTTTGACTGATAAAGAAATCCCCATTGAGAAATTCGCAGCTTATACAATATTTTCTTACTACGTGGCGGATGTTCACTTGGCTTGTGTTCCAGTTGAGCATTAAGTATCGAGGTAGGCAAAACCTGTTTTGGGCTTCAGATAGTCATTACATACTGGAGCTGATATATTTATTTCAAGGCCTTGCCTCGGCCGGGATGCGTGTTGCGAAAAAAGAAAGTACACCACAGCGCACGCAGAGGCCGCAAGGTAGCCCGCAAATAGCAGCGAGAACTGTCGTCACCCCAAACTCTGTCTCTAGCCAGTATAAGCTCATTTACTTTGTTCCTTGATCGTGGTGATACGTGCGGTCTATACTAATGAACACGACTATAAATAAATAAATATCTGTTTTTATCTAGCTGTGTTTATTTGAATACGCAGTATACCCCGACCCCACGTATATATATATATATATATATATATATATATATATATATATATATATATATATATATATATATATATATATATATATATATATATATATATATTCCTGTGTATACATGAACCGTCGAACCTGGTTTGTGCGCCACCTTTAGGTATGCGCCGCGACCCCAAAACCGCCACTCATCGCCGGCCCTAGGCGAAAGCTGCCGCAAAACCCCCAACAAGCACGCGTCACCTGTCCAGCGGCGTCGGCGCCAGGACCGGTCGGTTCCCTGAGACTCGCCCAACTGGTTCGTCGGTTCGTCCATACGCGCTACTTCCGTCTGATCTAAAGTCTGTTTGGGCCAGTCAGTCCGCCTGCCCAACAAACGGCTACTCCGTCACATGTGTGCCTCACGTTCGGCCAGCCAGCCAGCCGTCATTAGCCGGAGGCGCAGTTCGCAGTCGCAGGCGTAGCATCCGGTCATTTGGAGGGAGGAAGGGGGCTGCTGGGGTTGCTGAGTCAGATGGCTGCTAAAGTCGGCTGCTTGTCTTTGAAACCGCCTCAGTACCGATAGTGCATCCTAGCGTCTGACTGATAAAAAAAATAAATGAAAAGTATTAGCTGATTTAACAAACTCTTTTTGTATAGCAACAGAAGAGCCTCGAAGGCTATCGCCACCGCTTGCAGCGGCAACAAAGAATTGCCATCTGCACGATTCGAAACCACTACCTCGGAACTGAAGTCGACGCCTTACCTAGGGTGCCATCGCGGCTCACCATGAGAGGCGAGGAGTCGCAGCAGACGGTATGGGCTCGGGTCGAGCTGGGGCTGGGACGTGTCGCTCATTGCTGGTCGGGGACGCGGAGCTGGTCGGTGCCGGATGCGTGAAAAAAGATGCGCAGTCAGCACATTATCTTCAAATGCGCATGCAGACGTAGCAACAATGGCGGTTAATTGCTTCCGGCTGCTTTGCATGCATCTTGAGCCAGATGCGGAGTCTGCTCGCTGGGTCGTCAAGCCATTTGCTAATTCGACGGGATGAAAAGAGCTTAGCCTAAGCGACAAGATGGATATAATAAGGATGATGGATAAACTTAACGGCAAAAACCGTGGGAGCTTGGAGTGGGAAAGGATACCCTAAGGCGAACGGCCAACAACAGGGTAACAATGGCGAAAGCGGCCGCAGGCGAAAAGCCAAGAAAATGGGCAAGCGTGTGCATTACATAAATAATATATATATATAACAAATAAATAAATAATAAATAATTCGAAGAAACTCGTTGTTTTGCTGCTTTCTGCAGCTTGCTCGTACTTTAACTCGCACGCAGCGTGAAAATGCGGCATTTTAAGTAACGGAAATATCTATGCTGCAATGCCCTGCAATTACAAGCTATGAACTTGGCCTCAAGTTTGAATTGAGTGCCGCTTATGAAATACCAGCGATAGATAAGCCGAGGCTTGTGAGCAGCACGATATACGATTATGTACGAACACGATTATATACGAACACGATTGTGAGCTTATGCGTACTGGCACTGTGCATGCTGCCACTAACCATACTGTGCATGTTGACAACGACAACGTCACCTCTAACTGCGAGGTCATGCTTCCTGTACAGCATATAAGAAGTGCGTAGAAACAGATTTAGTTTTTCTTAGGGCGCTACACAAATGTATTGTGATTAATATTACTGTTGTTTTATGACGATTCCTTGAGCCATCTAGATTAGAGATAACACAAGTGAGGCTAGCTTCTACATTTTCCTGCAAATACCACTTCCGTGAGTCAGCCTGTTGACCAGGGCGCAATCAAAGCGGTTAAATTAAACCCTAGGAGCAAACAGTGGTTCGTATCATTGCTTCGAGTCTAGAGAAAAGACATGTATGTCTCAGGACGGTGCGATTTCGAGATAATCACCATACTGCAATCCACCCACTGGCTTAGCAAGACTTGGTCCAATAGAGGCATCTACCATTAGCGAGTGGTCCGTCCAAGCTGGATTTTCTGCCGGCATTCCAGAACTAGAAAAGCATACGCCTGCTTTTGGAATGGCCATTTCTGAGCCTATAAGACATTTATGTCAAAATTATTTCGGTGATACCTCCCCCGACATAATGCCACTTTATGATGAAGACAAAATCAACGCGCGTGAGACTTTAGTCGACATCAATAGGTCTGTACAAGAGATAGTTAAGAAAATTGGAGCTACTATTTTAGCGATTTCAACGATGAATAATATGTGCTTGATTTATGCGACCCATCACCCACATTTGGGAAAGTTAGTAATCTCCTGAGAGATCTGCTAGAATTCACCCTACTGTTCGGTTTAACCAAGCTGCTCACTGGCTTCATGTGGAACTTCAGAAACAAGGTTGGTGTAGACGGGCATAAAACCGTTTTAAGGAAGCGTGTTTGCCGGGATTTACATTTCGTCTCTTAAGATAATTGTTTCCGGAAGTTGCACAGTTGAATCGTGATTAAAAGTATCAAAGATCTACTCACTTAAATCGTACTGCAGACCTTTTCATTACACGAGCACAGCTGCCGTCGCCCATGAACAACAAGTTTACACGACCGGGTTTAAAGCCGCAACCGGAGCCGTTATACCCACAGTAGGTACTCAACGCTGGGCTTACAGCAGCGACTACTTCTTTCCTTACAGACACTATTTCTACCATCGTAGGGCAGTGGAAAGTGGGTCGGTAGGACCACCGACACCGACTGCATTTTCTGCTGCACGCCCACTTGCGCTAGTAAATGCTTTTGAAATTTTGGCTTCGGCTTCGGGCATCGCTTCCATGTCCGCTGAACTAGAGTATAGCGCCATTAGAGTCGAAACCAGCTCCTTTTGAGCACACTGTTGAAACAAGAGCTCGAGTCGAGTACCTGAAAGTAAAGCATTCCAGTCCCGCCTGACTAGCGAACAGGGGATGGCATAAAGGAGCCCCAAAACGGACGAAAGTCCGACGGACTTTCTTGTTGTCTGCTGTAAAGCTGCGGTGGTGCCAAACTTGAAGCGATCCTGCGAGAAACCTGAGCGGAAGTCAGCGAAGCTCGCTGCTTTCAGCTCTTTGCCGCGCTTGAGAGAACCTGGTTCGTTCGAAGCCGTGATGGCTAGGTACTTTAATTTAATTTAAGCGGTTGCTCTTCGCGACCTCGGTCCCGACCTGAGGTTGTGGGTTAGAATCTTGCAGGCAATACTTCATTGCCGCTGCGCTGCGGTGGGGATAGCCTTTAAAGCTCTTCTGCCGCTATAAAAAAGAGGCTGTTAAATCAGCTAGTATTTGTTTACAGTGACAACGACAGGGGCTCGGCTCCGGGGGTGCCGTGCCTAAATAAATATAATTCATTTGTATAGCGCCCTAAGAGAACGTAATCTTTATTTAGGCGCTCCACATATGCCTCGGGGTTCGAGCCCACGACATTAGCCAGGCCTTGGTCGGGGCGAGCACATTAACCGCTGGACCAAACCTAGAATGGCATAGCCTCGGTACGCGAACCGTGGTCGTTCGAAAAATGCCTTTGAGCTTCTAATACCTTGGCGAGGCTTCCCGAATTGAGTATCTGCACGCGAGTCCCGCATCCTCAGGGCGATAGCACGGGTCGTGGTCCGGCTTCTCGGCAGGTCGACCGATCAGGCAAAGGCGTCTCGTCTAGGGGTCATGGCTGGCTCACGGACCGCCGCTGGCTCGCAGACCGCTTCGCGTTACATTCTGAATACAAAATAGTCACGCTGCAATGGCTGGCCACTCGGACCTGGATGCACGCTAGCTTCGATGCAGCGAAGTGAATAGCGCAACAAAGACGGAACGGCTAGCGAGTGCAAGGGAAATGCATTCAGTTGAGTGCGATTGCCGCCGGCAACGAAAGACCCATCGCTCAATGGCTCGCTCATTGACGTCAGGTGATGGAGCTGACCATCGACGCGACCAATCAGAAGGAGCCTCAGGCGCTCAAACGGTGCAGCAATGTCCGCTACCCCACCCCCAGAGCGCTCATGCTAGGGGCAAGCCGTTCGGTCAGCCCCGACACGGATCAGCCGCGGTCAGGGTGCAGGCCACAGCAGGACGCGCCCAAGGCTAATGCTGTCAATGTGTAGCAGATCGGCGGTGCGTGCACTAAAGGGTGGGAGAGCGGGTCGGAGCGAACCGCTTTCTGAGCCACGACCCTGTCGCAGTTTCTGTTGTCACTAAAATCTTTGCGGTACCTTCGATAGAATCACCCGAACCTTATCGGCCGCCGGTCCAGCAGCAGCTGACGCCAGCTGCGCCTCGCGCTGCCGCCAAGCTTCCCGAGCATCTCAGTCGAGCGAGAGTACAATTATGAGAAGTGAGGTTATCGTCTCGCGAATCGGCAGCTGAGACAAAAGCCTGCGGTTGCGGCAAACATGGCGGGGAGCTTGATTTCTCTTGCTACCGCCAGCGACATATATTTCGACGCTGTTGAGAGATCAGAGCAATCGGTAAGCGCTCCCAGCTCACTCTCCTCGCAGCCGGGTGGCTCAGTCTTCCCAGAGCCGCTCTGCGAACCGGAGTTCTTGGTCTGCGTTTGAATGCTGGCGGCATGCAAGCGCGCGAATGCAATCGCGAGCACACCACTATCGAAATGCTAAGACGCCAGCTTGACCGTTGTGCCAGTGAAGCCAGCTGAAATGTGACCTCGCGGCTTGCCAGGCCGCCTGAGCCCGGGCCGTGTCCCGGGCTCCCATAATTGCTGCTGGCCGACCGACCTCGTGGCTCTCGAAGTATTCAGCTTTCGGTAGGCCTGGGCATGCTCCCTAATAATAATAATAATAATCGTACTTTTGATATAGCGCCGTCAGAGAACTCAATCTCTTTCTAGTCACTTTACATTTTCTGCAAAAGAAGAACGATCGAATGGTTAGTGGTAGCATGCTCGATGACATAACAAGCATAACATGGTTAGGGGTGACCTGCACAGGGTCAGCATCCCAAAAGGGTTAGTGACAGCATGCCTTGTGTCAGCAAACATAAGCACGTTGGAGACGAATTACATGGAGTCGCTAAATGCCGAGATAAATAGATTCGTTTTTAGTTTCTTTTTAAATGTGTCCAAGTCAGGGGCTGTCGTTACTCAAGTCAGAAGTGAGTTCCAGGCTTTGGGAGCATACAAACTAAAGGCACCGTTTCCAAGGATTTGAAGTTCGTACGAGGTATAAGTAAAAGATTAGACTCCGAAAAGCAGGTGGTACGACGCTTAGCCTGGTGGGGGAGTAGATGCGATAGGTAGGCTGGAGCAAAAGAATGAAGTGACCTAAAAGTGAGTGACAAATCCTTGAAGTCGATGCATTGCTTGACTGGGAACCAATGCAGGTCGGCGAGAACTGGTGTGGTGTGGTAAATGCGCCGCTCACGACAGACAAGCCTACCTGCAGAGTTTTGCACCAGCTGTAAGCTCCTATGTTCGCCGGCCGTACACCAGCAAGCAGTAAGTTACAGAAGTCAAGACGACATGTCACAATCGCATGGACCAATTTTGATGTGGAATCCTTGTCTAAGCAAGCCCGGATTTGAGCAATGTTATGTAGCTGAAAGTAGGCAGACTTGAATGTGAGCCTGACGTGGTCGTCCAAAGAAAGATCACTTTGGAATATAACACCTAGTTCTCATGCAGATTCAACGTAATATATGCTGGCTGAGCCGATTGCGAGTGTTAACCATTCCAATTTCTGAATCACACTTGGCTTGCCCATAACCAGGAAGTTGGTTTTATCATCGGTCAATTCTAGAAAATTTGCTACCTTCCATGTGCAGATGTCATCAAGACATGCAGCAAGGGAGTTGAGAGAAGTCGACGTGCTGGAGGGTGGAAAGGATTAAAGCAAAGGTACAACTGAGTGTCATCCGCATAGACGTGAAAGCCTACATTGCACTTAGCAATCACATCGGCATGAGGAAGAGTATAAACCGTGAAAAGAACCGGACCTAGCATGGAGCCCTGAGGTACGCCATATTCCAGAGGTACCTCTGATGATCTTTGTCCATTCGCAGCAATACTCTGGAGTCTCCAACTGAGATAGGACCTGAACCATTGCATAGCAGTGCCAGTGATGCCAAGGCGAGATGAGAGGCACTCGAGGAGGAATTTGTGATCGATAGCATCAAAGGCTGCCAAAAGATTGAGCAAAACAAGCAGAGAAACTCGACCTAAGTCTGCATTCCTAAGTAGGTCGTTATACACCCGAATCAATGCTGTCTTTGTAGAGTGTTTAGCTCTAAAACCAGACTAGAACTTACTAGCAAGGTTTGAAGTTGCAATATATGATTGCAAGTGGTCTGCCACGACTCCTTCCAGTGACGTTGATAGGAATGGTTGAAGGGAGACTGGGCGGAAGTTGCTCAAGTTCTCTTGATCTAGTGTCGCTTGCTTGAGTAGTGGCCTGACAACAGCCTTTTGAAAGGTGCTGGGACATGAACTGAGGCTAATGACATATTTATGATGTTAGTTATGCATGGTAGCAGCAGATCAATGCATCGTAGAAGAAGGATAGTGGGAATAGGGTCTAAAAGACTAGTTGTTTTTTTGGATATGAGCTTCAGAACGATGTCACTAGTGGCCTCTTTGAATGAAGACATTGATGTGCTGCAAGGAATTGAGGGACAGGATTCCAGAAGGGGTTGTTGCCACCCTAGAGATGGACTCCCTGATCATGTCGACAAAGGGGCGAAAGAAGCAATCAGCTAAATCATCACAAGGATCACTAGGTAAGGAGCTAACCTGGGAGCGGTTAAGGAGATAGTTGTTCGTAGACGTCAGCATTTATGAATTGTGCATCTCTGATTCAACAATGTTTTTATATAAGCTAGACTTTGCTTTTGCTTATATCTATTGGTACGATTTACAGTAGTCCTCGTATGCCTGTCGATGGACAGTCAGTCTTGATCTTTTGCATGGTTTTCAAGCTTGGGCAAAGCAGACCTAGCTAGTTTAATGTCTGTGGTAAACCATAGGCCGTCTGGGCAAGGGCACACAGTGTGCTTACTCAGAGCTTCAAATTCGTCGAGTATGCGAGCTATTGTCGTAGTGTAGCAATCTACCAATGAAGAAAGGTTAGAAGGGGATTGAGCAGCAGAGGCAAAGCACATACTTTTACATAGACAGCATCGATTTCAAGGGCCTTTGAGGTTTCAGGATTCACAGATGATTTTAGATGACGAGGAGGGCACTCATTGTAGACCGCATGAGATCTGCATGTGGTCAGATAGCAGAATTTGGTAATAATTGGTGATGATAGCGTGCAGTTGTATGAGAAAATTTGGAGTGACCCTTGATGTGAGTAGGGCCATGTACATGAGCCACAAATGACAAAGAGTCCAGCAGTGCACGATATTTCCCCCCCCCCTCTCTCTCTCTCTCTCTCTCTCTCTTTCTTTCTTTCTCTCTCCATCTATCTATATATTCATCTATCTATCTGTCTTTCTCTATTTCTCTCTCTCAGCTTGCTGCCCACCGGCCCACGGTATGTGATAGCTTATGCATCGTGTTTGGAAACGGGGGGGGGGCGTTTTAAAGCGATCGCGAGGCCAATGCCTTTTCCTGCTGCAGCAGCTGTCGACCGAGCCCTGACGTAGTCGAGCAGTATGCTGGTACTCCTGCCCCCCCTCAGCCGAGGGTACAGTGAATAGGTGCCCCCCCCCCCATTCAGGTGTCAGCTGGCTTTGGCTACTCACAGGCTTGGCATATCGCTATCCACTCTTTGCTTGGGCTGCCGTCAGCTTTTCTGATCTCGCTGGGTTGGCTGTGCTGTGAGAGTGCATGCTCCTACTAGATATAAGAAAGTCGTGAATTGATCCACGTCGGCCGTACACGAGAAAGGAAAGGCTCGTGTAGCAGGAAAGCACCGGCTGCCTACCCCTGCTGCCTGGACATGCTGCTGCAGTCTTATTGCCCTCTAAGTCATACCAGCTCACCCCACCACCTCCACCCCTCCCGATAGGAAATTACCACTCAGTGCCAAACGCCGAAACTTAACAGAAACGCTGAATACAACAGAGTCTACAACACGAAGAGAATAACGAAGCCAAGAAGAAGGCAAGACCGGTTGCTGAATCAATCAGCAAGCTCCGCTAGAAAGCAGAGTATAACATGGGGAACATCAGAACCAGTTGGTCCGGCTGCTTGCTGGCCCTCATGGACATTTGCATGGATCCTTACCTTGTGCATCATGTCGCATGAAGCATTATTTGCTCGTGCTTTCGGAACCTAAGCTGTGACTTGATTTGCTAAGCGGTTCATCAGCTCGAGTGTACCTTGAAGTAGCCTAGCAACACTGGTTTAAATGCAACTTGTAGGCATAGTAGTTTGTAGTTTCATTGTAGTTTCATGCTGTGCACATGTCGGCCCTTGATGTTGGTGTGGTTCATTTTGGACACTGGCAACCGAGGTTCGTTTGCTGGACACTGGCAATCCAGGTGCATTTTTTATTTCGGTTGGATAAGTATTGTCACGCATGTCATCAAACGTCCTGAATCTATATTTTCGGTAATCGTGGACATGTATGGCGATACTTATCCGACCAAAATCAGAAATAAAATATTGCCGTGATGTGCAAGAAGAGCTGAACTTGCATTTCAAATTCCACATCGATCCATAGAGTATTGGCTGAGTTATAGATTTTGCAAGGTGAAAAGCTGCACTGTAAATGAAGCTGTTTAAAAATCGCAAGCATTCACCTCAACAAGTTGCTAGCATGTGGTCGATCTATCAAGTTTCAAAATCAGGTATGCAAGTCGCATATGATACTGAGATCAATCATATTCTTATTTGTAGATATTTTGCTTCCGGTTAACTTCTTTTGTTAGGCATGGTATGTGCAATCATATTTCCTTTTATTTGGACATCTTCAATACTTCCGATTCTATTTCTAACATGTTTGTCTTTTGAAAGGTACCCTAAACAAATGCACGAGTGTTGGACAAAATCTTTTTAGTATTTTATTGACATTCACCCTTAAGCCCGACAGGCTGGCATTTTATTTCAGTTACCCGAATAAATTTGTGAAAATGTTCTGTGCTGTAGCAAAGGAGACCAAAGAGCCTTTAAACAAGTAAATTATTCCATGGCAGCATGTTGGAGGACCCTGCGATTCCATTGTGTTTTCATGCCAACTGCCCACTTGCAATTTGTACATGTGCTGGGATGTCCTAGTGGCTAACTTGGCTCTATTCTACATTGTGATGACAGAGACAAGTTAAAATTATTGTAGCCAGCTAAAATCATTAGTACTTTCACTGGCACTTACCGCAATGTTTGTGCTGATGATACCCTGCCCTATTTCCTATGTTATCGCTAGGGTGCATGTACAACGATGCGAATTCTTTACTTTCTGTCATTTTGATATTCATGTTTGGGCTTGCACTGCTGCTAAGGTAAGCCTAATCTGGTTTAGCCCTCGGGTAAGATGCTCGCTTTTAACCACCAAGGTTGGGAATTCGAGCCCTGCTGCATATATTAAGTGCCGTGATATAGATAGATTACATTATCTTTGGGAGTTTTGCAAATGATATAGTTTTCTAATCAGACTGCCAACATTCTACCAATACCTCGTACAAACCTCAAATCCTTTGGAGACCGTGCATTTAGTTCGTATGCTCTCAAAGCCTGGAACTCCCTCCGGACTTGCGTCACAACATCCCCTGACTTGACCACATTTAAAAAGAACTTATAAACACACCTATTTAGGACAGCATTTAGTGAGTCCCTGTGATTCATCCTTCATGTGCTTATGCGTGCTGACACTGTGCATGCTGCCACTAACCACATTTGCATGCTGACCCTGTGCATGCCACCCCTAACCATGTTATTCATTTTGTTTGTTTATCAAGCATGATATTACTCACCATTCAATTGCATTTTCCTTTGCAGCAAATGTAAAGCACCTAGAAAGAGATTGAGTTCTCTGAGGGCGCTTTATCAAGTGCATTATTATTATTAGTAGTAGTAGTAATGTCCACGACTTTCAGCTCTCCTTTAGGTAATAGTGAAATTAACCTGTGGAATTTGCACTGAGTCTTGCTGTACATATATAACACACTGGGTATGTTTTCCAACACTTTATTGGAACCACAGCCCTATTCAAGGCTTTCCAGAAGCTTTGCATGCCCACTATCATGATGTGCCTTGCCAGCGTTCCCTTTCAGCTTCCGTAGCACTCCTACTTGCCTCTGGATCATTGCCCAGGAGGTAAGCATTTGTTCATCACGGCCCAGGTCCTGGATTTGAATCCTGCATTGGTCGATATTCTATTTTCCCCTGCAAGCTGTGGTGATAGCCGTGAAGGCTCTTCTGCTGCTATATAAATGAGGCTGTTAAATTAACTTGCTTTTACTATCATTGATTGACTTCAATCTTCTAGTACTTCAATGTTAGCTTTTTATAATTTGCACCGTGGAAGATTGCCCCAGAGGTCACTGCAGATGCTTTTGAGCTTCGTGGCCTTACCAGCATGCAAGGAGTTGCAGGTTTGAATCTATCATCTCTTTGCTGGAGTATTTAAGGGCTTCCTAGCAAGGAACGGATACAGTTCAGTGCATCTCTTGGGGTGTGTACACCTCCTAAAGGCAAGGCTGTTTCATACCTTGCCTTTTGCTGGTTCAAGACTGCCAGCCTGTCGAGTTCTCAGGTTCTTGGGATCCAGCTGACCGGCTGTTCCGGTCAGCAACGGCACGACGGGGGGGGGGGGAATAGTTTATTCGTTCGTCGCGAGCTACTCCGTGTCGTAGATTTGTCTCCTAGAGCACACTAGTTCTCACAAGATCCGTAAGCATTCAAGGTTCGCTCGACGAGTACTTGTTCATGGCTGCCTGCAGATCTTAGACTTAGCCTTGCATGATAGAGACTGCAGGCTAGTGGTTGGACAAAAGGCAAGATCGGTATCATTTTTTTGGACAAAAGGCAAGATCGGTATCATTTGATTAAGTGTACCAGCAGAGGTGGAGAAAATTAGCTGTTTGCCATCTCCGCGTCGTCCCAGTTTTTGTATTTTAACATCAGCGCTGTTTCATTGGCTAGCATGATGCTGCACAGATGATGACGATTAGGTGTCGTCTGAGTCATGTCCATATAACTCAGTGCTCCATCGAAGCTCAACTGACGTACGTTGGCATCCTATGGACCGGTATTGTTCAGAATAAGCTGTCCTCCGGTAACCTTCCCTAGAAACACTGCGGCTTCACACACCTGTCGATGTTAGATGCTGTGACAGGTATTGTCAGTCTGCATGTTTGTGCGTGTATGAATATGCTGTATGTTTTTGTGTATGTCTGTATGTATTCTGTGTGTGTGTGTGTGTGTATTGTGAGTTTGTATTTAATCTGTTCATGTATTTATGCTTCTTGTGCCGAGTGTTGGCGTGTGTGTTTGTTGGTGAGCCTGTGATTCTAGTCTTGTTCGTCGTACCATGTATCCAGAGCGGAGTGGTGACAGCAGACAGGCAGCGACTGCTTGCCAAGGAGAGGCCCGTCGAGGCAGCAGCAGCGGCTCCCGTGGCCACCATGCAGGCCGAGCAGAAGCTGCTGCTGCCGTCGCTCTATGATGAGCTGGACCCGGCGTCCTACGAGGACGCGGGGAGCCCGCTCACCATGGACGAGTATGCCGAGAGCCTGGCACGCATGATCACCGACCACTCGCTGCCGCTGCCACTGCTCATGGGCTTGCTGGGACCACGTAGCTCGGGCAAGACGCACCTGATCAAGGCCATGCTGTGGAAGCTGAAGCGGATATGCAGCTTCAGCTGCAGCAACTTGGGTGAGTAAGCACTGACGCCGAAGACAGCGCTGCCATTCTCTTAGTGTCTGCCTCCTAAATTGTTTCTGCTTCTTACATCGCCAGAATGTGGGAGGGGTTGGGTCCTAGCTAGGAAGTAGTTGGAGCACTGGTCCACACTTTGGCTGAGTCTTGCAGAGGTGGCAACTTAACGACCAATCAGAACTGCTAACCCCCATCCCTACCTGCACACAGCTCTCCAATGTCTGCCACTGTAGGTCCTCGTGAGCTTTCTATGTTGTGTGGGCCTGCTGCTTCTGCTACAGTAATTTGCACAGCAGCCTCGGCCACTAATGCATGACCCACCTGCAGCAGGTGGTTGGGCAATTGCCTCGGGGCAGTCTGGCCCTTGATGAAAGGATATGGTCTGCCACAGATGCACTGCCCTATCTTTGGTGAGTTGGCCAGCTTCTATATGTACCTGTTCAGTGAATAAAGATTGAGTCTCATTTACCACTCCCATGAAAAGCCATAGCCTTACCTAATGTACCATCACAACTCACCAGCCTGTCAGCATACCGTTTCACTGCTTTGCTTATGCAAACCCGAGCTAGCACTGACAATCCTGTGGCTGACCATGGAAGCTCGACCTTGCAGGTGCTCGAGTGCGGCCGTGCCCCGTCAGGTGGCGCTACAACCTGTGCGGCAGCTTGCAAGGCTCGTTCTTCTGCTACTTGGCGTTGTTGGCCACCCTGTTCGCACTGCTCGTCATGAGCGTGGTGGCGTTCACCATCTATGCCAGTGTGGTGTACACTGTCAGCCTGGACGTGTCCATCAAGAATGGCTCGGCTGCCTCCACTCTGCTGCCACCCACTCAGGTTGTTGCCACGACGAAGGTCAGTGCAGGCCTCTGGAACACCACAACTGCTGAGACGGTAATCCATCAGTCGCTGACGCTTGGCCGTGCTGCTGCTTAGTAAATGTCTACGTGTCGTGTCGCATTTTTTGATCGGCAGCTTTTTATCTGAGACGTTTATCGTTGCTGCCTGGTTAGCAATTACTTGCCTAGAGAATCCTGAAAATTTTGAAACGAGTTCGAACCGCGGTGCAGACAAGGGAAGGCTCAGCAGTTCAGCAAATACTTGACGGCACCCTCTTGCAAAGCAAATAGGTCAACCCCTTTTGATGCTCTAGTTTTTTAAGATGTATTGCGACCAGTTGTTTGAGCAAAGGGGCCATCGAAAAACTTTTCAAGTGTAGCATTGTGTTAAGTCACCTAGTGGTATCTCTGTTGTGCTTGGTCGAGAGATGTTTTTAGGGCTCTGCTCATCCATATCTCTTTTCGTTGTTTGCAACCGTTCTCGGCAGACTTCTTCACACTTCTACTGATTCCATTACAAGGATCGTGCAATATTTCTGCTGCCATACTTCGGTCTCTTCAAGGTCACTTGACCTATTTCGTCCTAAAGTGGACGTGTTTTCTAGTCTAATTAGTCACCAGCACTATACAGGTAAGTTCGCTAAATATGGCATACCACCACTAATATATACACGGGCTAACAAAAGCATAGGAAAGCCCAATGAATTGCTCTGGCTTCTAAATCCATTGGTAGACCGGGTCGTCTCGGCCACTAAGTCATTGGTAGTCGACACGTGATATTGGGTTGCTCGTTTGTGGAGAACTCAATAGTTGAACACGTGAATGCATAGCGAACCGTTGCCTTGACTCGGTTGCTCAACGGCATTAGCATTTCTATGTCCCACTTGGTCGAGTGAGATTTGGAGTGTGTGTGAGTGTAGGGGCGTGCATGCATGTGCCTACCGGGTGCAAGAGACAGGAGATAGAGGCAGACAGAAAGAGAAAGGGAGAGACCCTTAGAGTGAGTGAGAGAGAGAGAGAGAGAGAGAGAGAGAGAGAGAGAGAGAGAGAGAGAGAGAGAGAGAGAGAGAGAGTTGTGGGCCATAGGATATGTCTTTTCAGACTGGCCAGCTGTTAAGAGGAAGTATTTTGCCGGGAAGGGGAAGGTTGGGGGTGGTGCTACTCTTGCGTTACGACTTCTCACCAGTAGCCTGCAGCTTTTAATCTAGCTATTGATGCAAATCGGCAAGGGGCTGCCGAAGGCTGCTACGGCTGGCGTAGTGAGCAATGTGGAAGTCAGGCACTATCTTACCACAGGCTCTGGGCAGCTGATGTAGAATGATTATAAGCCGGAACTACCTGGATGCTGCCGGACTATCTGAACCAGAGGCCGGTAAACTCCGGCCTTTAGGCCAGATCCGGCCTAGCAAGTGCTCCAGTCCGGCCTAGCGCCCCCCTGGTTATTTATTGATGGATCCAACCTAATTGAGTTGTCGAGGTTTTCTTTCCCTTCACTGCAGAGGTACCTGACAGAGTATCCCAACTAACGAATTTTCGAGACACGAGCCGTCTCTCGGCAGCTTTTTGCTTTTGAGTTGAGAACTGTTGATGTGCTTGATTTTGCTTCGATTGTGCTTGATTTTGCTTTTGGCAGTATGATTTTAGAACTGCAACTTTGCTTTGCACGTGGCTAATGGTGGCAGCCCTTAGCCGTGACGAATTTTCGTCAGAAAGTGTTAGTGCAGAGGTCGACAAAATCTGGCCTTTATGCCAGATAGGCTTGCACTCCGGTTCGACCTAAAGCCACCCTAGCTATTTATAGTTGGATCCGGCCATAATTAATAATTATAATAATAATAAACCTGGAATTGCACCCTGGAGAAAATTCAACCTCTTTCTAGGTGCTTTACATTTGCTGCAAAAGAAGCACGATCGAATGGTTAATAATTGAATTGTTGCGGTTTTGTTCCCCTTCATTACTGCTGGTTGCAGTTCAAACTGTTGCCCATGTTAATTTTTAGAACCGATGTCAGGTGCTTGTATGAACAGAAGCTCGTGGCCTGGTTGGTGTGATAAATGTCTGCCCCTCAGTTGTGGCTTTTTGTTTGTTTGTTCGTCTGGCCTTGCCCACTCCGGCAGGCCGGCAGAGTGGGCCAGGTTTCTTCTGGCCCAGTGTGCCTTCTTGACCTCCTGAAATGGCCTGGTGGTCCGAAATCTTTGCCGACCTCTGATCTAGACTGTGAAGCACCCACTGCAGTCGGTTAATTTCATTCCTCCATCGTTAACTAACATCATTAATAAGTCATTAGCCTCAGGTCATGTCCCGGCACCTTTCAAAAAAGCTTTAGTCAGGCCACTTCTCAAGAAAGCGTCACTAGACCAAAAGAACTTTGAGCAATTACCACCTAGTCTCCCTTCTACCATTCCTATAAAGACACTGGTCGTGGTGGACCAGCTGAACTCGTATATTGAAACATCAAACCTTGCTAGTAAGTTTCAGTCTGGCTTTAGAGCTAATCACTCCACAGAGTCAGCATTGCTTAGGGTGTACAACGACCTACTTAGGAATGCAGACATAAGTAGAGTGTCTCTGCTTGTTTTGCTCGATCTTTCGGCAGCTTTTGATACTATCGATCACAATGTGCTTCTAGAGCGCCTCTCATCTCGCCTGGGCATCACTGACACTGCTTTGCAATGGTTCAGGTCCTATCTCAGTGGGAGACTCCAGAGTATTGACGTGAACGGACAAAGATCATCCGAAGTACCTTTGGGATATGGGGTACCTCAGGGCGCCGTGCTAGGTCCGGTTCTTTTCACGGTTTATACTCTCCCTCTTGCTGATGTGATTGCCAGGCACAATCTAGGCTTTCACTTCTATGCGGATGACACTCAGTTGTACCTTTGCTTTCATCCCACCCAGCCTTCGAGCACCTCGAATTCTCTCAACTCACTTGCTGCATGTATTGATGACGTCCGCACATGAATTTAAGTTGGTCCATGCATTTGAGTCATCCCGTCTTGACTTCTGTAACTCACTGCTTGCTGGCCTACCGGCATGTACAATTAGGTGATTACAGCTGGTGCAAAACTCAGTGTCATTCTGCGAGCAATAGCCTGCCAGCGATGAGGCCTGGCCACAAGACCCGGTGCCCCTCCTGCCCGACCGAAAGTTGGCTCAGGCTGCACGACCAGCCACTTCCAGGCTTCCCACGATCAGCTGCCTTCGGCAGGTCAAGGTCTGGCTCCTCCTTGGGATGATTAACCTTCAACATGACCCCGATGGCACTACTGTGCAGAAGCTGGCTGCAGTGGATCGTCACACTTCGACCACTGGGAAGCAGCAGCTTGGCAACTGGTCGATAAGCCACACCTCCCAAGCCACTCATTATCTGAGGGTGGGTGGGTGGGTGGGTGGTTGATCGGTGCTGAGGCAGGCTGCTGCTAGCTGCCAGAGCTGCATGCTCCGCCTACTAGGATAATGAAGGTTGTTGCATAAGAATTGTGAAAGTAAGCTCCACCTACAGTGTTGGACATGCAGAGCGAAAGCTTCTGTCGCCAACGGTCTTTAAGCGTAGGAATGGAACAGCTATTATACTGTCCATAAAACTCTTGGGGGCACAAGGAGACTGAAGCTGGTGCAGTAGTACAGCTAGGCATGAAGGGCCCCAGTGACGATGGGCCTTTTGGGTCATAGTAAGAATTATGCTCTGTATCCGTTGATCGGCCGAGAGTCATCGCTGCTCCTTCAGCAAAGGAGACACGTCGCTGAACTTCTAGGATCTGTTGACTAGCTGAACTGCTGCCATACTCACCACCAGCTACAGCTGCTTAGTGCCTTTTTTGGTAGCCCAGCCAAAACTGAAAAACAGTAGTACAGCCTAGAGAGAACCAGAGAGCTAGTAAAAGATTGTTGAAGGTTTTAGGTTGAGCTTCAAGAGTTTGCTATCTGCAATAATGTTTCATGCAAGTACAATTACCTTCCTGGTGCATTATTTCTCGGTATCTATTTGATTGAATCGCTCTGATCTTGCTGTGGCCATGCAGTTGCAGTAGCCTTTGCGACCATCGGTACGTCGTCAGACATATCGCATGCCTTATACGATCGTATGATGCATGTACGGTGGACCCCCGCAGAGAGATCGGCACCTGGCTGCCGACCTCGACTTCATGCAGTGGCTCTGCTCTCTGATGCTGTGCCTGCCTTTGCCCCAAAGGTCACGAAGGTGCTTGACATTGGCACCCCCATTATTGAAGACCTGCTGGCTGCTCCCGGCCAGCCTGCTGCCAGCAACTCGGTGCAGCAGAAGAGGTTCATCGAGCAGGAGGCCGTCATGTATCCACTCTACGCCTGCGGCGTCGTGGTCGCCTTCTGCCTTCTCGTCACCATGCTGTGCGCGCTCATTTTCTGTTGCGGCCAGCGCTCTAACAGCGACGACGCCGACCCGAGCGAATTCTGGGTAAACGTGCGCGCCATCCTCGTCATGCTCCTTTGTGAGACTCCGCCATCGCCACGGGCACTCGAGCAGCAGGAGATCGAGATCATACCGGTGACGTTCAATGCATACGAGTACTCCGGCAGCAACATGCTGTGGGCCGGCATCGTAACCAGACTGTTCGAGCAGATCGAGAGCGCGTTTGGCCGCTGGAAGGTCCGCTTCTATCGCATGTTCGTCCGGCACACGGTGCCGCACGTGCACGACGAGCACGTCGTTGTTGCCGCCGCTTCGCTGCTGGCGGCGGCAATGGCCGAGGATGGCGACTGTCAGCCACAGGAACAGCAGTCGGCGACCCATTACAGCGACGACAGCTGTAGGGGCGAGCAGAAAGGCTCGGTCGGCCACCGCCGAGGCAGCAGCCGGGGAGGCCGCTGCTGCAGTGGCCGAGCTGCCGCCGGATCGCAGCCGCCGAGCGAGCTCGATGTTCTCGTCCATTCGGCCACGTGGAAGCGCATGCCGTACGCCGTGCTCGCCGGCAACGTGATTGCCCTGCTCTCGCTCTCCATTCTCATCGTAGTGTTGTTCGCTGTGAAGGCTGGCACCGCCAAGCTGGCGACCATCGAACAAGGCATCCAGATCGCTGCTGGCGCTCTGTTCGGCGTCACCGTGCTCACACAGGCGCAAAAGATCTGGGCCCTGGTGAGGGTCGTCTGGTCGTCACAGTCAAGCGAGGTGGTGAAGGAGACGCTTGGGCGTGCCGGCAAGCCTGACTTTAGCGAGCACCTGGGCTTCATGCACGACGTTTGCTGCCAAGTGGCCAAAGTGACCGACTTCGTTAAGCTGATGGAGCGGCTCTACCGAAAACGCTTCCGCGTGCTTGTCATCTTCGACGCGCTGGACCGCTGCGAGCTGCCCAAGATCGTTCACATCATCGAGGCTGTGAACCTGCTGCTGTCTGACGAGGAGTCACACTTCGTCACGGTGCTCGCCGTCGACCACAACTCGGTCAATCAGGCCCTGGTCGGCAAGGTGACGGGCAACAGCGCACAGTTCATGCAGCAGCTCTTTCAGGTGCGCTTCTGCATGCCTGACTACTGCGAGCAGGACGTCAAGCTGGCGCTGAGCAGGAACTGCACCGGAGGTGGCGGCAGCTGCAGCGCCGGGAGAGCGATGCACGGCGACGTCGGCGGCTGTGGTCAACCTGCCGGCAGCGGTGGTTTCGTCGAGTGGCAGCTGAGCAACGACTCATCGACAACGGCGGCGCGCAAAGCTCGTGAGGCCGTCGCCGCAACTGCCCGGCCGGCGTTGACCTGCTCGCTCAGAGAGCACGCCGACAGGGCAGTGAGGCAGCAGCAGCAGGAGGAGAGCTTCGAGCTGACGTCTCTGGCAGCCAGAGAGACCAAGGATCTAGAGCGCCTTCGACAGAAACTGTGCCGGTGGCTGGTAAGCGCAGCTTCGTCTCTGCAGTGGCTTGAGGCCGCCATGTCTCGGCGGTGTCTGGCGACAGACGGATAAGCACTTCGAACGATGAGTCTTGTGTATAGCAACCTAAGAGAGCTCGATCTCGACTCAGGCGCTTTGTAATTTGCCGAAAGAGAAACAATAACCAATAGTTAATGAAAAGCGAGGTATCCTGCTTAAGCATGCAAAACACACAATTATCGTGCATGCGAAAGCTCACAAAGCACCCTGGTCAGCCACTGATTTGTAGTACTCCCCGTTAGTAACACTCACTCAATCGTGCACAGGTCAGCAGTCTTCGATAGCTAGAGGGGCTGTGAATCCGACTCACTTTCATTAGTCTATAGTCATGCACTCACCTATTGTCTTAGGT
Organism: Cristatella mucedo; assembly: GCA_009760855.2. NCBI lineage: Eukaryota > Metazoa > Bryozoa > Phylactolaemata > Cristatellidae > Cristatella > Cristatella mucedo. The sequence goes on from WPIO01000028.1 coordinate 769,370, forward strand.
AACACTAATGGAGCTACTAGGCTGTATCCCTAGTCCCCTGCCCCTCGTTATCCCAATCTAGAAAGGAGATACAGCATGGGCTAGAGTTATGATCCGGTATAGAGGTGCCACACAACTACTAACTTTGTTTGAGAGCTGTTGAAATGGTTGCCTTTGTAGCTCGATGGTCAGACGATTGGGCAGGTCAACGGGAAAACTGCGTGTTCATATCCCTCCAAGCCTACAAGTTGCCTATTCTTAGACCTTCGGGCCTTCGTATATTGTGTTGGAAGAATATTGAAACTAGTTTAGCGATTTGTCAGATCTCATCAAACAGATCGGTCCTAATAAATACGGCTTAGTTTACTGGCTGCGACTGCATGTGACATGCTGAGGACTCGGCATTATATCGTTAACATCAATCAGGTCATCGGTGCCAATCCTTAGGATTTACACCATCAAAAGCAAGCAATGTACCAAAATCTGCTGTTATGGAATGTGACAGAGTCCGACTAAGAACTACTTCGTTTTCGGCCCTTATGCTGTAATATTCAACAATCTAACCTGATCTCCTGCAAGCAGTGTATCGACTTCAATGTTCTGTCACTCGCCTTTAGGCACCTTCATTCACTTGCTGTGGCCTACCCTTCTGAAAGATTATCCAATCTGTTCTAATCTAATCTATCTCAATCTAATCGATGCTCCTCTGACTCTGCTCGTTTGGTTGTGCCTCTAGCAAAGTTCAAATCGCTAGGAAAAGCCTTTTTTCCTATGATTATATAGCCTTCAACTTACTGCTGATTGATTTTACGCTGCTCCTGATTTTACGAAATTCAAAAAAGCTTATAACTGTTAAATACACATCTGTTTCCCCAGTCTCCATCTAGATCAATTGTCCTTCGTGTGCTTTTGCTCAGACATTGTCGATGTCTTTGCTAACTAATTAACATGCTTCCTCTCCAGCATATGTGAAGTGCCTAGAAAAAGACTTGGTTCTCTGGGGGTACTATATATCTTTTATTATTACTACTATTTTTCCGGCCGCCAGACTTCTGGGAGTACACTGTGTGTTGGATCCAAGTTGAACCGTCTTTCTGCTTGCAAACCCTTTCGAGCCATTTGTCTTAATGGTGTACTGTACTACTTGTGGTAGCTCGTGAAAAGTCGCCGCACTCAAAAAAGCCAGCCGGCAAACACAGTCTGTTGTCCCGTCCACGTTTTGTGCACTTAGACAGGAGCGACCATACGTCCAGAATATCTCTAGGTACCTGGATGGTGTCTGATTCCTGATTGTCCATATGTCTTAGGGTAGTAAATCGTACTCTTCTTTACTTTCGGAGGTAGTTAATAGCTGGCTCACTTTTGCTTTGATGATCTTTATCATTTTATCATAATTGGTCTAGTGAAGGGCCTTTTAATTTTAGTTTCTGGTTACTACTGTTTGTAATGTGTACACTTGAATATGTTTTAATCGTATCATTTCCTTTGAGTCATCTGAATCTTATCCATTTCTACATTGATTAGCATTTATATAATTTGGTAATTAAACCTCAAAAGAGTGTAAATGTCTTATCTGAATTATGCGTTTGCTTCTTGTATCCATACCTAACTGTAGTCATTGTGATGTTGAATTACCTACAGGGTACTGTATGGCTGTGTTCTTCTGCTTACTATATCGTGTTTCCTTTGAAGCAAATGTAAAGACCCGGAAAGAGATTGAGTTCTCTGAGGGTGCTTTACCAATTGTATTATTATTATTATTACCAGGGCCTTCTGTGCCCCGGTAGGACATGTTTGATTAGCTCTGTGATTCCATGGTAGGCAACTTTCGTTAGGCTGCATTTTCATAAGGCATGAGCAAGTTCCCGGTCACACTTTTAGTAGAAGTAAGCCGTGCGGTCCATACTCCAGTGAGCTGCAGTCTTTGTAAGGCTGAATTGTATTGTGCTATAGTGAACTTGCTGAGCTCTTAAAGTGTAGTGCCCTTAGCCGAGATGCTGCTAGCACGGTTATTTCGGTTCCTATTGTACTGTACACTCTACAACAAGTGGAAAAATTATGGCTGTGCATTCATTAAACTGACTGGATTTGGCATTGGTACAGGTTAATTCGCTGTTAACGTATGTGTCCTCTATCTGCTTCGTTTTTACTTCAAGCCATTTTATTTTCTTTGCTCTTTTCTGCAATGACTTGGTTTTTCTGCCGATGCCCCGGCATACGGCATGGTCATGTTCAAAATGTCAGATTAGATGTTTAGATGTTATAGTGTTTTCGGCCCTGCGGTCGTCAGTGTCACAGACTTGGGGGGTGTGGACACCGTGTTCCCATTGGTTGAGACCCGCTGACAGCAGAACGTTTGGCTTGGAGCTGGTCAATAGACAGTCACAGTAATCGGCTCGGTTCCGAGTGCCGTGGCTGCACTCGAAAAACGAGACGACAGCCCGAAAAGCCCCTCCTTAGATATAAGAGTGCCTTCACCTGGCCTCCATTCTGGCTCGTTGCATCCATGCCAGCAGATTAGAACGAGCGAATTTTATCGCTGTAGACGCTGGTGGCCGTCGACGAGCTAAGCCGAAGCAGCCAGCTGCTGCCGCTCTCCTACAAGTTCGTTCGAGACCTGCGCAACGTCGTCTTCTGCACTCTGTGCATGTGGACCCGGCGCCGAGTCCAGTCGGCGAGCCGCAACATTGTGCAGCTGGAGGCACAGCTGGCGCCACTCTGCCGCCTGTTTGCCTGCTGGATATTTCTCGTCGAAGTGTGGCCGTACCGATGCAGCTGGATTCTTTATCACGTCGGCACGATGGAGGAGCACTCTCTGGGCTCGGGCAAGGTGGCCGCCTCGAAGCGCCTAGCCTCACGAGGTGAGCTGCTAGCTGCTAGGTGATGCAGCAGCAGCGTGGACCGCTCTACCTGCGGCCGTCATGGCAGCAGCGGCGTCCGTGCGTTCGTCTGCCGCAGGCTCCTGTGCGCGGCTGAAGAAGTTGACGTTCGTCTGCCACTGTGGGTCCGTGCACGGTTGCCACTGCCAGGTGGTCGCTTTCTCGAGTGGCTTCTTATGCCAACGTGTGTATCTTTCCCGTTTGCCTTTTCGCGACGTCTTTCTCGGCAAGGCAGACACCAGCCGAACTGATGATTGCCCAGAACTGTGGAGTTCGCTTCGATGTGGCTGCGTACGCTGGGCAGGCTGGCTCGGACAGTGATGATCAAGGGGAGCCTATCGTAGGCGTCGAAGCTTCGGGGGCTCATGCTTGAGACGTTGCCGAGCATGCCAGCTGAGCGACCGAGAGTCGCATCGTGCGATAATCATCGACGTTGGAGTGCGAGATGTTTGATGGCTGCGAGGGACTAAACAATGACCGAGAGGCCAAATCGACATGCCAAAGCTGCAAAGTGGAGGAGTGGAAGGAAGTGAGAGGTAGGACCAGCCAGTAGTCACACTGCTGCCACGTAGAATAAGAATGAAGAAAGGGGGACATTATGGTAGGATCGGAAAAAGTGCTGACACACACACACACACACACACACACACACACACACACACACACACACACACACACACAACACAACACACACCAACGGCATGCACCGGCTGAACCTGTTATGGTCAAAGATTGGCTCTTGTATCTATGCTATGGCACGTGTGGACATGTGCATGCACTTTACGACTTGCTTGTTGTAGACGTATCCTGCCGTTTGTGCTTAGGCTGCTTCAAGGCGATGTTGTTGACATCATACCGTTGGCTGATCGTGCCTGTTTACCTCTGTTTTATCAGCTTGATTAGATTAGTTGCAGCTCCCCACCTTTTGCCTGTTCCCTCGGCTTGTAAGCACAGCCTTCCTGTTGCCCTCCTTTCTCCAGTGTCGAAAAGAAGGATGTTTCGGGTGTTGCAATTGAAAATGCATTCCTATGACTAGTGTGTGACTTGCCTAGCAAGCTGACTACGTCCTCTGATGACCGCGGTCGACCTTCGGTCGGCTTGCCTTGGCTGTGCTTTGTCTGCTGGAGCAGAGCACTCGATTGCATTAGAGACCTCTTTCCTGTGAGAGCCATCTATATGGTACTGTGTTGATTAGTCAGTCTACCAATGACTGTAGTTCTACTGATGCTGCAACTTGTTAAGCACTTCCTTTTAAGCTAGCTGGGGTGCAATTTCTTGCAGCTGCACTCGGCGATCAAGTGATGAGACTGTAAAGCTTCTATTCTGGCAGATCGAGTACAAACTAGCTCTTCACGTGGCTGCTTGCAGCTTTCCAAACGGTGTTCTCTCACATGCCAATTAATTAAGAGATTTGGTCAAAACTTGAATGATCGTGCAAGCTTTATTCCACAAGTTGCATTAAAGGCAGATCGATCAAAATCGTGTCCCCTTGCCTGGGATCTAGATCTGATTGTAGTACTGAATGCGATTAATACGAAAAGTATCATCAAGTACCTCCTTTCTAGGAGATACCTGATACATTAATAAAAAAAAATGTTAGTGAATTCAACAACCTCATGTGCATAGTTACAGAGAAATTGAGGGCAATCACTGCTGCTTGCAGTGGGCAATAAAGGACCGCTCAAACCCACGACCTGGGTCCTTAAAAGCAAGCACCTAACTCCTGTGCTAAACATGTGCACTGCAGTCATATAGGGTTACTGTTTTAAGACATTAGAATGCCTTGCGGTTCTATATTCTAGTAATGTTATGGTTCTGTAGGTGCTTTTGACGACATGAAGCTTTCCGATCTCTATGCGCATGTTCGTACATTTGTGAAGACTCTTGACGACTGGAAGTACTGGATCAGCAACGATGGCGATCCTGACACTTTCGAGATTACTATAAATCAGTTTCCTCTCACCGTAAAGTTAATGAAGCAGTTTTTGCCCTTCACTACCAACTTGGATAGGTAAGCACATGCTTGGTATTCTGCTCAACAAAGTATTTAATACACTGGAGCACAGCAGTATCCGTGGGGCTGCTTAAAATGGCCACCCGATCCTTTAAGTTCCGAATCTGGCATAAGAAATTTACTACACTGCATGCTTAAAACAATAGCACCTGTGAAACTTACAGTTGACAATCCAAGTCGATAAGAAGCAACATTGGTGTGCTGACGCAATTTTAGAATTCATGTTCAGTCAGCTCTTTAACCTAAATAATGACATTAGTCCGAGGCTCATGGAAAATGTAGAGCGTGGGGTTGAAGATCGATTTAAAGAGGGTGTCACGAACCTTTGCGCAGTCTTAAAGATCCATCTGTCGCCCTGCTAAAAACTACCCTAAATTTCGCAGGAGATGTAGCATTTTATCTATCTGGAGCCAACGATGTAAAAGTTGTCGACGAACAGTCGTCAAATGATGCTGAAAGTGTGAACTCGTCTCTTCAAAATGAATTGAATTTTTGCTTCAAAAGATGGATCATCCATTGCAGTCTGGATGTAGACAGTTTCAAATTGCTCAAGGTTGAATTCGCCCCCTTCAGGAACTCTGGCCAGCACGCTGAAAATCTTTAATTTGTGCACAGCTATTCTATCCATTAAACCGACATCAGTGGATATTAAAAGAGAGTTTTTTGGTCTGTACGAATTTCTGTGCAAAATTTAAGATCGCGTCTCAGACAAGTCGCCTTATGCATTTGCATTCTTGAAATAATATGTAAAGTAAAATGGTATTGGTTTAGAACTTCTCGCGGTGGATATACAATAGAACGGTGTAATTGCAAAAAATAAGTTTTTGACTATAAAATTAGTCAATAAATGAAAGAAAACAGCAAAAACAGCCTTGAACAGCTTTTTCATAAATTGAAAACACTAAACAGCTACTCTTCAAAATTGACTGTTTTTTCAGAAACCCTAGCCTCATTGATGGGGTTTTAGTGCAACATGACTCTAGCAAACATTGAGTTGATACTCATATCCAAGCACAGCATGCAACCAGCAAAAGAACGCGATGTCTGGTGGGAATGTTGTATGTTGACATGCAGACCTGTCGTTACTTGCCTAAGAGTGCCTTGTGTGTGCTAGGTTATTCTGCGGCATCTCTGGTATGTCTTTGGGTGCTTATGCACATGGAAACATGGATATTTCTTCGTGAGGCTTCCAAGAATTGCAAATCTCTCTACTTGTGATTGTGTTGTCAACCTCCAGCACCGACGACGTCATGGAGGCTTGTCGTGCTCAGTAGTCAGCAGCTGCTTTACTTAGTATAGAAACCAACATGCAAATATCTTTTAGACTAATGGCAACGTCATTTGTACTCTTTGTACTCTTAAAAGACAACTAATGAATTAGCAGGGAGAATAAAACAAACGACAACAGTGGATATAGAAACTATTGGCCCAGGCTGTGCTGTGCATTGTGATATCTACCAACTGCCTTCTATCTATTTTCAGATGTATCAAGAAGGCTATCGCCGATTACTGCAACATGCACGGTGATGCACCGTGTTCCAGATGTATCGCTTCTTCGTCACGATTCCAATCTGATGCAAAGTAATCGAACCTGCTTACATTATGTCATGGCAGATCCGATAGCTGTTTGTGGTCCAAGCAAGTGCAAAGTAATTGAATTATTTGACACGCTCTCATGTCGGATCCAACTTCTGCATGTTGAAATCTATGCAGAAAGCTCAGACCTCCTATTTGAATCAGTCATAATGTAAGAACATTCTTTGGTGTACCAACTAGCCTCTAGTGTGCTCTCGTTAATTTATGCCAGTAATAAAGCAGCATGTTTCATAAGGCAGTTCCTTGCCTGAAGTATTTCCATGCGGAACGTTGATGTTGAAAGCCGCTAGTTTGTCTTTAAGCTACCGTCATTAGGCACATTGCCGTGCTGCTATTGCATATGTGATGCAAACTCTTTCCTGAATATGTATGATCCTTTTAGTCTATTGTCGGCAATTTCCATTGGACGTGTACTCATTAACGTATTACCCATTTTGAATTTCTACTTCGGTACAGCTTATACCTCATTCTTTTTCTAATGTTGTCTCTTTCGTGCCCCTTACTATCTTGGTTTCTTCAGATTTCTACCATTTATAGTAGAAATCAGCTAAGTCCTGTGCATGTTAGGCGTGCCGATGAATAATTGATGTCTTTTCATCTTTACCGCAATGCTCGCACAAGGTTGTTTGGAATGGTTATAGTGAATCTACCTTTCCGACATCTCCAGTAGGGATCCTGTGTCACCCCCAGTCTATGACTTGTTAGAAGAAAACTGTTTTGTGTGACCTGCATTACAATAAATGTTGAAAGTATTAATGATACAATCGTCTTTTTTTTTACCGTTACCCAAGCACATTATCCCTTTGCAGCAAATGTAAAGCGTGTAGGAAGAGATTTGAGTTCTCTGAGGGTGCTTTATCAAGTGCATTATAATTATTGTTGTTAGCTGACCTTATGTTACTTTGGGCGGCTGAACACTGACATATGCACACAGCCCAAGCATTGATTATTCCATCTTTTAGATAATAACTGATTATTAACTGATTATTGCTTTAAATATAACTGATAACTGATATAAATAACTGATTATTGCTTTAAATGTTTTGACTGAGATCGTTTTGCAGAAGTTAGAATTGACCATTTTGACTATGGCCATGTTCTGCTAAGTATATTCTGTTGATTGATGAGATGAGCTTAGCAGGAGGATTTAGCGATTCATTTGAATCCACTGTATTACTGTCTTGCGCCTACGTGATTCGTCTATTCGATTTTTTTCAGATTAGCCCTACCAAAGTGAGGAGTCAGTGTGTGTACTTGAACTAGGCATCAGGCCTCCCAGCTTCAACCAGAGCTGTTCCTATGGATGAACAGTGCATCGTGAAAAAGTTACCTTTGTCGCCAGTATACTGCACGTCATGACTTGTCCACCCTGCAGCTTCCAGTGTGTGGCTGTCTTGTTATGTTGGACAGCAGCCCTGGCAAGCCCGACCTGCCCGTAATTTCGCTGGGCATGGATTGCAAAGGGATGTGGTTACCGACCGCAGCAACTGTCATGGGCCGCCCCTTCGATGATCCAGCTCAATCTTTTGGCAGCTTTTGATCACTATCGATCAAAAAGTCTTTTTTGAGCACTTCTCATCTCACCGTTGCATCACTGGCACTGCACTGCAAGGGTTCACGTCTCATCTCAGTGGGAGACTCCAGAGTGTTGATGTGAATGGATACAGACCATCCGAAGGACCTCTGAAATATGAGGTACCTCAGGAATCTGTGCTCGGTCCCATTCTTTTCACGGTTTACACTCTCACTCTTGCCATTGTGATTGCCAGTCACTATATAGACTTTCACTTCTGTGCAGATGGCTCTCATTGGTACCCGTCTTTTGATCCCTCCAGCTCGTCGAATTCTCTCAACTCCCTTGCTGCATGTATTGGTGACATTCGCACATGGATGGCAGCAAATTTTCTTAAATTGAATCATGATAAAAACCAACTTACTCGTTATGGGCAAGCCAAGTGTGATTCAGAAATTGGAAATGTTAGCATTCACAATCGGCTCTGCCAGTATACGTCCTGTTGAATTTGCACGAAATCTAGGGGTCACATTTCAAAATGACCCTTCGTTAGACGACTCGCATCAGCTCCACAATCAATTCGGCCTACTTTCATCTACAGAACACAGCTAAAATTCGGGCTTGATTAGATAGGATACAATACATGTTATAGCTGGCCGATAAACAACTGCATTGGACTTTATTTGATGCATCATGGAGAGGTTAGTATTAATTGTAGCCACTTCACCCTCAGAGCATCGACATCTTGCTCAAATTCGGGCTTGTTTAGATAAGGATACTACATTTAAATCGGTCCAAGCATTTGTGACATCCTATCTTGCCTACTGTAACTCACTGCTGACTGGTCTACCGGCGTGTGCAATCAGGAGCTTACAGCTGGTGCAAAACTGTGAAGTTGAGCTTTTCCATCGTGAGCTTCGCTGTTACCACACCACACCACCTCTCGCCGACCTGCAGTGGCTCCCAGTCAAGCAACGCATCGACTTTAGGGTTTTGTCACTCACTTTTAGGTCCCTTTGTTCTTTGGCTCCAGCCTACCTATCAGATCCACTCCCCTGCCACGCTAAGCATCGTACCACCTGCTTTTCGGAATCTAACTGTTTACTTATACCTTGTAAAAACCTCTAATCATTTGGAGACCGTGCCTTTAGTTCATATGGTCCGAAAGCCTGGAACTCACTTCCGACTTGTGTCACGACATCTCCTGACTTGACCACATTTAAAAAGAAACAAACGCATTTATTTATCAGAGAATTTAGTGTGTCCATGTGATTTGACCTTGTACGTGCTTTTGCTTGCTGACACTGTGCATGATGCCACAAACCATACTTGTATGCTGACCCAGTGCATTTCATCTCTAACCATGTTATTCTTGTTGTTTATTGAGCTTGCTACCGCTAGCCATTTGATCGTGCTTCCTTTGCAGCAAAGGTAAAGTGCCTAGAAAGAGATTCAGCTCTCTGAATGCGCTATATCAAATGTATTATTATTGCTATTATTCGATTAGCAGGCATGTACTTTGGCTCGCCTCTAGCAGACATGCCAAGCGTTGAAATCTATCGTATCCGGCAGTTCGACTGCTTTGTTTTGGAAAGGCATTCGTATGAAGATCTAACAATTCACAATTGATTAGGCAATTGGGACTTCTAAGTTCAGAAGGCCGTTTGCCAAGGAAACGAGAGCAGACAAATTGTAGCTCGTGTAGCAAACGATCCGGCGTCCTCAGGTTATCGACTTCGGTGCTCAATCGATTGAGCCATCGGCCGTTCCACTGCTTTCAACAGATGGTTTAGACCATCCACTTTACTCGACCACTTGGGAGCGGCTCGAGCCGAATCCCAGAGCCAGAATGCTTGCACTTTTTAGGTTGCAATTGGATGCCGAGCGGCGAACATTCGGTTTGCTGCCGTCGGCCGGCTGAGACTGTAGCTACTGTTCGGTTTAATTTACTCTCTTCATTAGGTTGTCCCCAAACGAATTTCAAATCCCGTGGAAACCTAGATTTCAGTCCCTGTGCTCCAAAAGCCTAGTATCTACTATCGCCTGACATTACATCCGAATTTGACGACGGTCAAAGTAAAGCTAAAAGTCACCCGTTCCTCACAGCCTTTGCTCTATCGTGTTGATTTTCTTGTATGCCCCTGTGCGTGCTGAAAGCGTACATCGTATAACAAACCGATCGGCCGGCATAGACGTTGCAGCTTTTATGTCTAGCTGAAAACGAATCTGTTTCTCTCTGCTTTCCCTGAGCAGCATAGTTGATCCTGCATGCTTTGCCTATTTATTTGTGCTTGATTCAGCGAATTTTATCAAGCAGGTTTCTTGATAACAAATGGCCCTGAATACCCTCTTGTGTGTCCTTTGCATTCTGGCCTACGCACGATACTTTGCATCCTGTTATCAACCATAAATTATTGCTTCTTTTGCAACCAGTTGTAAACGAAATGGATAGAGATTTGGTTCTCTAATGGCATTATGCAAACTACTCATTGTTACTATTAGGATTGTAATTTCAGTTGAAGACTTGAGAGCGTAGATGTTAGCGACAAACAATCTTCCAGCGAGCCAGTAAGCATGAGTTACCCCCAGGATTGTGTTCTAGGTACGATTCTTTACACATTGTATATCCTCACTCTTGCCGTCGCTATTGCCAAACACGGTGGAGTTTCTATTTTTATTTAGATGACATGCGGGTGTACCTGCGGTTTGATCCACTCTGCCTTCGAGCTGCGATGGCTACCGGTCGATCAAAGGGTACGGCGTAAATTTCTGATGCTGATCCAAATGTCACACATGGCTTGCCTCCTTCATACCTAGCTGAACGGCTGCACCAATGTCAGCCTTCTCGTGCCCTCGGGTCATCTACGGAGAATAAATTAGTTGTCGGATTTCCACGCTTAGAGACCGATGGCGGTTGAAGCTTTTATCCTGCAGATCCTACCTAAACTGTGGAACTGACTTCCACAGTTCTTACGAAACGACATATACTCCCTTTCTATCGACTGTGGCAATCCTTTTCAGCCATCCTGAGCTGATACTTCTAAGATAATCGCTTTCTCGACTGCCTAACTGACTCGGCAATCGCTCGCACTTTTCCCTTTTCTGCGAGAGATAGCCTCAACTCTCTCTACTCTAACTAATATGCATTTGTTCAGTCCGTTTCAATTGCCTTTTGCGTACTTATGCGAGTTGAAATGGTGTATTTAATCGTTAGCCAATTGAATGCTTTCTTTCCAGCATACATAAAGTGCCTGGACAGATATTTAGTAATTTTAGGGGACAGTATACACATGTTGTATTAATATTGTCATTGTCAGTATTATTAACATAACCATCTGTGCTCAGTTTAATTCGTGGCACTGCCTCTGATCGTTCGTACGTGTGGGCTGTGACACTCGATGTGGTATGCAGTCGGAATGGGCTATTGGTGATTGATGTGTCAAGGGAGTCGCACCGACTCCGGCGGAGCACTCCAGCGGACAAGAGGGGCGAAGAGAGTCATGCGTAATAAAATAAGTTAGTTGCGTTGCTCGTCGGCTGGCGTCCTGTTGCTGCATGCGACGGTAACCAAACTATACCATCCCCTCAGAAGATCAGCTGTCATCTTGCTCCTGGTCATTGTGCTCATGACGGCTGTGATGAAAATAGTAATAATAATGAAACATTTGATAAAGTGCTCTCAGAGAACTCATTCTCTTTCTAGGCACTTTACATTTGCTGCAAAGGAAGCACGATCGAATGGTTAGCGGTAACATGCTCAATAAACAAGAATAACACGGTTAGGGGTAACGTGCGCAGGATCAGCATGCAAGTATGGTTAGTATCATCATGCACAGTATCAGCACGCATAAGCACGTAAAAGGTCGAATCACAGGGACCGACTAAATGCTGTGATAAATAGATGCATTTCAGTTTCTTTTTAAATGTTGTCAAGTCGGGAGATGCCGTGACGCAAGTCGGAATTGAGTTCCAGGCATTGGGAGCATACGAACTAAAGGCAAGGTCTCCAAAGGACTTGAGGTTTGTTCGAGGTATTGGTAAGCAGTTCGATTCTGAAAAGCGGGTGGTACTGTGCTTAGCCTGGTGGGGGTAGATCTGATAGGTATTCTGGAGCCAAAGAATAAAGAGACCTAAAAGTGAGTGACAAAACCTTAAAGACGATGCGTTTCTTGACTGGATGCAAGTGGTGAGATGTGACAACTGCGACGCCCTCGATAGACAAGCCTAGCTGCACAGGGTTGCACCAGCTATAAGCGCCTGATTGCACAAGCCGGCAGACTAGCAAACAGTGAGTTACAGGAGTCAAGATGGGATATCACAAATGCATGGACAAATTTAGATGTAGTATCCTACGTAAGCGAGCCCGAATTTTAGCAATGCTATGTAGTTGAAAGTAGGCAGACTTGATTGTTGAGCCGGTGTGGTTGTCCAATGAAAGGTCACTTTGGAACATGACACCTAGATTTCGTGCCGTTTCAAAATGAGATACTGGCAGAGCCGATTTTGAGCGTTAACCTTTCCAATTTCTGAATAACACTTGATTTACCTGTAACTAGTCAAATGGTTTATCATCATTCAATTAAAAAAGATTTCCGCCATTCATGTGCGATTGTAATCAATACATGCAGCAAGGGAGTTGAGAGAATTCTATGTGCTGGAGGGCTGGGAAAGATCAAAGCAAAGGTACATAATAATAATAATAATAATTCACTTGATAAAGCGCCCTCAGAGAACTCAATCTCTCTCTAGGCGCTTTACATTTGCTGTAAAGTGAAATGCAATTGAATGGTAAGTAAAATCATGCTTGAAAACATCTGATTGTTATCCGCAAGAAGTGAAAGCCTAGATTGTGCTTGGCAATTACATCGGCGAGCGGGAGAGTATTAACCGTGAAAAGAACTAGGCCAAGCACGGAACCCTGCGGTATCCAATATTTCATTATTATTATTATTATTATTGTTATTATTATTATTAGAGGATCCTCGCATGATCTTTATAAGGAAGCGAAGGTATTTCCTAGCCTTCGTGAGGAGGTTGAGCAGAATGATTTTTTTTCTACCGACCCGTAGGGCTGATTGGGCATACTGCCGTGAGCATTAAGAGTACTTTGTGTAGGGACTTGGGTTTCGTCTCCTAAGGCATAGCTAACATAATAAATTTGCCATTAGCCTCAGGTCATGTCCCAGCACCTTTCAAAAAGGCTGTAGTCAGGCCACTACTCAAAAAACCGACACTAGACGAAAAAAACTTAAACAACTTCCGCTCACTCTCCCTTCTATCTTTCCTATCAAAGACATTGAAACGAGTCGCGGCAGACCAGCTGAACAAATATATTGAAACTTCAAACTTCCTAGAAAGTTTCAGTCTAGTTTAAGACCTAGTCACTCCATAGGGTCAGCATTTCTCCGGGTCTATAAAGACCTACTTAGGGATGCAGACTTAGAGAGAGAGTATCTCTGCTTGTTTCGCTCGATATTTCGGCAGCTTTTTGACACTATCGATCACCAAGTCCTTCTTGAGCGCCTCTCATCTCGCCTGGGCATCACTGGCACTGCTCTAGAATGGTTCAGGTTCTATCTCAGTGGGAGATTCGAGAGTTTTTATGTGAATGGGCAAAGATCATCAGAGGAGCCCCTGAAGTATGGGGTGCCTCAGGGCTCCGTGCTAGGTCCAGTACTGTTCACGGTTTTTATACTCTCCCACTCACCGCTGTAATTGTCAGGCACAATTTAGGCTTTCTCTTTTATGTGGATGACACTCAGTTGTAATTTGCTTTAATCCCTCCCAACCCTCCAGCATGTCGAGCTCTTTCAACTTCCTTGCTGCATGCATTTAGGACATCCGCATATGGATGGCAGCAAATTTTCTTAAATTGAATCATGATAAAACCAACTTACTCGTTATGGGCAAGCCAAGTGTGATTCAGAAATCGGAACGGTTAGCGCTCACAATCGGCTCTGCCAGTATACGTCCTGTTGAATTTGCACGAAATCTAGCGGTCACATTTCAAAACGACCTTCGTTAGACGACCGCATCAGCTCCATAGTCAAGTCGGCCAACTTTCAGCTACAGAACATTGCTTACATGCGGGCTCGTTTAGACAGGGATACCACATCTAAATCGGTCCATGCATTTGTGACATCCCATCTTGCCTTCTGTGACTCACTGCTTACTGGTCTGCCGGCGTGCGAAATCAGGTGCTTACAGCTGGTGCAAAACTTTGCAGCTAGGCTTGTCTGCTGTGAGCGTTGCAGTTGCGAAACCACATTTCTCACCGACCTGCACTGGCTCCCAGTCAAGCAACGTATCGACTTCAAATTTTAGTCACTCACTTTCAGGTTCCTTCATTATTTGGCTCCAGCCGACCTATCAGATCGACTTTCCCACCAGGCTAAGCATCGCTCCACTCGCTTTTCGGAATCCAGGTGTTTAACTATACCGCGTACCCTCAAATTCTTTGGAGACCGTGCCTTTAGTTAGTATATTCCCAGAGCCTGGACCGAACTTCCGACTGGGGTCACGACATCTCCTGACTTATCCACATTTAAAAAGAAACCAAAAACGCATCTATTTAAGACAGCATTTAGTGGGTCCCTGCGATTCGTCCTTTATGTGCTCATGCATGGTGATACTGTTGCTTGCTGCCACTAACCACATTTGCATACTGACCCTGTGCATGTTACCCAAAACCATGTTATTTGTGTTGTTTATTGAGCATGCTACCACTAACCATTCGATCGTGCTTCCTTTGCAGCAAACGTAAAGTGCCAAGAAAGAGATTGAGTTCTCTGAGGGTGATTTATCAAATATATTATCATTATTATTATTAAGAGAACAGTTTCTAGAAGTTGGATAGTTGTATCGCGATTAAAAGTACTAAAGATCTACTCATTAAAATAGCACTGCAGACCTTTTTATTACATGATCACAGCTGCCGTTGCCCATGAACAACAAGTTTACACGGCCGGGTTTAACGCCTCAAACGTAGCCGTTATACCTACCGGAGGTACTTAACGCTGGGCTTACAGCAGCGACTGCTTCTCTTCTTTTCAGCCACTACTTCTACCATCGTAGGGCTGAGGAAAGTGTATCGATGGAACCACCGGCACAGACTGCATCTTCTGATGCACCCCCACTTGCGCTAGTAAATGCTTTTGAAATTTCTACTTTGGCTTCGGGCATCGCTTCCATGTCCGTTGAACCAGAGTATAGCGACATTGGAGTTAAAACCAGCTCCTTCTGAGCGTGTGGTTTCATTTAATTGACGACTCTGCCCCTGATCGTTGTATAAGTGGGCTGTGGCACTCGATGCGGTAGGTTGTCCGGACGTGCTATTGGTGATTGTTATGACAAGGGAGTCGGGGAACCCAGTGGACGAGAGGGGTGAAGAGAGTCGTGCTTCGCCCTGCTCTGCGAGTGGTAAAATAAACCGGCGGCGTTGCTCGTCGGCTAGCGTTCTGTGCCGTTCGCGACGATAACTCAAGCTACAAAGCACACAGTACTTTAATTTAATTTAGGCGGTTGCTCTTCGCGACTTCTGTCCTGCGGTTGTGGGTTCGAATCCTGTGGTGGGTCATCCTTTATTGCTGTGCAATTGATGGTGATAGCCTTTAAGGCTCTTCTGCCGCTATACAAAAAGAGGTACAGTGATAAGGACAGCCGCTCGGCTCGATTAAACGTATCATTAATGAATCCGGTAAAGCTTGCTCTGCGACTTTGTAGTACTGCGATGCTGTGACGCAGTTTTACTAAGCATTAGAGAGCATTCCTATCTGCTGCAAGATCCTACAAAGGAAAGGCGGAATAACTCTAGTCGTAACTTGTATCGGCGAGACGCGTTCACCGAGGTGTCCGATTGTAGTCAAAAACGCCCATTTTGGGGATGCTAACGGGACTGTACCATATCTTTCACACTTTTAAACTTGGCTAGGATAGTTGAGGGGTAGCTCAGATAGGTAGGCTGGAGTCAGGGAATGAAGGGGCCCTAAAAGTGAGTGACACAACCTTGAAGTCAATACGCTGATTGACTGGGAGTCAGTGCATGTCGGCGAGAAGTGGTGTAGTGTGGTTACTTTGACAGTCACGACAGACAAGAATAGCTGCAGAGTTTTGCTCCAACTGTCAGCGCCTCGATTGCACAGGCAGTTAGACCAGCAAGCAGTGAGTTACAGAAGTCGAGAGGGCATTTCACAAATGCATGGACTAATTTAGTGTCCCTGTTTAAGCAAGCCCAAATTTTAGTAATGTTATGCCGCTAAAAGTATGTAGGTTTGACTGTAGAGCTGATGTGGTGGTCCAGTGAAGGTTCACTTCGGAACAGGACACTCAGGTTTTGGGCAGATCTCACAGGCGATATGCTGGCAGAGCCAATTTCGAACGCTCAGCCTTCTGGTTTTTGAATTAAACTTAGTTTTCCCATAAATAGTCAGCTGCTATCTTATTCATTTTGAGAAAGCTTGTTGCCATCCAAGTGCGGATGTCAGCAATACATAGAGTAAGGGAGTTAAGATAGTTTGGCTTAAGCGCTACAAGGCTGGGAATGATCAAGGCATTGGTACAACTGTGTGTCATCTGTATATAAGTGAGAGTCTGCATTGTGTTTGGCGACAACATCGGCAAGAGGGAAAGTATAATCTGTGAAAAGAAAAAAAACGTACCAAGTACAGAGCCCTGAGGTACCAAGTACTTTAGCGGTTCCTCTTATAATCTTTACCCATCTACGTCGATACTCACACTGGAGTCTTACCCTAGAGTTTCGCCATCAAATCATCCGCTAGGCTCTTTCTTGACGTCAGTTTTAAAGAATTAAACTCATTCATGATTGAGACTCCATGCAACTTACTCACGGTGTTCATATTCAATATTCTGTCATAAAAAGCGTCGAGTTTCTTTATCAAAGTCGTACCATACCTTCGGCTTTTATGCAGTTTATGAATTACTATTAGGGTGCTAGTTTAAAGTCTTGTTGGCTAGGAGCAAGGATTTGTACCTAGGCAATAACGATGGAGAAGAAATGAGTGCGCTTCGTTTCGTAAAGCACATACGATATGCACGTATTCAAGTGCTCGTCTTTTGAATGGCGTCTGCTTCCTTAATAGGGATAAATACAGTAGTAAAACGTTTGCATAGCCCCGTGAGAGTACTAAATTTTTATCTATGAGCTTTGCATATGCTGAAAATGAAGCATTCCGACTGACCATTGATACCAAACACACTTTCAGCACGTATAAGCACATGAAGGACAATTCACACGGAAGCAATACTGATGAAACACTTAAATCGTTAGATTCAGTTTTTAATGTCAATTCGGAAATGTCGCCAAGTCAGTAGGTTGCAAGTTGCAGGCATTGGGAGCATGCGAGCTGAAGGTATGGCGTCCAAAGGATTTGAGGTTGCTGAGAGGCACAGCTAAATGGCCCGAGTAAGAAGACTATGATCTGCGACGGGAAGAGTGTGGAGCAAGTGCTTCAGATAGGTTAGCAGGATTAAGAGAATGAAGAAATCTTAGGATTAATGACAGCACGGACCTTAGTCTGTACGCTGCTTAATCATAATAATAATAATGATGCATTTGATATTGCGCCCTCAGAGAACTCAATCTCTTTCTAGGCACTTTACATCTGCTGCAAATTAAGCATGCTTGATGAGGATCTGATCGGTCGGTGAGAAGTAATACAGTGTGGCAATTGCAACGTTCATGCAAGAGACAGAAAGGGGCCTGTTTTGGGTGAGCCCGGGGCGCGTAGCCGAAGGCACGGCACCGAGAATCACTTTAAGTGTCTTATTGCAAGAGCAAGAAGAGCTGAAAAAAGTGAGTCGCAGGAGTCTAAACGGGATGTCACAGGTGCATTGTGCAATGGCTGGGTATCCTCGTCTAAGCACGCCCAATTTCCAGATTGCGTGCTGATGCTACATTCTAAGTACATACCTAGCACATCCTGGTCCCATTCAACGGTTTCGAGTAATGTGGCTACGCTCTCACTGCTGTCCACAATCAGTTCAAGAAGAAAAGCGGTCGTTTGCGGCTCCTCAATACGCGTCACTCAGTCCATAAATGCAGTTAGAGTCGATTCGAAACATGTCGGTACAAGGCTTGCTCGTGGCCGACCGAATGCCGTCCACCTTTTCCCGCGCTGCCCGCCAAAGAGCTTCAAAATGAGAAGCCTGTGCTATTCATCCGTTCGGAAGCTCGCACCAGCGAACGCGTCTGCCTGGGCCCAATCGCCTAAGCCTTAGTTAGTCTATGGGATGGGATTCTGGTTCTTTCCTACCCTGTGTCGCCTTCGAGTGATTAAGATTACAATCCTGCATTTCCCATTACAAGTGGGTATAGTCGCCAAGGCTTTCTGCCGCTATCTAAACGATCCAGCTAGCTCAAGCCGACCTTTACCTTTTTCACCGTGAGATTATCGGCACGGCCATTCGGGGGTGCAACGCCTAGAGCGGCACGGGCTCGGTACAGGAAGCGTGGTCGTTATAAAAATGACTTTGAGCTTCTAATAACGTGGCGCGGCCTCCCCAATTGAGCATCTGCACGCAAGCCCCGCATCCTCAGGGCGATAGCTCGGGTCGAAGTCCGGCTTCTAGGCAGGTCGCCCGATTAGGCAACGGCGTCTCGTCTAGGGGTCATGGCTGGCTCACGGACCGCCGCTGGCTCGTAGACCGCTGCGTGTTACATTATGGTCGCACAATAATCACGTCACTTTTCCCCAATTTTGGCTGACCAACCACCGGACGGTGGCAAAGAAGCCCGCCCCCCCGCCCTCTACCACCGCCATCACCGAGCAGACGAGTGCCGTAATTCCTACGACAACCTTGGCATTGGCCATTTCCGCTCGGCTAACGAGCGCTGTGCTATGCGCTGTGGGCTGCGGCGCCCTGGCCGCATTATCGCTCCACATTACCCAGGAGCGCAACAGGTTGGAGTAGCGGCTCGCGGAGCCCACGGTCGCGCGCGGACGGTGTGTGCAGGTAAAATGAGTGGTGTGCGATAGGGCTTCTTCGCCGAAGGGACCTGGGGCTTGCGCGACGCCGCGGCAGCGGTCTGTCTAACGCGAGCGCCGTCGAGGCGCGAGGGTGCGCTCCGAGCCAGGGCGGCGATACGGCTCTGCGTGCTTCTCGTTCCCGTGGAGCTGGTGCGAGCGAAAACCGCGGTCCAGGGCGGTTTGGGCCGAACGCGCCCGTTCGCCGACGGAACGCACCCGGCGACCGCCGATACGTGTTCGGCGTCGGCCGCTCGATTTTTCAAGTGCTCCAGCCTAGTTTACAGCTGTGTTGAGAAAGCAGGCAAGCACGGAGCCAAGTGGACGAACGGCGCGCGTGCTGGTGCGTCCGGACACGAGAGTCTGTATGCGTGTTCCTGTGTGTGTGTGCGTGCGTGCGTGCGTGTATGCTATCGGCGTTAGCTTTGCCGCGTGCCTGCTAAGCGGATGCGTCCTTCCAAGCTGGTCGCCTATCGCTGTGCCCGACGCTTGCTTCTTGGTTTTATTCAAACGAGATTTAACTTTCTGGGCGTTTGGAGACCCTGAATCTGCTTGAGGTACCGTTTCCCACTGCCCCGACATCCAGGAGCTTCAGTGGCTGGGGGGGGGTAGCTAGTAAATTAGCCGAAGTCGTGCGTAACGACGTTGGAGCGGTCTTGTCCGTGAGGGTATAGGCCAGCCGGTATGGTCGCAACTACCGATCTTGCCACAGGGCAGCGCCGTGTGGGCGCCATCGCCGCCCCCTCCTAGGCACACTGCACCGTCGCACGTCGAGCCGCACGTGTGTGTGGTCGCTCCTGCCCCACGAACCAGTTGCCCCCAAAATTCTTTCGGTGACAGCAACAAGCTGGGCTCGAGAAGCCGATAGCTGTACATGGGGTGACCCCGATGGCAAAGAAGCTGGGAGAAGGTAACAGAGTGACCAGAGGAGGAGGAGGCCACCACATCGTTTCGCCGTGCCACCTCGATGCACACCAGCTGGCGACCTGTGTATATCGATCGCGTGCCATTGAAGCCTGCCTATTTCGGCTCGGCCCGTGAATGGTTGCGGCTGCGAATTCCCTTAAGCCTCTGTCAGGTGGACCCGGGTGTAGCATGCTCGAGATGCTATTGTTCTTTGCCGTAACGAACAATTGCAGTGTCAACAGCGAGTGTTAGTCCTCAGGCAGCCTTAGCACCTCCCTCTTCCCGCCGGGTGGGTGCTTGCACGAGAGGGCCGTCGAGCCTGTTTTGCCCGATTGTATGGAATCTGCTCGACCGCTCGTGGGGGGATGGCTCGCAGGCCTGAGCCGTTTTTGTCTGGTTCCAGGTCGAGGTCGAGCACGGGGCGGGACGCTGCTGTTGCTGCTACTACTGCTCCGCACGAGCCCGGAGAGCACCTCCGGCTGTCATGGACGGTGCTGGCTGCGCGAGGAGGATGAGCCGGCCGCTGCCTCTGAAGCGGAAGAGGGACAGCAATGTCGACGTGCCCAAGGTGCACGAGCACACCCTCTTGCTCGAGTGACACCCCTCTCTGGCCCCCTCCCTTTCTCCCTCCTTCCCTCCCTCCTCTCCCCCCCCCCCCCGGCGTGCTCCATCTAGCCGCGCATGGATTTCGGCTGGTCTCCGTACTGTGCTTGTGAATCGAGTTTGTTTCGGTGATTGGTCTTGAGTCATGTTTGTGCTTGCACAAGACCTTCTTTTTGGTTCTTGCCCACCAGAGCGCTGCCGCAATGACTAGCTCTGCCAGTGATGCAGGTCGTGCTTTCCTGTATTGTTCTTAGTGCTCGGTGAGCATGTGGACCCTTGGGCATGCAGCCTACTGTCCTGCTGCTGCTAACTGTTGCAGTCGGTATGCAATCGGCCCCAGAGCCGATTTTAGCCACTTTCTATATAGTATATAGACTATATGTAATTCATTTGTATAGCGCCCCAAGAGACTCTATTCAGACGCTTTACATATGCCTTGGGGCTCGAGCCCACGACTTCAGCCAGACCTTGGTCATGGCGAGCACCTTAACAGCTGGACCAAATATACTAGAAAAGAGGCATGCCAATTGGTTAGTCGAAACATGCATGGTGTCAGCACATAAACACAATGCAGACAATTCATTCGCATGGAAAGAGCAAATGCTGTGAGGAGCAGGTGGGTTTGTCACATCTTTTTAAATGTCAAGTCAGGGGATGTCGTGATGTCACTAAAGAGCAAGTTCCAAGGTTTTGGGGCATAGGAACACCACCGCCATATTTCCTGCATGCTGCATGTGATGATATCTGTATTCCTTGCCTTTTCTTTATAATGAGTCAAAGTTTGCTTTCGTCTCTCTAATAAACTGTATATCTATCTTCAGCACTCTAGTGGGCATGGTGTTTGACCCATAGCAGACTTACAGCTTTATGGTGCTTACTCAGCTAATTTGCTTTCCTGGCCACTCATCGGAAAATGTTATCCCCCGAAATTCGGCGCCACACTTTTGCCCTCTCAGTCTTTTTGTCCCTGTCACGGCCTCCAGTGACTGCGCTAGCTTGGACAAGCCGAAACTCTTATCGTGCAGTGCAGCCATCTTCATCAGGTTGTCCTTGCGGCTCGATGTCTTGTTCTGGCAGCCTAGGCAGCGATTTCTGGCCACGGAGCCCTTCCTAGTGGTGCCTTTGGCGGCCTGCTGCAGCCTTACCGGTACCTCACAGCTCCTGATTGACCAGAAAGGATGAAACAAACCAGCTTAGGTCTTAAGCATCTGACACACTCTCTTGCTCTGAAAGAACTAGCATGCTAATCTTTTTTAAGACTCAATTTCGAAAAGTCACGGTGAATTGAAAAATGGTACATGTATTCCTTGAAATTGGACGATTTTGGCCATCTTTGAATGCATACCTAATCCTAACCATGCCTCGGTGTCTTCACACGGTGCGCTCTATTATTTCTTTTTGCTGAGGACGGCACTCCTGAGTCGAGAGACCTTTGTGCTTGGCGATTATATGGCAAGAGGAAGAGAAATATTATAAAATGAAGTGGACCAAGCAAATATCTCCTAGCACTCCATACTTTAAAGGCTTCTTGAATGACAGCTACCCTTTGGCATCAATAATGCTAGCATGCTATTCAAAGAAAATATCATTGGATTATCACAGTGCCTTCGGTGTCATGTCTGGCTTCCTTTCAGCCGAGAACATTGCCAAAGCTAGGGCCTGCTTAGACCACTTTATGATAGGCAAACTAGTTCATATTTTTGGGACATCCCATATAGATTCCTCAATTCCTGTCACGTTCGTAACCGTATTAACCTGGTATGTACCTTTGTCTGGAACTCCACAAAGGCATGAAGACTACGCAGGTCATTCTGCTAGAGGTTTTCTATTACACGTATATAGCCTAAGTCGAGTTTTTACTGTGCAATCGATAGTTGTTTGCCTTTTTTGCAACAGAAAAGTGAGAAGCATAGCTAATTCAGGACACCCAATTAAGCATGGAGAATCAAATAGCAGCAAATACAATTCTACAGGGTTCCTTTATTGGAATGGTGTGGTTGCAAAATTTTGTGTTAAAAACTAGTCTGGTGGTTATACTTCGGACTTACCTCATATATCGAAACCTCACACCTTGCTAGTAAGTTCCAGACTGGCTTTAGAGCTAATCACTCCACAGAGTCAGCATTGCTTAGGGTATACAACGACCTACTTAAGAATGCAGACATGGGTAGAGTGTCTCTGCTTGTTTTGCTCGATCTTTCGGCAGCTTTTGATACCATCGATTACAAAGTTCTTCTAGAGCGCCTCTCATCTCGCCTGGGCACCACTGGCACTGCTCTGCAGTGGTTCAGGTCCTATCTCAGTGGGAGACTCCAGAGAATTGACGTGAATGGACAAAGATCATCTGAGGTACCTCTGAAATATGGAGTACCTCAGGGCCCAGTGCTAGGTCCGGTTCATTTCACGGTTTATACTCTCCCTCTTGCTGATGTGATTGCCAAGCACAATCTAGGCTTTCACTTCTATGCCGATGACACTCAGTTGTACCTTTGCTTTGATCCCTCCCAGCCTTCGAGCACCTCAAATTCTCTCGACTCACTTGCTGCATGTATTGATGACATCCGCACATGGATGGCAGAAAATTTTCTAAAACTAAATGACGATAAAACTAACTTACTAGTTATGGGCAAACCCGGTGTGATTCACAAATTGGAAAGGCTGACGCTCAAAATTGGCTCTGCCAGCATATCTCCAGTTGAATCAGCTCGAAATCTGGGTGTCATATTCCAAAGCGACCTCTCGTTAGACGACCATATCAGCTCCGCTGTCAAATTTGCCTATTTTCAGCTTCATAACATTGCTAAAATTCGGGCTTGTTTAGATAGGGATACCACGTCCAAGTTGGTCTATGCATTCGTGACATCCCGTCTCGACTTCTGCAGCTCACTGCTCGCTGGCCTACCAGCATGTGTGATCAGGCGATTGCTGTTGGTGCACAACTCTGCAGCTAGGCTTGTCTGTCGTGAGCGTCGCAGTTGCCACATTACTCCACTTCTCGCCGACCTGCACTGGCTACCAGTCAAGCAACGGATTGACTTCAAGGTTTTGTCTCTCACTTTTAGGTCACTTCATTCTTTGGCTCCAGCCTATCTCTCATATATACTCCCCCATCAGGCTAAGCATCGTACCACCCGCTTTTCGGAATCCAACAGCCTACCAATACCTCGTACAAACCTCAAATCCTATGGAGACCGTGCATTTAGTTCGTATGCTCCCAAAGCCTGGAACTTCCTCCCGACCTGCGTCAGAACATCCCCGGACCTGACCACATTTAAAAAGAATTTAAAGACACACCTATCTAGGACAGCATTTAGTGGGTCCCTGTGATTCGTCCTTGATGTGCTTATGCGTGCTGACACTGTGCATGCTGCCACTAACCACATTTGCATGCTGACCCTGTGCATGTCACCCCTAACCATGTTATTCATTTTGTTTGTTTATCAAGCATGATTTTACTCACCATTCAATTGCATTTCCCTTTGCAGCAAATGTAAAGCGCCTAGAAAGAGATTAAGTTCTCTGGGGGCGCTTTATCAAGTGCATTAATATTATTATTATTATTACCTGTAGAGGTTTGATAATATTTTTTTGGCTGCATGGCTAAAAGTAGCAGTAGTTTGCCCTATCGAGAACTGTGGTGTTAGCAATATACTTAGGCAGCCAATTTTGGTGAAAATTGCCCGTGCAAGTGTTCTCCAAAATGGCAACTAGTTACCACGAACTCTACCAGCTTAGCTTGCTAATATCGGGTTAGAGATCGTTTTCCTGGCCAGATTTACTTTCAGCAACGTTATGGGGATGTTGATGCGAAATGCAGCATATGGTGCCGGTCTCTTTCTCTGTTTGTCTGTCTCTCTCCGTGCCTGTTTCTCTCTGTCTCTGTTTGTCTGTCTGTCTCTCTCTCTCTCTCTCTCTCTCAGTCTGTCTTTCTCTGTCTCTCTCGCTGTCTCTCTCTCTCTCTCTCTCACTGTCTCTCTCTCACACACTCACTCTCTTACGATTTTGGCTGCAGTGGGTCATACAAGTGATTTTTGTTACCACTTGCAGTATGCCCAGCAAGCAGACCATTGTCATGCTGGAGCGTTACTGCTTGCGGCTTTTCTTGCAGATGCATGTTACTGGACTTTATTTCAGTTACTGCTTGTATGATTATGATTGCATTTTTATCTAATGCAGATTTGTTGGGGCTAAGTGGCTATTATTGGCAGACTCAGAAGATGCCCTGCTGCTTTTCTTTTCTTTATGCCACAATGTCTGGTAAAGGTTGGGGCCATGCAGTTCTTAGAGCACGTCGAAAGGGAGAAATTTCAGCCTGGATGTGAGCAGCAGCCGTACGCTACTGAATATAAGACATCGATGTGAGATAAATAACAATTTAAATAAAAGTGAATAGTTGTCTTGGCATAGCTGTCTTGGTTTTCCTTGACATGGCAGCATTTGATGCCATAAATCGCCAGTCTGAGCTGATAAGATTTTAAAAACTGTCCTGTCGAGCTGACAGATGAGGTTTAGTAGTACCTATCTGACCAAGCCCAGTCCTTCTAGTCGTACGTGACAGGCCTGGCGCTTGCATATTTCCTCGTGGGTCTAGCCTTGATTCCATGCTGTTTACCATTTACGTACCATTTCTTCAGCAAGTAGTTCAGGCCCGCAATATTGGCTGCCGCTTTTTTGCCGGTGGCACCTCTCTATTGTTCAAACATTCGTGTATCTGTTGATGGCAGTTGAAACACTGAATTAAAAATAACAAAGCATTTGTATAGCACCCTTAGAAAACCAAGTCACTTTTTAGGCACTTACCATGCTGGTAACATAGCATGTTAACTGATTATTTTCAACATGCTCAATCTCATCATGCATACACGTATGAGGGTCAAACGGATGAAGCAAATGCTCTGATGTACAGGTGGCTTTTTAGCTTCTTATTAAATGTCAAGTCAAGGGATATCGTGATGTGAGTCGGTAGTGAGTTCCAGGATTTTGGAGCATAGGACCTGAATGCCTGGTTTCCAAAGGATTTGAGGTTGATTAGTGGCACGGCTAAACGAGTTAAAGAATAATATATCGTATCTAAGCCGGAGCGAGGCAATGTGGGTAAATGGAGCAAAGCGAAAGGTGCTGCAGAACTCGAACGTGCCTGTAACCACGGCAAGCACACGGTGCAAAGGACGATAATGAGCGGATTAAGGACTCTTACCAGCTAATTGGCCTCGTTACACTTGGCCGGCATCAACCATCCAGGTGTCCTTGACCAGCTATTCGAATTAGTGACTGGGCAGGCCTGGCTAATTCCTCGGGCTGTTTGTGCAGCCGTTTAGCGGCTTGACTCTGGTCTGGGTGCCGTTCGAGAGTCTAGTTGGTACTATCGAGGCTAGCGAGTCACCGGTTCGAGCCTGGCAAAGGCAAGCCAGAGTTTTTAGAGCCGATCGGCCACTGGCCGCTAGGCCCAGCAATAATTCACAGTATTAGGGAGACTGTAACTGATATTATCACAGCATTTAATGATTCGTCCTTTGTGTGCTTATATAATTATATATATAATTCATTTGTATAGCACCCCAAGAAAATTTAATCTCTATTCAGGTGCTTCACATATGCCTCCATGCTTGAGCCTACGACCTCAGCCAGACCTTGGTTGGGGGGGCGAGCATCTTAACCGCTGCACCAAACCAGCTCGGCGTAATGCCTGCTGACATTGTGCCTGCTGCCATTCACCAAATTTGTATGGACCCTGTGCATGACACCTCTAACCGTGTCATGCTTGTTATCATTTAGCATACTACCACTAAACATTCGACCAGGTTTCCTTTGCAGCAAATGTGAAGTGCCTAGAAAGACATCGAGTTCTCTGAGTGTGCTATAACAAATGTATTATTATTATTAAATAAAAGTGAGCTATAGGACCTTGAAGTCGGTACCTGCTTTTGAGGGAAGTCGGTGCAGATCAATGAGAGGTAGTGTAGTGTGGCAGTTCCAACATTCACAACAGACACTGCCGAGCTGATTTGGTCCAGCGGATAAGGTGCTCGCCCGATCAAGGTCTGGCTGAGGTCGTGGGCTCGAGCCCCGAGGCATATGTGAAGCGCCTGAATAGAGATTAAGTTCTCTTGGGATGCTATACAAATGAATTATATTATATAGACCAGCCTTGCCACGGAGTTGTGCACCCACTGTAAGCATCTTTTTGTACAGTCAGGAAGACCTGCATCTAGCGAGTTATTTTTATCTAACGTGCTTCCAAATTTTGCAAAGTTACATGGCTAAAAGGTGGCAGTCTTGACTGTGGAGTTGACGTGATCGTCTAACCAAAGAGCACTTTGGAACAGGTCATCCAGACTCTATTCAATGACTACAGGAATATAGATGCCGGTCTTGCTAATTTGAGTTTTGGGCTCTCCAGTTTACCCTTAATTGTTAAGCATTTTAATTGCTATTCAGTTTGATAACGTTTGCTGCCATTCAAATGTAAATGTCGGCAATGTGAGCTGCAAGATATTTAAGTGAGTTTGAGTTACTTATGGCAGAAATGGGTTAAATCCCCGATATAGATAGCTGTTTGTGTCATATGCATAGAAATGGAAGCCTAGGTTGTGCTTGGCAATTACAAAAAAGTGGCCCTCGAACAAATTCTTGGCAGAACCCGATACTTTAAAGGCTCACCTTGGGATTCGTTGCAGTTTATATCTAGGCTCTGAAATCTTCTACTGAGATTGAACTTAGCCATTACAATGTGGTGCTAGTAATGCCAGGCAAAATTATTAGGCGCCCATGAAGGATTGCTTATCAAAGGTATTAAACACTGCGGAGGGATCCGGCATAGCTAGCTGTGTGACTCAACAAAGTCAACATTGCTGAGACATTCATCATACACTTATAGTAGTGCTGACTCTGTGGAGTTATCTGCTCTAAATCTGTGAAGACTTTCAGACCTTAAGTGCTGGACTTTGGCTACCTTTCGATAAAAAAACGGGTGATGCCGAATTGCTTAGTAATGGTGTTGGAACACTTAAGCAACTATCTGAAATCATTTAAATGGTAGCAAGTAAATGGACTATTCACTTTTTTAAGCAAGAGTGAGACTATCACGTAGAACTTACAACTTAATTGTTGTCTTTGATCCCCCCTCTGATTTTTGAAAAACTCCGAAAATGCCATCTTAGCTCTACGGGTTGTCTAAATGTGGCTGCTTAATTGGTCTTTAAATGTAAGAAATTCCGCCGTTTATAGCCTTGGCTAAAGGACCCGAAGCAGCTACCGGTCAAGCGGTGGATGCAAGCCACAATTCTCTTAGCTGTTAGACCTGTGGGGGTCCGGCGCTTGGATTCTTTTTATTTAGCTGATTTTTACTGCATTATCTGCCTCCTCGTGCCCCCAATTCATCCCATTACGATAAAGTGGCCCAGTCTTTTAAATAAAGACTACTGGGTGACAACATATTTTGTCTCTGAAGGTCCCAGCCTTCGGAATATATTTTTACAGTCATTACCTAGCAACGGTATGCCTTCTTATGCTGTTGATTGGACTTAGCTAGTACTTCTGTTATTTGCTTAACTGTTCTACTTTTCATATACATGTGACTTTTATTTCTTCTATGAGCTGAAGCCTGCTTAGGTTTGAGTTTGCTAAACTATTCAACAGCACACCCACTTAGCCCTCATGACTGTCTGCAATTACTGATGGAGGTACTGATCGGTTGGCATGTCTTTGTAAGATGCCTAACGCAGAGCACTCTAACCTTAGCAAAGGCTTGTGCATGAGCCATCCACAGGCTTAATTTAAGCATACACTCATTCATAGCAACGGTTATTTTAGGCACCCGAGGTGGGCCAAATTCCACTAAAATCTGCTTAGTTTCATGGAGATGCAGCGCTTAGCAACCCATAGATGAAGGCCATCATTGGGCCTTCATCTATCTGTAGGTATAGTTGCATGGCATGGCATGGAGTTTCAAAGCTGTGCCGACCTGTGCAATCAGATGCAACTGTATTCTTGTATGCCTGCTCGAGTTAAGTGACGCAGCTGATTTATTGTGCTTTTGTGATCGTTGTCTATGTACTTAATGAACCAACCTGGATGCATCAATTAGCACCCACGGCTTGTCCAGCTTGAGTCGATTGATTTTTGTGCTGCACTTTATCTGCATTTGGTTTACATTTCTGAACACTCAGGAGCTGTACTCGGGGCTTGTGGAGAGCTGCATCTCTGCTGCAACCCATGGTACCTCTGCTGAATTTTGTTTTTGCTCTATGTACCTGTGCTTCTTTATTTTTGTGTAGCAAACATCGTTTCTTTGCTGATCCTTCCAGTGACTCCTGCATTAATTAGCCTTCATTCGCCCTAATTCCTGGTTTTGTTGGCAGGTGTCCTTGGAAAGAGTCCTCGGCCTCACAGCCAACACCAATGCCATGTTGGCTGTGGACCCTGTTAACAATGTGATCGCCTATCCTGCCGGGTAAGCAGAGTGCGGCCTTAGGCCCGTTTTGTCGCGCAGTTGTCGTCTGCTGCACCAGCACCCCAGCTGTTATTTCTTGGCCTTGTGAGTGAGCATCGGTCGATCGTTATATTTAGCTTGAATAATGTTGGCAGGGAATCCTTCTTGTTGAGCGACCCAGCTGTTTGAGGGAGGGAAGGGCCTCGAGATCTGGCGACTGGCTGGGCGACTGGCTGGATGGTATCGCCACCGAGGCTGTAAGGAAGCCGTGGGTTGGGCTGGTGAAATGTGTACGATCTAGACCACTGTGCCTGGCCCCGGCCAGTAAGTGGCACAGCGTTCGGCAGGCAAACGACAGCCAGCAGGGAGCTTCTCCTGCCCTCTGGCTGTCGACCCTGCTGCCCTTCTCCTGCCCTCGGGGCTGCTGGCCCTGCCGATCGTTGCATTGATAAGCAGCCCACTTCTCCTGCCCTCGGGGGCTCCGGCTGCTGAACCTGCCGGTCCTTGCATTGACAAGCAGTACGGGGGGGGGGGGGGAAGCTCGTGTGCTTGGCCCCTTACACTGGGTTTACATGGGCAACTGTCCCTGCCACGGTGTGGAGGATACTTACAAAGCACGTTCACACATTCACCCGAGGTAGGAAAGATTGACAAGCGGATTTTGGCATACTCACTACGACTGGCTTTTAGTTATGCCTACCGGAACAGCAGAATGCACAGCACACGATAATGCATTGGCACTGAGAGCTAACAAAAAAAAAATTTTCCACGATATTTGGAAGAGCAGCTGGCTGATTGAAGTGATACAATTAGGTCTTTGCAAGCTGCCCGACGGCTGACCATTATGTTGCAAGTACATTAACTTCTTTATGAGTCACCATTCAAAGTCTGAGTCGAATGTCTCTCCTGCTCTTCTTCTTAGCTATGCATTTCTATAATCCGGTCAACCAGGGTCCAATGCAAGGACCTGTCGTGAATGGCTCGATTAAATCAAGCTTGCTCTCGTTGGCCATGGTCGTGCTCCGGATGTGGTAGGCCCGCGGCACCCCGGATTTGCAGTTGACTGTTTGTTACCCAATGTAATGTATCTCTGTAACTCTGCCAAGACCAAGTGGGTGTCCGCAGGTGAGTTTTCTGTAGCTCACTCGAAGATTAAGTTGCTGTAGGATTGGCAAGTACCCAGTCCAACTTACAGATGTCATTAGGCTTGGTCACAGCTAACGAGATCTTGCACCTACTCGCCAAAATCAGAGGGAAAATCAAGCAATCAGAAAGTGTGTGGCCAGTTAGCCGTGAAGACCCAGCTGGGTCATGAGCTGCCCTCAAACCTCTGATTCAACTGATGCTCGTTCGACAGCTGCTTTGACGTTTGGCTGCTCGATACCACGACTGACTGCCCTGTTGAGTGGATTGTCTGCCACCCTGGTTTGACCCATGGGTTAAGGTACCTGTGGATTGTCTGCCACCCTGGTTTGACCCGTGGTTTAAGGTACCTTCACCGTTTGAGGTCAAGCTGAATACGTTTGATGACCCAGATTGTGGGCTTGAGCCCTTCGGCAAATGTGAAGCGCATGGATAGCGATTAAGCTCTATACAAATCAATTATATGCATTTCTTTAAATTTTCTCCAGTGTAATGGGCTACACATCGTTGCCTTAGATGTTTGAGGGGGTGGGAGGAGAGTTTATGCCACATTCGCCCCACCCCACCACCCTCACTACCCTCACCCGGTCATATTTCTATGCTTGGCCTTCGGTGCATCGAGTGTTGAGTGTGGCACTCGGCACCAATGACTAATGCAGTGCTTGTGAGCAAGCACCTGCATAGGTCATTTGCACATTAGCCACTGCCCAGCTGCCTGCTGGGAATTGCTCTTTATTCTCTGCCTAGCTGCTACGTCTGAAGAGCATTAATAACCCGTACTTGGCCATATCGTTTTGCTTTGCATAGTCTTAGTATGTACGTGAAGAACTCGTGGCTGTGCAGGCACCTGCTTGTTTGTGCACCCTTGCTGGGGAATCAAGACGACTGCTCCAGGGACCACTACTGACCCACTGAGCACACCAAAAGTGCAAGCAGCTGCCATTCCGCACACTTCTAACCCACCTTGGTGAGGTCCACTGATTCTAGAGGGAAGTGATGCAGTTTTAGATGCTGTAAAGTAACTCGTGTGCATTCTAGAGGTAGAGAGTCACTCAACACCATCAGGCTTCCGGTGCTGCTCGAATGCCCTCAATAAATAATAATAAATAAATAAATCTTAGCTGATTAAACAGCCTCTTTTTGTATAGCGACAGAAGAGCCTTTACGGCTATCACCACCGCTTGCAGTGGCGATAAAGGATCGCCCACCGCAGGATTCGAACCCACGACCTCGGGACCGAGGCCGTGAAAGCAACCGCCTTGCCTAGTGTGCCATTACGGATACTCGTTCTTCCATTTTCTGCCAGCTTTTTGCTGAGGTTCTGGGGCAATTAGCTTACTGGTGTAGTGGCGTATTTTGAAACACTTAAATTTCAAGCGCCCTGCTCGAGATTATTGAATCTATATCCTGTTGCTGAGCAAATTTCCTCACTCGGCGTACCTCTTCAAGGCGATACGGGAATCTGTATGCCAGTATATGGAATAATAGAAATGTTTAGATTTTAAGGATCCCACTGGAGAACCTTGAACGACGATGGTAAGTGATCGAGTCGAATTGTTCGGCAGGGGACTCCCGACAGGTCTCACTAAGGCTATAGGTTATTTGGATTAATGGTGCAATAATTGTAGAGACGTCTCAATTTCAGGGATCCTGCTGAATAAAAAGAAAAACCGACAAGCATCCAGGCTCAGTTGCTGCAGGGGGGGGGGGCAAACTGACGCCGGGGAGGCTAGTGTTTGTTATCTTACTGGGTCTTTCCGTCTAAACCCCCCCAGCCATCAGCAAAGCACTCTTCTTCCTGCAAAGCTGCCATTTCAAGGATCCTTTTTACAAGTGTGTTGTGCCCGTGATGTGTCCGACTGCTTATGATCCAGCATGCTCACCGGTGCATGCCACTGCTCTTGTAATCCAGCACAAACACCCCGGTGAGTTTCTATTGATGTTTTCTCCAGCTTTTTCTCTATACTTCAGCCGAGGCACACAAGCAAGCAGAGGGCGAGGGCACATCGGCCCCCACTTCTATTTGATACGCATACAATTATAATCTCGATAACGTTTTTTTTTTATGTACGACTTGACCTGTTTCTCGTGGTTTTTGTTGACACTTTTCTCTCGTCAGTACTGAACTCTCCCATGTTTGCGTTGTGTCCCATGCACTGCCTTGCATCAATGAGGACCGAGGTGAACGTTTTTATTTGTTGCTGCATTACAGCTGTGTCATCGTTTTGCACAAGAAAAATAAGCAAGACCAGATATTTAATCATTCTAAGAAGACCATTACTTCGCTTGCCTTTTCACCCGACGGAAAGTTCTTGGTTACTGGTGAGGTAGGATTAAATGCTTTGTTGCCATTCTGTTATCGTAAGAACAATGGAATAACGACGGTGATCTTGTGCTACACTCGATGGAATGCTCTGCTGGTTTCTTGCTTTGCCGTCTGAATACAGCCTATCGGCTCCTGCTGTGCCATGTGGTTGCAATTTGCTTTGAATATGCGTTGGTGCACAAGTTAGCTGACACAGTTTGTCTCAAGTTTCCACCTAAAGTTGATCTGATCTGTTTCCTCTTTGCCAGCTCGTGAGTGTGAAAATATTAAATCCGTGCGTTCTATTGAATGCTGATCACGTGTATGTGTGTGGGGAGTGAAGAGGGTGGAGGCAGATGCAGTGGGCAAGGCAGATCTTGCACAAGTACTTTGCCATTCTGCCGAGTTGTCGGGAGCTAGCTGTATTATTTGGTGTATAATAATAATGACTTTCATAGTGATGGTGATGAAGCATTTTCGTAGTGCTCTTTTAGAACGAAATCTCTTTCTTGGCATTTTACGTATGCTTGTAGCAAAGCCTGACCGATAAGGGATAGCATGCACTCATTAAGCATGCAAAGCACTTAAATGACAGTTCACACGGACAAAAATAGTGTGAAAAGCAGGCGAGTCTTTAGCTTGCTTTGAAATGTCTTCATGTCTGGGAATGTCGCGATGTTGGGGGATTTGGGAGCATAGGAACTGGAGACGTGGTCTCTAACGAAGTTGAGGTTGGTTAAAGGCATAGCTAAACGGCAATAATCAGAGGAGTGGATATTACGAGACTCAGCCAGAGGAATATGTCAGATAACAGAGCGGGAGCAAGACGATGAGGAGGCATAAAGTGAATCCTGTGATTCGTCCTTTATGTGCTTATGCATGCTGACACTGTGCATGATGCCACTAACCGTACTTGCATGCTGACCCTGTGCATGTCACCTCTAACAATGTTATTCTCGCTGTTTATTGAGCTTGCTACCACTAACCATTCGGTCGTGCTTCCTTTGCAATAAATGTAAAGTGCCTAGGAAGAGATAGAGTTCTCTGAGGGTGGTATATTAAATGTATTATTATTATTATAAAAGTGAGTGCTAGGTATTTTCTTTATGTTAATAGACTGCTTGATAGGATGTCAGTGCTTGTTGGTGAAAAATATTGGGATGTAGCAGTGCAACGCTCGTGACAGACAAGCCTAGCTGTAGAGTTTTAATCCAACTGTCTCATTGCTAAGGCAGAAAAGAAATTAGTATTACAAAAGCCTAGTTACGCACAGAATGCTTGGACTAACAAGTTGGCGACTGTGTCCTTATCTAATCCTACCAAATTTTCGCAACATTATTTAAGCTAAACGTAGATAAACTGACAGTGGAGCTGAATACGTCATGTAGTAAACGTTTAATTATGGGATAGGACACCCAGATTTTGTGCAGTTCAGAGGTATGCTGACCATGCCAATTTTGAGGGATGGATTTTTACTTTTCAGGGTGATATCGGCTTTACCTGTAACTGTTAATTTGGTTTTGTCGTAATTTAATTTGAGAACACTTGATGCCATTCTAGTGCTAATGTCGGCAATACAAGCTACTGACGAGTTTGCAAGGTTTGGGTGCTGAAAGGTAAGAAGGGATCAGAGCACCGTTACAGTTATCTGTCATTTTAATTGAAATGAAAGCCTTGGGTTGTGTTTAGTGATTACATCGGCAATAGGAAGAGTATAAAGCATGAAAAAATGGACCTTGAACAGATTCGTTGGGATACCCTAGATTGATCAGATGGCCGTTGGCCAATGACGGCTACACTATGAAATCTTATTGATGCAAGTCCTTACTGAACTCACTTGCTAGGTTCGATGTTTTTACATAAGAGTTTAGCTGCTTTACAGCTACTTGATTGAGTTCCTTTGATAGGAACTGCTGAATAGAGTGAATAAGTGAAAGGTGCTTTAGTTCTCCCGGTCTAGCATTGACCTCTTAATGAATGGCCCTAACAATTGCCTTTTTGACGGATGCAGGGACAACACCTGAGGCTAAGGAGATAATGGCATGTATTATATTAGTTATTTTCGGCAAGTTCATATCGAAGTATTTGAGGAGCACAATAAATATGGTTTCTAGAGGGCTAATAATTTCCTCAGACTACCCCAAGAGGTTAACTTAAAAGTTAGTTCAGTATGGGCTGGCTTGAAGGTGTACGTTGAAGTAGAATTTAAAATACAAGGTGAAGAATCCAGTGGGGTGTTAGCGTATGGGTGGACTCTCTGCATCATATCCATCTTGTTTGGTCGTTTTCGGTCCCGGCGAAGTTGGATTTTGGAGTAGTCTAACCTTTTCGGGCACTGCTTGCTAGCCAAGACCGACCATTCTGTACATTTAATCTTCACTTCAAGATGGGATGCTAGTGGACTGTGTGGTGCCTCCCTCACCGGTGTGTCAGGCTCACCGGTGTGTCAGGCTGCATGGGCCCGTGTGCGAGTGCTAAGATCAGGCTCACCAACGGCATTGTACCATCACTGTATAGCATCCGCCACCGAAGCTCGCTGGGTTAAGGATTTGCATGCAGCCTGGAAACCGATGCTTAGAAATGTATGCCTAGCCTTTTTTAACCTATTGATCTGTAGGGATGGAGTGATAGGCATTATTGACTTGCAATCCAATGTCGGCCCACGTATCTCGAGATGCATAAGGCCAGCCAGGTACCCGTGCTTGTTTATGCTTGTGTTCTAGGAGCTTTGCCTTGTTGGGTTTCCGTAAAGAGTTTATCTTTGCCTGTAAGCTTTGTCTGTCTCATGCTGTATGCTCTGAGGCCGATACTTCTATGAAAGTGGGACCAGCAGAAATCATCTCGTTATTCTAGTGATCCTGTTGCTGCAGTCCCAGTGGTCTGCAAAGCTGAGAGCCACTGGCCCACACAAAAAATCGTTGCTGCACTGCTGTAGTGTTGTATGCTCATGGTGTTGAGGCAAGCTCTCGGCAGTGAGCTGCCGAACTCACACGTGTACATGGGTTCTGCTCGACCGATTGGCTGTTACTGTTTAACTCAGCACGAGCTGACTCAGCAGAGTAATTGTGGCTCTCCCTATTCACACACTTGTTAAGTATTATCCTTTACCTTTTGTTAGGCAATCGGTTTGGGATGAATGGGCTGTGGCTCAGGCTTGTCACCTAGCACTTGATAGTCAACCGTGCCTGTACCCTCATTCTTCACCGGCTGATGCATGCTGTCCGAATCTGATCTATCCTCTGGCCTTGTCATTTCGAACTGGTCCAGTGTGTTTTTCAGCCAATAAGGTCTGCTCTGTATGGGCTACGGCACCCACGCTAATGCCTAAATCTCAAGCATGGCTCATGCCCTCTGCTGCTGTTGCTACGTTCTGTTTTGTCGGCATGTGTTCAGATTGGTGCCAACAAGGCAGCACGGTGTACACCATCGTTGTGAGCATGGGCAATTTTTTGTTCGACTGGCCTCACCTTTTCATTTCACTTTCTCTTCCTCACCATTGTGCATCAGCCTGAGAAGGGTCAGCAGAATTTGCACGGCGATCGAGTATTCTGCTCGAGCTGTCAGCTTGCCAGGTGCTGCTTGTGCAGTGTAGTGAAAAAGCATATACTTAACCATTGGCTCCTGATGCTGTTGCTGCTGCTACTTGCTCCTACTGCTCACTGCTTGCTGATGCTCGGTGTTCCTGCTGCTCTTGCTGCCTGAGGGTGGTGGTTTAGATGTAATGGACATATGACTGCAGTGTAGCTGTTTACATTAATCTAGCATCCTCCTAGTAGTGCTATTGTACCCTTCACCGTGGCAGCAGTAGCCACTTGCCACTGGTGAAGCTGAACAGCTGTTGTTTTTGGGCTCAGTGCCATGGGAAGCAACTGCAAGGTAACCTTGCTGAGAAAGCTGCTTGCTCTGTGGGGCCACATAAGATGTCGCAGTGCCCCGTTGCACGTGCCCTGGTGTAGGCATAACTTGCTGTTGGTTTTCTTCCAGTGTGGCCACCAGCCTGCTGTTCGTGTCTTCAGCGTGGAAGAAAAGGTGCAGGTTGCTGAGTTTCATGGCCACAAGTTTGGTGTTGCCTGCGTTGCATTTTCACCTAACCATAAATACATCATATCTATTGGGACACAGCATGACATGATGGTCAACGTGTGGAGTTGGCGTTCTGAGAACAAAGCTGCCTCAAATAAAGTATCATGCAAGGTAGTGACCCGTGAATAAGAGTTTCCCACCTGGCGTCCATCTGTTTGTGCATGCCTCGGTTGCATTGCCTCTCCTGATCCACTACATAATAAGTTCTGCCTGCCATCTTGCCTCTGGCCGAAGCTTGTTGGTACAACAGCTGCTTTGCTCAAGTGTGATAGCATTTTGCCCCAATCTGGTTCATAGGTGAATGCTGTCAATTTCTCAGAAGGTGGCAGCATGTTTGTCACAGTTGGTAACCGTCATGTTAAGTTCTGGTACCTGGATGCCAGTCAGTCGGAGGTAAGTACAATACGTCTTTTTTTGTTTGATTCCCAATTAGGAAAATTGCCAGTTTCTATGCATGAAATGTGTGAAGGTTTTGCAGGTTGTTGGTGCCTTGGCATTCAGTAGTGTAAGGATGTGGTCTAGTATAATTGGTTTTTTGAATGAGATAGTATTTAGTTGGTTCGTGCATAGCAAGGTCTCTGAGCTACATAATGCACGATCAATTAAGTGGATGACTTGCAGCTACAAGCTTGGACCTGCAATGAGTGAGAGCTCGGTTGATTGTTTTTACACCCCTTCCCTCAGTTATCTGCTGTGCTGTGTGGTTCGGTACAAATCCCAGCTGGAGTCTTGCTTGCCACCTCCAGGATCTGGTGCCGATTAGGAGCAAGAGGTCGTTAGCCGGCACAATGAGAGAGTGTGCAAGTCCAGAAACGAGTTTTAGAGTCAATCGTCTTGCAATGAAAGTAAGGCTCAAGTGGAATGGGTCGTTCGCTAAGATTGCTTGGAAAACCAGGGAGCCTTTCTGGATAGCCCCTTATCATGTATGCCACCTACTTTCTGAGCCCGCCTCTTTTGTCAGCTAGACATCTACTTTTGCTATATTATGCAATATTGTCGTGACAGGTTATGGGCATAAGACCTGGAGACTAGCACAGGATGCCTAGCCATGTAATTTAAGGCCTGACAGACACCCGGTGCCACGTACAAAACATCCAGGCCGTGCCATGCGGCAGATTGGGCACTTTGCTGGCGGCTCCATAGGCGCCTCTGTGACGCAGTGGGCAAGAAGACACGGTCATCGTGTTACATAGCAACCCTATGCTTACTGAGAGGTAATTTCAAGAAAATACTTACAACATTGGTTCGTCAATCGAATATTTGTTTAGGCTACTTTTCAATAGATAAATCATGTTAGATCTGACGACTTCTACATAAAAGAAAACTGATTATGCAAACCATGTTTAACCCGGATGTAAACCAGAAGTAAACTATCTACAAATAAAAACTGTATCGATCTCTTCATTCTATGCGACTTATAACCCAACTTAATGAACTTTGGTAGATCGTGGTACATGCGTAAAGTTTGTTGAGGTGCATGCTTGTGACTTGCATATACAGCTTTATTTTCAAAGTAGCTTGATGCCTTGTAGATTCCATAACCAGGCTAACACTTCACTTATGAGAATTAGGTTTGAAATCTGAGTTCAGCTCTGCTTGTACCACATTGTACTAGTCTTGTCTCTGATTTCGATTGGATGAAATTTGCTTTACATGTCCATGATTGCAGAAAATAGTGTCCATGATGTTGGATGACATGTACAGCAAATTGCGCCACTACTTCCTAACAACTAACAGTGTGTGTGTGTGTGTGTGTGTGTATTTATTTATTTATATATATATATATATATCGATAGCTCCTTTGATGTTGAGATTGCTTAAACAACCAAGTATATCTTGTAATTTGCCTTCACGGGTTTGTGAAGTTGCCATTGCAGAAACCTATGTGCTACATATATTCATACACTCTAGCATAAATTGTCGCCGGCCCCTTGTTATGAGGAATAGTGGCCATTTTGAACATGAAACATGAGACCAGAGTACACAAAACGAATGTGCCCAAAATAAGACAATGTCTTTCACGATGGTGTTTTCATAAACCTTTGTATACAAAAGAAAAATAACGATAGAATGCTTGAGGGATTATTAGTTCTTTTAAAAATAGGTTACTCATTTCACGGCACCCTGAAAACGACTACATTGTCAGTTTTGGAGATGCTTAGTTATTAAGTATGTATGAAAACAACAATGGACCAGCTAAGCTCTTCTTAGCCTCAATGCTATCCCCAATCAACATGCCTACGACCATCTAGTTAACTGCCTTTAAGAAGGGCCAACTGTGGCTTTGTATTCCCAAGCGGGACTTGTATTCGGCTAGATGAACAATGTATGTTTGCTCGGAACTCAAAAAAAGAAGCCATTGTATGTCTTGCATAAGTGACTTAGTATGTAGTTGGCTAGGGTGGGACCGTACTGGATCCACGAAGACTGGAGTAAAACTGAATGGGGCGATGACAGTAAATGTGCCACTTTTGGTAACTAAAATATATACAGTACTTGTGTGGTTGCTTCAATGAAGGTTTTAATGATAATTGCCTTCAGATGGAATTGAAGTTTGGCAGTAAATTGGCCATGGTCTATGGCTGCTAGTGTAATGAAAACTTGTCATAATGACAAAAAGCTTGTATTTGGAACTACTCCATAACGTTGCACTACCTAGTCCAATAAGCCACCGTGGAGATAATTTCATTTGCAAGCAGAGCAATTGGTACATGCATGCGGCAATGTGTGTTCAGTATTTTTTCTGCTAAACTGTTGAATTTAGTTTAAGGCCATTATACTAACATAGTGCCCAACTTAATCTTCATACCTGAATCTCATTGAGTGTCTCTGGGGTGACGTGGATGAACCGCTCAAAGTTAAGTGCATTCTGTCAGATCTGAAGAATGGCTTTTTCTTGAGTTTGTTGCACGTTTCGAGAACGATAAGGCCAGCTGTTTTCGAAGGCTTAGTTTGCTCTATATTGGAGCCGCTACGACAGGCTTTTGTTTATCCTGGTGGTGAAACTTCATATTTGCACTAAAAATAAATATAATTGTACTGAAATTTTGCTTGCATGTTAAGTAAGCCTGTTTTATATACTGTTTATGGTGACAGCAGGTTGCAGTAACGTTGTTTTTATCAGAATTGGTACTTTTTGTCAGGGGTCATTTTAGCTGGCCTTGCTTAATCTATTGCGCTTGAGTGTACATGCTCGCATCTATGAATAACTGCACAGGGGCATGAAATGAGCACATAAAAAGTGATCCGAGATGTTCCTGCATGGGGAAAACATCCATTTTGCATTGTGCTTACAAGATACCCTAGATACGCACAGTGGGGCAGGATGCAGATATTACTTGCAACCATTTTAATAGTAATAATAATAATGAATCTTTTGGATAGCACCCTAAGAGAACCTTATCTCCATCTCGGCCCTTTACTACTCGCTGCAAGAGAATCAATAACCAAGGGTTGATTACATGCAAGGTATCAAGGTATAAGCATGTAAAAGAAAAAGCATGTTAAAGCACAAGTGAAGACACTAATGGACACCGGTTAGTAGGACCTCTGGCTGGTAACATGGCGAGAACAAGAAGTCTAGTTCACTATGGCAGAGGGAAAGCCGACTGGAATACATGCTTCTTTAAGCTGTCTTTATTGATTCAAGGTCATTGCAGATACTGACCTTTGCCGGAGGCATATTTTATACTTTTGCGGCATAAGATCTGAACGCTCGATCACTACAAGATTTCAATGTAGTGAGGGACTGCGTGATGACTAGTTGCTGCCGAGCATATGGTGCGAGAGCACACTGCAGGAGCAAAGAGGTCTGATCACTAGGCTGTTGCAAGTGAGTGAAGTAACCTGTAAGCCTGACAGAGGATCTTGAAATCGATTCGATGCTTTATAAGCAGCCAGTGAAACATAGGCAGAAGTGGCTTGATGTGGCAGCTACGCCGTTGACGACAGGCCAGACGAGCTTCTGAGTTTTGCAACAGCTGCTGTTTGGCACCAGCTGCAGACGATTAATGACACACGCCAGTCCCTGAATAAAGGGAATTGCATTAACGTATATGGTGCTGTCACGAATGTAGGAGCTAGTTTGGTTGTCGTGCTCTTCCTTAGTAGATACTGATTTTGGTGATGTTCCTTAATTAAAAATATACCGACTTGACAGTGGAGGGTATGTGTTAATCGAATGACAAGTCGTTTTGGTATAGCATACCTAGATTACGGTCAAACGTCATGGGAGGGAGGCTAGATGAACCAACATTGAGAGTGAGATCTTCCAACTTTAGGGTAAGTAGCATAACTATTAGGTTGTCAGCTAATCGCTTAGCTTCAGAATGCTAGTAGCCATCCGAATACTTTCGTCGATGCTGGCTGCAAGGGAAAGTGTTGCAAAATCTGATCATGTTTGCTATATTTGCCTTCTTGTTTCCATTTGTTGTCCATTTGAGGTCAAGTTCACCGTGGGAGACTTAAATTTTGCATTCTCACTCTGCCGTTTGGCCTGCCTGGCAGCCGCTCGCCTGCAAATGCCCCTCGTTTCTTCCGAAGATACCGACGTCTGTTTGGGGACAGCATATGCAAATCTTGTTTATTCGTGCTTTAGCCAGTTTTTATTGACAAGACAATCGTCGAGCAGTCATGTGAGATGCGCCCGGGTCGCAGGATTACTAGTCAGTCTTAGTGAGAACCAGCCAGTGCATCGCAGCATAAATCAATCTAAGGAGCCACAGTGTGATGAAGCCAAAGATCCCTGAGTGAGACGATTTTTTGTGTAGCCTAATCGTTCTTGGTGGTGTTAATGCTTGCAGGATGCCTGCCTGCCAGCTTTATGCCTTATAAAAAGCTGATGCTACTCAGCTGCCACCGGGTTGAGCTGTCATTAATCATATGACCTCACTAGAAGCATCCTGGTGGACGTATCTGGTGCCTGTAATTAGCTGTTGATCTCCTTGGTTTTGGTATTACTAGCTTTATATCAAGCTGTATCCCTGCCTGGGAGGCTGGGGCAATTTATTAAAAGGCAGAGCAACCGGCGGGAGTTCACTCTGTCATGGCAAGTCAGCGGTCAGACATTGATTAGCAACTGCCGGCTCTGCTGCTGCTGCACTGGATCACCTCAGCACATGCTTATTGCCAGTTGGGGTGCTGACATTGGCTGTGTGTCATGGCGTCTCTTGCTTACCCAATAATACTTGTATTCGTTGGAATGCGCTTGTAGAAAGCTTTCACCTAAAGCCGTATATAGCTGTCTTTGTTTACAAGCTTTGTGCATTGCTCGGTCATATGTTTTTGGTATTCTTCAGAGTAGAATTCTGTCGACCATTTTTGCTGTCTGTTTATGTCTCTGGACCTAGCTAGCCCCCTGCACTAACCCAAACCCATGTACATTCTCTTTTATGTTAATGTTCCTGAGTGCACAGGTCTTAACCCTTGATATCTTTCAATCATTTGTTGCCTTATTGGCTGATCCCAAATGAAGGAGAGAGAGAGAGAGAGAGAGAGAGAGAGAGAGAGAGAGAGAGAGAGAGAGAGAGAGAGAGAGAGAGAGAGAGAGAGAGAGAGGAAATACTAGTATCGTTATGTATGATTGTGGAGAGTGGTGCAATCAATGCCTTTGAATGTAATATTATATTATTGTTATTATTATTATAAAATGAGAGTGGAATTATTCGAGTGAAGAGTTTCGGCTGATTCATCAGCCTCCTTTACCTTAATTGCATAGTGGCAGAAGAGCATTTAATGGCTTTCACTTCATTTGCAGAGGTTAGTGGACGATTTCTGGGTTTTCAGAGTCGAACCCATAACCTGGGTCGTGAAATGCCAGCGCCAAACTCCTCGTTCAAGGCCTATAAGGTGTTGTCACCATTCTGATTAAAGCAGATTGTGCTGCCAGTTGTACATAATATTCTGTCCTTCTGCATTGCTCGTCCTGCAACCCTTGTCCAGAAGCCCACATTGCTCAACCGCAGTTGCTTTTTATGTTTGGCTGGTGATTGGTTAAACCAGTAGTACAGCTAATGAGTTTGGTGGTGCATTTTTCTTCAGAGGTCACTAATCTGTGAGCTGCACTAAGCTGGCATATCGGCTTGGTCTGCTGGCATTATTGGACACAATAAAAAATGGTAGTTGCTTCTGGTATGGCATTTGCCTCTCAGCCAAAATACTTTGGCTTCATTACTTGTACGTGGTACAAGGAGCATAGTCCTCAGCCGTGCCCAAATGATCGTCAATTATGAAGCCGTGTTTTTCTTATACATTAGTCATTTGTTTAGCACCCTAGTGTAATTCAATCTCTATCCAGGCGCTGTACACACACACACTGCAAGGCTCGAGCCCACGATCTTGGTCGTGCAAAGGCAAGCATGCTACCCCTGTGCCAAACCAGGATATATGGAGGCATTGGTTAGATATGTGGTTTTTGACTCGGTCAGGTGTGTATACCAACCTTTTTAGTGACACATTGGTGCCTCTTGCTTCATCAGTATGTCGATGCTTTATCTTTGCCGTAGTAACTGCAGCCAAATAGATAATAGGAAATGGTACATTGTTGGAACATGAATAAATAGCACGTGCATTACTAGCCGAGTTCGTGACTGTCTGGGTGGTCACCTTTATTTTAGGAGCTGTCGGACAAGGGAGGATATAGTGGCATAGCTTGTGTCCAAATTAGTCGTGTAATTGAGTCTTTTGCCGACATGCCCCTTTGTATCTGTGGCTGCCTATGAGGAAGCTTTATCTGTATTTTGCTGTTTGCATCTCAAACTTTTCTAATTTGTGTAATGCTGCCGTTGATTTGTACGGACATAGGTCAGAAACGAGACCGTGCCTCTACTTGGCCGGTCAGGGATCCTGGCCGATCTGAAAAACAACAACTTTGTCGATGTGGTCTGTGGCCGAGGTGACTGTGCCGGAAGCACATTCGTAATCACACAGTCTGGGCTGCTCTGTGAATTCAGTGTGAACAGGCTACTCGTCCGGCACGTGGAGCTGAGGGTAAGTGATTCTGTGCAACTAGAATGGCTCTGCAGAGGGCATGTGGCATGCAAATCTTAGGATGAGGGACAGCTGCCAGTATGTTATGAGTCGATTCCCGGTTACTAGGACTACTGCTCGGCCCTGTTGTACCTCCCTCTCGGGGGTGTGGGGTGCATTGCACATTAGCAGTGGTATCGAGAGGCTACACTTCAGTGCTGAATTACCGAAGGGCGCTTGCTTGACTAAGAGCTAGCAAAGCGACAAACTGCACATTTTTGCTTGCACTTTACTGTGTATGATGCTGTTTAGCAATTTGCCTTTTTCATATTATGAATGGAGAGAGCTTTCTTTATTACGCCCTTATGGATCTCCATGTAAGGTAAACGTGTATTAAGAGAAGCCTGTGACGTGGCAGTGGCATTGGACAAAACTATCCTTCAGCCGCAGAAATAGAATGCTATTTGGCATGCTATCGTCATAATGCTTTGCTACTATGCCCTTGGCTGGCATTTAGTACGAACAGCATGTTTCATATTTTTACTGTCGTGATTACTTACAGAGTTATTGTTGCATAAACATGTGTGACTTGTATATTATGACACTTTAATAATTCCAGTGTCATGTGTGATTGCCACAGATTTGATTGCTTACTGTTGTGCAAGATAGGCCAGTTACATTATCATGTCAATGTTAGTGACAATCTTTGCTTATTTGAGTTGTTACAGATTATGCATGCTATTGCAAATGAAGAGACTGATGGTGCCTATTTCAAGTG
This sequence comes from Cristatella mucedo, assembly GCA_009760855.2. Classification (NCBI taxonomy): domain Eukaryota; kingdom Metazoa; phylum Bryozoa; class Phylactolaemata; family Cristatellidae; genus Cristatella; species Cristatella mucedo. The sequence continues at coordinate 813,548 of WPIO01000028.1, forward strand.
CAGTCTATGTGTTATATTTGTTTTCAGACCATCCGAGCTTATGCACTGAGTGGTGGTGATGACATACTCTTTGTCGGCTGTGCTGATGGCATAATTAGAGCTTTTAATCCGAAAACACTGCAGTTCATGGTTACTCTACCGAAACCTCATCCTTTGGGCATCGACATAATGTCGGGATCAAGCAGCGGGTAAATGTCTTAAATTGTCATTAAGCATGTGTATGTTTATATTTATGCCAGTCAGAACAGTTCCAGCAGTGCTGGTTCTGGCCACCTGCTGTATGTGTAGTCCACCGGTGTGGCAACTGCCAGATTGTGGAGCAGGCTGTATGAGTTGCTTTTTCTTCTTAGGCTCGTGGCAATTAAGTAGTGAATGCAGCAGTGACATCATGGCTTAGCTTTCATTGCCACACCCATCCTTCGGCCTGTGCTCGTGTGCTGTTGATATTATATGCATTTTTGTTATCGCTCACATAAGCTTGAGGCCACTCGTCTCACAGCATACTCCTGGGGTAGATATGTACTCGTTCAGATTTCTTCGTTGCTCTGGCATTCAGTCTCGTCTCACTTGCTTCTGATCTCCAAGGAAAACTGAGTTTGATAGCCCTGGATCTTGGCATTACGTGCTCTGCTCTGCTTAAATGTATAGTATTAGATGCTGTACTTTACTCTGTCTCACAGCACAACATTCGCCTCGTCTATTCGGTTTGTCCTTGATGTGCTTAAGCCTGCTGAGATTGCTCATAATTATTAGTAATTAGGGTCATAGTTTCTTTTCAGCCTATGCGAAGTGCCAAGAAAGAGATGTATCTCTCTCAGGGTGCTACACTGTTAATAGTGCCATTAACTACCGTTAACAGCCATTGATTAAGGCTCAGGAAACGAATTTAACTTGTGTGTGTGTGCTTGCATTGGTTGCGTGTCGACGTACCTACACATTTGAGAAGGCCCCTTTTATTTTTGCCGGCTCCGTGTCCTAAATAAAATTGTTTTCTTAAACGGCCTTATTCGGCTGCAAGGATGCATGCATTGGTTTGACCCTGTGGTCTGCATGGTGGCAGTCATTGGATTACTCTTCAACTGGAGTGGGTTAGTGACACTGTGTACCCTTGTCACCCCTAGTGGAACCAGCATGTGAAGGGTCTCTCTAGAAATAAATGAATATTAGCTTATTTAATAGCCTCATTTATTTAGCAGCCAAAGAGCTTTGACGGCTATTATCACCACTTGCAGATGGCAATAACGGATCGCCCACTTCAGGATTCGAACCCGCGACCTTGGTCGTAAAAAGTGAGCACCTTACCTCCTGGGTAATCACGGCCCTATCTATGTAGCATTTAGTTCAGACCTTAGTAGTGTGCTTCTAGTCTCTAGTTAGCTTTGCTCTGAAATTTTTGGGCTGCCTTGCAGCTGGCCGAAAAGAGCCTGTGTGCGTCTGGTGAATTGAGCATGCTGTAAGCTTAAGTTCGCTATGCATTTCTAGGAAGGCCAAACCGATCACGAAGTTGCAGGCCTGAAGATTGTAATGCCTTGAGGGGACCGACTGAGTGTGGCTCACTCTTTGTGCTTCGGCCTGTGCGAGTGTATGGACTTACCTGCAGATGCCGTTAGGTTAGCATGAACGGCATTTGCCTTAGTAAGTCGATTACTATGTAGAAGAGGACTGAGATAAACAGAACTGACCTTTTCTCCCTGAAGTTATGCTACTGTCATGCTAGCATGGTAAGAGTATGAGCTGGAAGCTTACTTGGACAGTTGTTCAAATGAGTCTAGAGTTTTTGAGAGATGACGGGAGGCTGGGTGATAAGTGGTTCGGCCTTTAAATGCAGCGATGCCACATTAGCATCATCGTCCTGTGGCCTCAATCCAATGTCATCTGCTTTTTCGATCGTTACTTCCTGACTGACTGAGAGCCGAGACTTTAAGCACAATCAGCCGTTGCACTGATGCAGTGATGTTCTTTAGTGTGGTCACTTGAGGTGGCCGTCTGGTAAATACCGTGCTGCTAATGTCACAAGCTGCCTACTCCTTGCACTTTGTGTTGTTTGGATCTGTCGAGCAACTCAGGGACTGCCATGATTCCATCGCCTGTTGCTTGTTCTTGGCCCAGTGGTAAGGTGATCGCACTTCACTGCCCATGTAATGGGTTTGAGTCCCAGTAGGTGACTGTCACCGAGGTTCTTCAGCCACTAGAGAACAAGGCTGATGAATCAGCCTCCATTTACTTTACTTTAGATGCTCAACATGGAAGCCAGGGGATGGTTGCTTTGTAATTCTTGCGACTCCAACAGCACTAAAAATGGCGTATACCATGTCAGACAGCTAATTCGACATCAACGGCAGTATAGTCATATACAAGGTTTTAGATAATTAATTGTTTGAGCACCCTAAGAGAACTTAATCTCTATTCCTGCACTTCACATATGTGACGGGGCTCGAGCCCCTGACCTTGGCTATCAAATACATTCTCCTTGACCTCGGTCTAAGCGAACACCTTAACCACTGAGCCAAACATGTGCCTGTTCATATTGTCTGACTTCTTTACTTTTTGCTTTCTTGCAATTTTACAATATAGAGCAAATGTATCAGGGCGGAGCGACTCAGGCCTAAAAGCTCTTTAAGCAGATTAAAAGCAGCCTCGGTCCTGATCTAATAGTTAAAATGCCTGTAGATAATCGTAGCATTATAATGACATGCATGCAATCCATTTTCCTTCTATCGCGTACCCGCTTAAAAACAGCCTTGTCAAGTAGGTTAATTTCTTGTCACACTAATTAAGAGGAAAGTCAAGCATGGTAGTAATTAAGATTGTTTGAAACTGTTTATGTTTCATGCCGGGCCTTACTTTGCTTGTATCTTAGATCTGCTGACAACCAGGCAAGCTATCCGGAAGTCGTAGCTGTATGCTACAGTCAAGAGAAGCGTGAGGTATGTTGTGCTAGCCAGTCTATATGTCAGTTTTTCTCATACTATTGATGCACCTATGAATTGGCTATCGGATGCAATAGATACAGTAGCAACGGCGTTAGTTCCTCGTGATGCTTGATCCATTTTTGTATGCACGATTTCTTTTTACCCACAGCTCGTAAGCATCAACAACGACCACAGCCTCTATGTGTGGGATATACGGGATCTGCGGCGAGTGGGCAAGATCGCATCTTTCCTCTACCACAGCAGCTGTATCTGGGGTATCGAGGTACGAAGTATAGCAACGCTATTAGTGAAAAGCAAAGCCGTTGTTGCATTGGCCGGGGTCTAGTGGTAGACAGGCGCCATGTGTTCAGTGATCTTACTTTCTATAGACTAAGCATTTATTTTGTTGCACAGCCGCGTTGGTGTCTTCTGGTAGCCAGATTGCCTATGCCAGGGGTTTTGGAACTATGGAGAGGGGCTTTATAATTATGCGAATGCTCGATGACCAGAGGAGCTGTAATCTTTTCGTGCCGCAAATATCTTGGTTACCTTGTTTGCAATTTGCGGGACAGGCAATGAGTGCACAATCACAGTGATCGGTGTCTATCTGTCAGCAGGAATCGTCATTGGTAGTGCTGTAGGAGGAAGAGGTGTTTCTGCAAAGGACAAAGCAAAAGCACAATGTAGTGACCAGGCGAAAGGCCAATCACCCAAATAAGCCTATTGTGCTCGAGCAACGAATCTAGCAAGCTCGGCTCCCAGCTTCTATACCATGCTGCATTGTTGCTGGCTAATTTGCTGGCCTGGCTGGCGGCTGCCACTTGTACGGTTCCTAGGTGCTGCTAGCTCTGTTTCAAACTTCGTGGCAGTTGAGAAACAGCTGGCACGTAGTCGTGCTCAGAATTTCCTCCTAGAGTTTAGTCCCAGACTGGCATCTTGACTGACGTGTCCCGCTTGCGGCTTTTGCTGGCTGCATGACCTGCTAGGCTATAATGACAGACAGACAGACTGAGATGTCGGTGTAGCTGAAGGTTAATAATAATAATAATGCACTTGATAAAGCGCCCCCAGAGAACTCAATCTCTTTCTAGGCGCTTTACATTTGCTGCAAAGGGAAATGCAGTTGAATGGTGAGTAATATCGTGCTTAATAAACAAACAACATGAATAACATGGTAAGGGGTGACATGCACAGGGTCAGCATGCAAATGTGGTTAGTGGCAGCATGCACAGTGTCAGCACGCATAAGCACATGAAGGACGAATCACAGGGACCCACTAAATGCTGTCTTAAATAGGTGTGTTTTAAGTTTTTTTTAATGTGGTTACGTCAGTAATGTGGTTACGTCAGGGGATGTTCTGATGCAAGTCGGGAGGGAGTTCCAGGCTTTGGGAGCATATGAACTAAATGCACGGTCTCCAAAGGATTTGAGGTTTGTACGAGGTATTTGTAGACTGTTGGATTCCGAAAAGCAGGTGGTACGCTGCTCGGCCTGATGGGGGAGTACATCTGAGAGATAGGCTGGAGCCAAAGAATGAAGTGACCTAAAAGTGAGCGACAAAACCTTGAAGTCAATCCGTTGCTTGACTGGTAGCCGGTGCAGGTCGGCGAGAAGTGGAGTAATGTGGCAACTGCGATGCTCACGACAGACAAGCCTAGCTGCAGAGTTTTGCACCAGCTGCAATCGCCTGATCGCACATGCTGGTAGGCCAGTAAGCAGTGAGTTGCAGAAGTCGAGACGGGATGTCACGAATGCATGGACCAACTTAGACGTGGTATCGTTATCTAAACAAGCCCGAATTTTAGCAATGTTATGTATCTGAAAGTAGGCAGATTTGACTTTGGAGCTGATGTGGTCGTCTAACGAGAGGTCACTTTGGAACATGTTCTATTTCCGTCTGCTCTCATGGCACAGCTGTGGCAGCCGTTAGGCTCTGAGCCATGAGTCGGCTCCGTGATGCTACCAAGTCACTGCCACTTGAGCGACCATTGCATTTTACACCCCACCCACCTTTCTTTTAGTAGTCTGTGCTAGCTGCTCGTGCATGCTGCCTGTTCTCACCGCTCGTGCTACCAGCACTGATAGGCAGCTTTGTGGTTTGCTTTTTACGCTGGCCTGCTGCTTGCTCTGATGCATCTTCGTTGCCTTGCCGACATTGGGTGGTTTGGCAGAGCAAGCCTGTCGTAGTTCACCACACGTCGGCTAAGCGCCGTCTTCTGATGTTATTGACGTGCCCTCTTGAAGCTGCCGATTTTCGTTTGGCTCTCGCTGGGAGCGAGCGCGCCACGAGTCTGGCCGCTGATTCCTCTGCCGCTGCGGATCTACCCGGCTGCAGCCGGGGGCACTGACATCAGCCCGGACGCCGTGCGCTCGCGAACGTTGCAGGTGTACCCGCCGTGCGAGTCGGAGATGCTCGGCATGCTGCCGCCCGGCTCGTTCGTGACCTGCTCCAGTGACGACACCATCCGTGTGTGGAATCTCGATCCGCACTGGCACGCAGTAAGCGACTCGACGCCAAAGCGAAACATATACAGCACGGTAAGCTGTCATCTATGCCGGCTTGGGTGCCCCCCTCTTCCTTTGCCATGCTCTGTTTCATTGAGCTTCGCTTCGAGTGGACGGGCCATGTGAATTGGTATGTTCAGCTTGGCGTCTCCTGCGAACGCACTAAGCGAGCCAATGCAAGTGGGTGGCAGCTAAAGTTCTGCTGAGTTAATTGCTGCTCATTGCCATTGTCCCCTGCAGCTGATGGCACGTCCTGGTTAGCGTTTGCTGACTGGGGCATATGTGATTCAGTGCATGCTACCAACCAGGGGTTCTATTAAGTTGCAGCTAAGTTGAAGCCTTTTGCAAGAGATTTGGCATAGCTATCCAGGATGCAAGCTTTGCATTGATCTCTCCCCCGCCAGCTTGATTTTGTACCGAGCTACTTTTATTTGTTCTTCCTATTCTTAACTGTATTTTTGCTCACGAACCACTCGTATTTTGAATGTTTAAGTTGTATCTAGTGTGATGTTTCGTTTGTGTTCCACTTGGCGCTCTCGTGCATGTCTGCATTCTCAGGGGTCTGAGTTGTTCCTGATTACCCCACCTTGCTCTTCACAGCATCTGACTCGGTGACTGGCCTTCACAGATATCTTGATTGCGGCCTCTTGCTGATTTTGAATAGGTGGGCACCTTTCAGCACCAAGCATACTAAGGCAACTAGTCTAGCACCTGAGACGATCGGGTTGTTTTTATTGGCCATTCTAACTGTATGTCACTGATAAAAATTACTACCGTGCTGCTTTTGTGGATTGTAGGAGCTGCTAAAGATAGTTTACACCGATCCTTCACTCAGCTGTCTATGCGAACAGGATACAAACCAAGGTAATAACACAGAATGGCTTTAATACTTGCAAAGAAAGAGAATGTTAAACCGTTCGCACGAGATTTTTTAAAACATTGAGAGGGAGATGGAGGGAGAGACATAGACAGGCTGACAGAGACACCGAGGTGGAGAGATGAGGGAGATTGTAAAAACTACTTACATGTATACTACTAATGAGAGACAGACAGACAGATAGCTACCGCGAGAGAGAGAGAGAGAGAGAGAGAGAGAGAGAGAGAGAGAGAGAGAGAGAGAGTGCACCGGAAAGAAGGGAGATGTACTGTTTTTGATGTATTTATTTAGTCTCGTCAAGTAGTTTGCTATTCGTTTCTAGCTAACTCGGCAGACAAAGCCGACGGAGCATCGGATACCAGGACAGGTGTACGATGCATATCCGTGAGTCCGGACGGGTTGCACCTTGCATCGGGAGATCGATCTGGAAATCTCCGTCTCCACGATCTCCAATTTATGGATGAAATGACCGTTATTGAAGCTCACGATTCAGAGATCTTGTGTCTAGAGTTTTCTAACTATAGTTCAGGTATAACCTCTGTTGCTGCAGTGACCTTCTGGAATTGTTAAAACGCCTTTCAGGGCTGCTATGCAGCTGTTGACAATGCTGTGCCAGATTGCAACAACTTAATTTCTGAGAAGAGAATTCTAAGGCGTGCTCGAATGCCCGATGTTTTAGCGTGGATGTTCATCTTGTCGTTTCTTTGCAGGCCACAAGCTGCTTTGCTCTGCCAGTCGTGATCGTCTTATCCATGTCTTTGATGTCAGTGAGGGCTATTCGCTCCTGCAGACGTTGGACGATCACTCAGCTTCGGTTATATCCGTAAAGCTAACTTGGAGTCTTCCTGACCAAACCATGTGGATGCTCAGCTGTGGTGCCGACAAGTCGATACTTTTTCGCTCAGCTTCATGTGGCGGCGATTTGCCTCTTCAGTTTACATTGCGCCATCACCTGGTCAGCAAGTCGACACTGCACGACATGATAGTTGATCCTACACAAAAGTTTACCGTGACGGCATGTCAGGATAGAAATATCAGGTTTGTCATCACATCGCCCGTATGCTGGCTTTGTGCCAGCAGCGTGCGACATTAGCATTAAAAAATTAATGATAATAATGCAGAAGCAGCAGCTGGACACTTGAATAGCACATATAGAGCACCTGCTGCACTCAGTGCACATTTGCCCTACCAAGGAATGAGTCGCAAGTTTTGTAGTGACTTATGTCACGACATCCCCTGACTTGACCACATTTAAAAAGAAACTAAAAACGCATCTATTTGTCACAGCATTTAATGGGTCCCTGTGATTTGATCTTTATGTGCTTATGCATGCTGACACTGTGCATGCTGCCATTAACCATACTTGCATGCTGACCCTGTGGATGTCATGCCTAACCATGCTATGCTTTTTGTCATTGAGCATGCTACCACTAACCATTCGATCGTGCTTCCTTTGCAGCAAATGTAAAGTGCCTAGAAAGAGATGTGAGTTCTTTGAATGCGATATACCAAATGTATTTTTATTATTATAAGGCATCTTGCATTGATTGAAAAGGGGTTATGTCTGCTTAATTAGTGACAAGAAAATGCACAATTGTAGCACATATGTAAGCCCATTATGACGATTCTCGTGGACAAAGTGCTTTCTGTGAGGAATATTTTGGTTTTATTTTTAACTCTTCGTTAATTCGTCGCAAAAGAGTGTTCTTGCTATTGCTAAAAGGCGCTGCATTATGTTCGATGTTTCACACCTTGGCTGTTTTTACCAAACTCTGCAGTAATTGCCTCGGAACTTGTGAGATGGTGATCGTCAGCACTTGTGTTCCTGTCGTGTGTATTCTCTATGGAATCCTTTTGTAATTTGTAACTGTGAACTAATCTTGACTAAAGGGGAAGTTATATTGCAGTTACAACCCCCTGACATTTTGGTGGCAATGCCAGCCCAATATATTCTTGTCGTTTGTACAAGTAAATTCATGCCTCGTCCTAGGATCTACAATATGGAGACAGGAAAGCAGAAGAAAGCATTTAAAGCATCGGTTGGTGACGATGGCACGCTTCTCAAGGTTACACACGACCGTTCGGGGGCATTCCTGGCAGCCAGCTGCTCAGACAAGACAACGGCCATGCTTGATTTTTTCAGCGGTGAAGTTATCGGCCTTATGTATGGACATTCCGAGATCGTGACTGGAGTCAGGTTTTCAAATGATCTCAAACACGTTATTACAGTATCAGCTGATGGGTATGTCCTTAAAGGTCATTGCTTGTTTGTACTATATTTGCATCGAATGCTCTGTGTGTGAGATTTGAAGTTCTAGCATCACGTTTCCACAAATGAATATATGTTGCATAGCTTATTGCCAAAGCATAGAGATGCCACGTATACTTTAAATTGTTGTTATTCAGCAGCTCGTTTATCTGCTTGCCATCCTTGGCTTTGTTTGTTTACCTTACGTCGTGCCAGACTGTGATTCGATGGTCAAGTTTTCAGGGCCAAACCTAGATTTTGGGGTGTTCTTCAGAACGTGAGCTAAATCAAACAAGCCATGGAAAAACCGCAAGGTAGTCCGGTGGGCATCATCCCGTGTGCGCAATACCTGAATTTCTTTGAACCGAAAGTTGCTTGATATAAAAAATATATATATAATTTATTTGTATAGCACCCTGAGAGAGCTTAATATCTATTCAGGCAATTCACATGTGCCACGGGGCTCGAGCCCACGACCTCAGCCAGACTTTGATCGGGGTGAGCACCTTAACCACTGGGCCAAACCAGTGCTTCATGATTGATGGCCCCTTGTCTCAGCAGCATAGTGCTGGCTCGACTCATGCACCCTGCCTCCGAAGGATATAGGTATCTTAGTGCTAGCAAGTAAGGATGTATCTTGCCGTCCTTGTCATTTGAACCTGCCAGCTCCGGTGCCTAATAATCATGTCCCGGCAACTCAATATTTTGGCACACTCAGGATTGAAAATGCAGAGCCGTAATGGGTAGACTTGGCTCCAGCTTTTCTGTTTGCTTGTGTTGTTGTTTTCACGTTCTTTGCTTTGGAGTTCGTGTATTTCGCCACGGCCTGACCGAGCTGGTATTCTAGCACTTCTTGCGTGTTCATTAATTGATATGTGCCTGCCATTTTGTTTTTCCCTTTGACTACGGGTGACTACGTTCTGCATAGGTGCATTTTCATTTGGCGAATCCACCCCGAGGTTGCTCACCGAATGCAAGCTAAACTAAAAGACCCGGTTCGTTCTACCAAGAGCGCAGAGCCGGACGGTATGCAGCTGTACGGCGGCGCTGCAGGGCCTAGCACTGCATATGCTGCCCAAACCGGACCAGCGGAGCTCCCCTCCATGGCTGCTGCTCGACCCGCGGACGTGGCAACAGCGACGGTCACGACATCGGAGCAGGGCAGGAATGAGGAACCAGCATCGGTGCGCCGATCAAGGTGGAGCTAGTTTAGTCGTCCAGCCTCGATTGCTGTGATTGCGCTCACAGCTCTGTGGCCGCGACCTGGGAGTCTATGTTTGGGTTGGCGTGTTTTTTCTAGACCTGGCCTTCTCAGCAGTCTCATCGGCCTGACTCCGGTGCGAGAAGATGTCGATGCCGAAGGCGAAGAGGATGCCTCGGATGGTGATGGCTCACCTGACACAGCAGGCGTCGACTACCGGTTCAGTTTTGGGCAGCTGCCTTCGTGGGCTAAAAAGCAGCTGGCCGACGGAACATCGGCCGGTGACCGAGGGCTGGGAGCTGGCACGGATAATGGTTCCGAGCTGGTGGACGTGTCTTCTACCACACGAATCGCTGCGCCTGCTGGTCGCGTTGAGCTCGGTGAGTAGGCCTAGTCTGCAGCTACTGTTTGCACTGGCTGCAATCAGTCCTGCTTAGAAAGGCCACGAGACTTCAGGTCTGTCAAAGTGGCTGAATTGGTGTGACTCTTGCCTTTTTAGATTCAAAGGTCGAGGATTAGACTGCCGAAAGCTATGCTAAATATTCGTTCTTGTGCTGCATTTGGCATCCTACCGTAGTGAGGTCGTCCATGCAGTCTTTAGTGAGCTGGAGATACTACAACAAACTAGCTAGTGCCAATGCTGCCTCCTGGTCACGTTCCGGTGCAATGCTGTCAATGGCAGGTGCAGCCAGGAAGGTTCAGCTCGGCTTAGCTTCAGCTCGGTCGGACCTCTTCTCTCTTCGTGGTTCATGCCCTTGCTACAATAAACAATGCAAGTTTTCTTGCTCGTGTGCCTCTGCACGTGTACCTCTGCACAAGTATTTTCTCTCTTTCTGTGCCTGCGCTCCGCGAGTTTTTTGCTTGCTTGACTCAGCACGAGATTTATTGCTCGTTCGGCTCTGCACAAGCTCTTATGTGCCTGTTCTTTGTAAGAGGATCTGCCGATATTAGCAAGGCAGCTGCATCTCGTCTTCCTCCTTCCTCCTCCTCCTCCTCCAGTGGCAGTTCTGGACTGCTGAGAGACAGTAAGGCCTGTGCGCAGCTTAGTGTTTAAGGAAAAGTCATTATCCGGCTGTTCCTCTTTGTACCTCTCATGATGATTGTGCCCAGTCATCTCAATTTTTTGGGTGGCCACACCGAGCTATCGAATGCTTACTGAGCGGCTGGAACTTGTCCCTTCCATCCGAGCGTCTGCCAAGCTCATCTACTTCTGCTTGTCATTGTAGGCGACGACGACGCATCAAAGGGTCTGCCTACTCATGCTGGGAGTGACAAGGTGACTGCGCCACTGACCCTGTCACCTCGCCGTCCTGCGTTTGAATGCACGTGTCGCTCAGCTCACCGCTGTTACCACAGCCCCGACCTAAGTGCTACTGCTGCCACTATTGTATCAGCTTCACGTGACAGTTTTTTCGAGTTTTCTTCCTCGGGCATTGTGTGTGTGTGTGTGTGTGTGCATGCGTGTCTGTGGTCACTTGCATACACTGGCTGCTAGTAGTCTAAGGCTAACTACCTTCCTGCCTGCCTTCATTCGTACCACGCGTGCTCGCTCGCCTGCCATGCAGCTGAGCATCAGTCGTGTCGCGTTGCCTGCTGCTCGCTTTTGTTTGCTGCCGCCGCAGTCGTGTCGGCCGTCTGTCTCAGCTCCGCGCGCATGGCACGCCGCCGCCGCTGCCAGTTCGTTGGAGCCGCTTCAGATGGCGACGGCAGCTAGCACGAAGACGACGATGGCGGCTTTGTTTTCTTCCGCTCGGGCGCAGCTCAGCTAGCACAGGTCTTGGCACGTCGGCCGCCACTTGTACTGTTACGCTGCTTGCCTTCTAATGATGCAGCGGCAGCTGCCGTGCCTTGCCGGTGTCTCAACGAGGCCAGCTCCCGTGTGGCCAGACAGGCCACTTCCTGCTCTGCAGCCAGCCCCCCACACTTGTAGTCGAGCATTACTGGTAGCTGCCAGCTTGCCTAATAGCCCCATTTAATGAAGCCGAGGCTAGCTGCTTTGTGCGCTTACCTCTTTAGTTTCCACTGGCGCACTCGAACGGTTTTGTGATTTGAGCTCGGCTGCGCAGTTGGGCCACTTCCACATCTCGCCTGTCAACCAACCCATGTGATGGCTATTGCAGTATCCCCTGCTCGAAGACGAAAACGGGGCGGATGACTTTCACGAGATTCTCAAAAGTGAAGTCATATATTACCCGACAGAGGAAGCAAATCGTGAAAATGACGGGTAAGGCTTACCCCCTTTGTAGCCTATCTGGGGACTGCCTGAGACTGAGCTGCCTCCCGTACGATGTCGGTCGTAGCTTACGCTGAGCCTGCACTCTCATTCTTTGCCACTCCTAGGGATTTCAAAGTCGTGGAAGCATTAAGGAGAGACCTCGAGCGAGATAGCACATCAGATAATGCTTCCGTTCACAGTGAGTGCCTCGAAGCTGCTGCAGTCCTTGCGTAGCATGCGCCGCTGTGCAGATTTCGTTCATTGTTTGGTGAATGCATTAGGTGTGGAGAAAGTAGCATATCCTAGATCTGCTTATCTCTAATAGTTTCTTCCTAAGGAATTTATTGTGCTGTGTATTCTTAATATAGTTTGCATGAGGACACGTCGTGCAGCTCCTTGTACTATTTTCCCCTACTAAAAGTTGTCGTGGTCTAGATGGCTTCTCTACATCGTCATTGTAGGTTTATCTGTAACAAATCACACCGGTAGTGATCGCTTCAATCGGTATTGTTAGTACTGAGTGCATATTGGGTGGAAATAAACAAGGCTGCTTGTGCTAAAGTAGATTTGATCGTTATTTTAACCAGAACTGGGAAATAATTTGCAAGCTGTTAGAACATGCTTTCTTTGCAGAAAATGTAAATTGCCTAGAAAGAGATTAAGTTCTCTTCTCTGGCACTATACAAATGTATTGTCATTGTCATTATTATTATTATTATTATTATTATTATTATTATTATTATAACTATCTATCCTGCTGTTTGGAGGCGAGATCGCTTGATGAGTTCCGTGTGCTATGCTCTGCAGCTTCTTTGGCTTCCTTTGCCTTCTTGTATTATCATTCTTAATTTTGCTTATTTATAGGTGGTCCCACATTGTGCTTCTTGTTGTCCTTTAGAACTCCCTCGGCCCTTCACTTTGTCATCACGTGCCCACCAAGCATCTATTTCTCCAAGCACACTTCGGCGTACAATGACATATGCACATAAACATGCACATGCACATTCCCACACTCTCACACATAGTACTCATGTACTGCTCAGCGATGAGGTCAGTATGTACATGTGTGTGCGTGTGAGCAAGCATGCTCTTACCATGTGGCTGTATACCGAGCTGAAAGAGAAGACCTGGTAGCCACTGGGAATAGTCGAAATGGATGCGGCATCGCTACCATGCTATAGCAATCGTGGAATCTACATCTCCTTATCCCTTGAAAAAGAAATCGGATATCATCAGTTGCGTTTAGGCCGAAGAAGACGAGCAGTTTTGAGCGAAATGCAGAAGTGATGCGTCTGATTGATTGGTAGCACCACCGTCAAACTTGCAAAACAACCATGACGGTTTGATCTTTACCTAGGTTGTTCGTATCTCACGACCGAGATCATGGGTTCGAGTCATGCAGCAGGCAATTCTTTATTTGACTGCAGCATGTGTGGTCGATAACCTCTTTGACTCATGGGCCACTATATGAAGGAGGTGTTGAATCTGCTGACCTTCACGGTGCATATTTTTATAAGAGCCAACCACCCGTTGGGAAGTAACCCTTGGCTAGCAGAATTTAGCTGCTGGCTCGTGGCTGACTTTCCTGGTCCTCCTGCCGTCTACCATTTTAAATCTTCTACCAGCCCGAGCTGGTGTGTTTTCACATATATAGCATAAGTGGTCACAGATGTGCTAGAAAATGTGTCACGACGATGCCACCAGCATCGGCCTGGCCGATGTTCTAAGCAAGTGCAGTCGAGGCAATTACCCGAGCAAGGCATGTTAAGAAAATGTATTTATTTTATTGAATAATAGTAATAATAATAATAGTTGATTATTTGTGTAGCGCCATAAAAGAACTAAATTTCTATCCAGATGCTTTGCAACTATCTTAAAGAGAATCAAGAATCGCTGGTGTAATGACATACACGATATCATGCAAAAGCAAATTATAAATATAAGCTTGTGAAAGCGCACACGTTTCTAGCATGTTAAAGCCCACATGAAAAGTCTCGGGGCCAACGGTTAGGAGGACCTCTGGCTAGTAACATGCCCTGAATCGTGTACAGGTTTAGGGTTTAGTTGCATGCAAAGCACACAGGGACGCAGAAGACAAATTAAACAGGGCGAAGAGAAGGCAAGCTGAACAGATGGGTCTTAGCTGAGACTTAAATGATGCAAGGTCGGTGCAGGTAGTGACCATAGTCGGAACGGAAGCCAGTTCCAGACTTTCGGTGCATACAAACTGAAGGCTCGATCACCAAAAGATTTCAATTTAGTTCAGGGGACCACTACATGACTAAAAGCCGAGGAGCGAGCGGGTGATGCCAGACCATTCGTGCAGACCAATGAGGTCAAGGCCCGGCAATATGCCTCCTGGCCAAAGCCCTCCTTCAGCGTTCGACGTCCGCCATAGTTGCATGCAGTGACCTTATTGACTATCTTTATGATTAGATTGGCCATATTTGGCAGAAGACTTTGCAGGCCACGAGATATCAGCAGCATCCTAATACAGTGTGTACGTGTGTATTTTTATCATAATTAGACGGTCATAGGGAATAGTCACCAGAATAGGGGATATATTAGCCTCATTAATAGATCAGTAGCTTCACATTAAGGCTGCTGCCTGTCAGTGCCTGCCTCATAGGGGAAGTGCGTGCATGCGTGTTAAACACTTCCTTTGTTCCACCAGGTTTTTCTAACTTTTGAGCTAATAACAATAATACACTTGATAAAGCACCCTCAGAGAACTTAGTTTCTCTCTAAATGCTTTACATTTGCTGTAAAGGCAACACGATCGAGTGGTTAATGGTAGCATGCTCAACAAACAACAAGAATAATATGGTTAGGGGTGACATGCACATGGTCAGCATGCAAGTACGGTTAGTGGCAGCATGTACAGTGTCAGCATGCATAAGCACGTAAAGGTCGAATCACAGAGACCCACTAAAGGCTGTCATAAATAGGTGCGTTTAGTTGCTTTTTTAAATGTGAAGTCGGGAGTGAGTTCCAGGCTTTGCTTTGGGAGTAAACGAACTAAATGTACGGTCTCCAAAGGATTTGAGCTGCCTTGCATATTCCTTTTAATCTATCATTCAAGCTCGTGGGATCAATTCTCCTCTCTAGTTATTTAGTTGCATGTACCATTTGTATGGTTTTTCTTTCTTTGCTACTAACGGCACTGGCAAGTTTGCCATAGCCCGACCCTGGCATTATGATTATTTGATTTTTTTATCTTTATTTAGTACTTGCACGTGCTACATTTTTTTACTCTGCTTTGCTCTTGAAGTACGTCACTGTACTTTGCAGCATACGAAGATGAAGAGGAAGAAGATGACGAAGCGGCAGCAGCACAGCAGCAGCCGCTGGCGTTACCATTGAGTCCCACTAGCTTACCATCAAACGTGCCATTCGACCAGATGCTGTACGAGTTCGAGCAGGTTCGTGTGCGACTACAGCTGTTGCTGTGGTATGTAGTGATGCTAGGTGTGGCTGGACGGGGTCCCATGTCGAAGACCTGAAATTGTCACCATCACCACACCTGCGTCCCTGCCACATGAGTCTTGCTCTCGATTTCACAAGGTTGACCCTCTGTAGTGCACGCTGGCGGGTATGCAGAATGCAGGATGGTGGTTGTGGGCCTAGTGAATACAGCTGTGCATTTGGTGTTAGTGTCAATCGTGCTTAAATGCAACTGCAGGAAAGTATGACTTTATCATGCTGATGCAGGGGGAGGGCTTAGTTGAAACCTGCAGAAATGCTGTCAACCAAGGGCCGCTTCTGTGCTGCTCGATTTCACACGTAGCTGCTCTGCTTCCTGCTTGCAACATGGCCTTAATTCGAGCTCAGCTGGGCAGAGCTCTGTCAAACTCTTCCTAAGAACCACTGCCATGCTCCGCCCTCCACTCTGCCCAGCCCTCTCGAAAAGTAAAGGCCGGCTGATTTAACAGCCTCGATTATGGAGCGGCAGAAGAGTCTTAGCAGCTATGATCCTCTCCCCACTGGCAGTGGGTCTCTAGACACAAGTATTTGCTTGTATGCCATGCTTCTTGCTCATTGCGTTTTCGGTGTTTTGGTGTGCTTGTGCTATATGTAGTAGTTCTCTGCTTAAACATTCTATAGAAGCGAAAATCCAAGTCATTCAAAGTCTAACCACCACTTTGCACCATCTGAGCTTTCTGTTGCACGGTCCAAGCTGAAATGCCTCCGGAATCTGTTCACACGGGCGTTTTTTACTTGCAGGAAGAGCGCGAGTCCGAGAAGTCACCATCCAGTGCTCCGGTCATTCATCACCACATACCACCGGAGCTTCATAGCACGTATCAGCAGTAAGAGCATCTTCTTGCTCACCTGCATGTGCACCCAGACACTTTCTCCCTATCCATATCTCTGCGACACACACACACACACACACACACACACACACACACACACACACACACACCGAGTAACACGAGAGACAGCAGCCAAAGTACCATCGTCCTCAACCTTCCTCCAGCCTGCCTGCCTGTCTCCTCTCTCTTTCCTCCTTCCTTACCAGTGCAAGTAACTACATCGTTGCCATTTGCACAGTATCTGTAGAGTCCAAGTGTTGGCTGCCCAAAGCGATCGGCCGTTAACATGGTGTATAGGTATGGCTGCCCTCCAGCAAGGTTACAGGAAAACTTGAAACGGCTCTCGAGAATTGCTAAATAAAAGCCCTCCTTCAGTTGTGGAGAGCTGCTTGTCACAAAAGGAATCTAAAGATGCCCTCACCCATAAAGAAAGGGTTAGATGCAAACTAAGTGAATAAGAGACTGCCGAAATTCTCTCCGCAGGTGGCTGCGCAGGGCTAAGGGCAGAAGCCGACTGCTCTTTACCTGCTGGGCGTGTGAAGAAGGCATTTAAGCAAGTACAAGG
This sequence comes from Cristatella mucedo, assembly GCA_009760855.2. NCBI lineage: Eukaryota > Metazoa > Bryozoa > Phylactolaemata > Cristatellidae > Cristatella > Cristatella mucedo. Next base: position 830,387 of record WPIO01000028.1, read on the forward strand.
ATCTTACGTGTGGTGCCCTGTAACTCGGGATGACCACGGTTCCAGGCAGAATTACATATGGCTACCACTCAGTGGTGTCAACAACTAGCTATATTATCTCTTTATCTTTCAAGCTTTGTCATGCATGAGCCAACAGTTTTCTATGACATGGCTGTGTGCTACTGAATCGGTACCAATTACCAAAGTGGAAGCGTGACCGTGGATTGCAGTATCTGACGATCCAAGCTGGCATCGACACGATTCCCTAGACCAGGGGTCGGCAAACGTTTCGGTCGACTAGGCCATTTCAGGTGGTCAAGAAGGTACACTAGGCCCGAAGAAACCACACCCACTTTCCCGGCGAGTGGTTGTGGCCAGACGAACAACCAATTGCAACAGATGCACAGATGGACACAGCAATTATAGGATTAGACATTTGTCATCTCACCCCGGTCAGGTCCTTCTGTTTCATACAAGTAATTGACATCAGTTCTAAAAACAAACACGGGCCACAGCTTGAACTGCAACCAGAAATAATGAAGGGGAACACAACTGCAACAATGCAATTTGGTCAGATCCAACGATAAGTAACTAGGGGCATTAGGCCGGACCGGAGTACTAGCTAGACAGTATCTTGCCCCGGAAGACCAGAGTTTGCCGACCTCTGCTCTAGATCATTAAGAATGGCTCGATTCTTTCTTTGCTCTGTCTCTCTCTGTCTATATATGTGTGTATATATATATATATATATATATATATATATATATATACACATATATATATATATCCCTTTCTCTTTTGGCCGATGCACCTGACCCTAATCAACTTGTGCCACTTTGCCTTCCTTGTGCGACCGACACCAGGTGCGCCGAGCATTCAGCCTTAGTTCCCATCGTAGGATGTGGTCAGACTAGGGCCCCTCCCGTCGTGTGCAGGTCCGAGTGCAGCACTTGGCTATGAAAAGTCTCCTTGTGTGTGCCAGCTGCTCGGTCTACTCTGGTCACCCCAGGCCCCACTTTGGCAGGAGGGCATTGTGCTTGCGCGGCTTCTGCTGCCCACTAGGAGTCAGCCGAGCCAGCTGCCTAGAGAGAAGCCTGTCGCCAGCGGTCGTCGAGGCAACGCTGAGGCGGGCAGAGGCTCAATCGCAGCATCGTCGCTGTCGGCATCTCGAGCAGTGGCATCGTCCAGCGTGCGGCAAGGCACAGCCGCCGCCGCCATCCGTCAGACTCAAGGCCCGCCTCAGCCGTCGTCTTCGACGTCATCGCAGGCCGTGGGCCATGCCGAGGTAGGCGGGTATCGGTGGGGCACCCTCCCCATCGCGCCTCCAGGCTGAGCTGAGCAGGTGCTGCCTGCTGCGCAGCTCAGAGCCGAGAGGCTGGATCTGCACTCTAACGCCAGCGGTACTCCGAGCGTCGTGCTCGCATCCTTCGGAGGCCGCGTGTCGCACTTCTCTGATGCTGCCGGTGTTTGTAGAGGCTTAGATGCGGCAGCTCTACTACTAGGCACGAACTAACTAAGCAGCATGCTCGGTCAACGCTGAAGGTAGTGCGGCCCGATGAGAGAGAGCGCAGCATTCTGCACGAGTGCAGCAGAACCTCTGCTGTCGCTCTGCTCTCTCGGGCTCGCCTGCTCTGTTGCTATTTTATTGTCTTATTTTTGTCTGTGCTCTTGCTTATTAATCGGATTCGCCTGGCTTGGTGCTAGTGGTTGGCTATTTTTTGTTGCTTCCATGCAGGAGCCGATGCATTGTGACTGCCGCTTGCACTTTCTGGCAGCAGCTGCTGCCGCTGCCGCCATGCACTCTCTCTCTCTCTCTCTCTCTCTCTCTCTCTCTCTCTCTCTCTCTCTCTCTCGAACTGCTGCTATTTTACACGGTAACTGACCTTATTGGCATGCATCCGTGTTGGTGGCGGTGGTGGCAGCTGCGCTATGCTGTTGTCTTGTTTGAACAGGACCCTATAAAGCTTCAGCGATCTCAGGATAATCTAAATAGTAAAAGCGGTAAGGAGAATTTCCCTGTTCTGAAACGATCAGTCCGATAGTTGCTTTTTCGCTCTGTTGCTGCAGAACTTTTTTTTACCCCTACCTCCCCCTCTGTCTTTGTACCTTGCACACGTGTAGCAGCATCAATCTGTTGCCACTGCACGGCAGTATTCGGAGGCTTCTATTTTTTTTTACCGGGTTCTGGACTGATCAATGCAATTCACTCATCTGTCGCAATCCAAGCGGCCTTCCTTTCGGCACTGGCATCCAAGAAGCTTCTGCTCGCCCGGCTGCATCTTTTAGAAGGACTCCGGCAAGACGATCACGTGTCGCTGTCGCTCTTTCAGCTCCCGCTCCCGCGATGCCTGCGCACTGTTTCCAGTTCCCGAGCCTCATCCACGTTTGCCATCGCTCTGCGCCACCGTCTGTGGCGGCGGCTCCGCTCTTCGGACTCCTTCCCACCCAGCAGCCGCTGCTGTTGGCGCTGATGCTGCTTTGCACTCACTCAATCGCTGCCCCGGAACTCCTAGCTTCTCCTTCCCACCCTCACCCCCCCATGCACACGTACACCCCTGCGCACGTACACCCCTATGCACGTACACCCCTGCACACACACACCCCACCCACACGGACACCCCTGCTGCCGCTGCCACAGTGACTGCCACGGCGACTGCGAGCTACTGTCTGAGAGGACCTATCAGCAGCAGCAGCTCGACCGTCACTCGAGCTGCTTGCTTTCATTAAAGCGGCACTCGCGAAAGATGCAGCAAAGAAGGTGTCTTCCTCGGTCGGCCTTGAGCGGCAGGCAGCGCCTAGCGTGGGTGCTCCTGAGAGCGGGAAGCGTTCTTCGTGGAGCTTCGCCAGAGGCGGCAGCGGTCACGTGCCAATAGACAAAATCCACAGGGTTCGCTGGAAGTCGACGCCGCACCTGAGCTCTCCATTGGTCAGTATCGATTGGCTGTTGCGCTCCCTGACTTGGTGATTCCGCTCTGCATCGGCTGCCGATCGAGTTGGTTGCCGTGTTCTCATTCGGTGGGCTCGCGGTAGCTCCTGTATCAGGATGAGGCCAGGCTTAGCTGGTGCGCCAGCTGCTTGCTACTGCTACACTAACGTTTGGTGCCAAGCGGCACGGTGGCGCGAGATTATAACGGCTTTGCCTAATCGGCTTGCACTGTCAAGAAACGTCGTTTGCATGCATCGTTTGCAGATCTCACTGCTTTGTCGGCCAGGTCGAGCCGCCGCACTGCTGCTGCATCTCTCTCTCTCTTTTAATTTGATGCAAGTCCATGCTCACGCTCACTCACGCTCCTCTGCTGCCCTTGTCTCTCCCAAGGAGCAACCACATGGAGGTGAAGGTCGTCAACCAGCCTCCGATGCTCCCAGGAGGTCGTCAGTAGCTGCGGCAGCGGCGGTGGCCCACGACAGCTCCAGGCTCACCCAGTCGCGCCGGTCGCGGTCTCGCGAGTCCCTTCAGTCGAGCGGCGGTGACAGTCTGCGCTCTGTGCCGTCACTCAACGAGGACGACCGCACGGAGACAGTGAGACAGAGGTCGCAGTCGACCAAAGGTCGGTGCTGGCCAGACGGCTCGTCCTCCGCTCACCTCGCAGCCCTGGTTGCCAACGAGCAGCGCACAGACATTGTCGGCAGGTGGTGTGCGTTTCTTGGGGAGCGCTGTCGTAGTCTCGGCCGTCTTTCTTTGAACTCGGGCGTCGTCTTTCTTTTAACACCGCCCCGTCCTGTGCACTTCAAGGAGGCCGCCGTCCGTGAGGCTGAACCGTGGGCTGGGCTAGCGGAGCGAAACGGAGCCGTGAGACTGTCTGTATGTAGTCATTCGGCTTTCCTTTGGCAAAGGATGCTGCTCCGCATTGGTCTGGACCTGCGATACCGGTCATCTGCCCTTGAAAGATGGTCGATTTAGCACCATCCGGCTCTATCTGCAAGCATAGATGGTGCCACTTTGGCAAGAGAGCCATGCGCAAACCTGATGTCGGGCGCTGCCAGCGTAGTTGGGATGAAAACGGGGGTATCGTTGGATGAACTTTTGCAAGGAATCGTAAAGACGTGCTTATTGTGAGTGTTCTTTTGGCATTGTCATTAATGTTGTAGCATCATCGACAAGCCAACTTGCTAGTTCTAGGCAAACCTAATGAGACTCGAAAATTGGGACGCTTAACCATCAAAATCGGCCTGATAGTCTACTGTCCTAGCTGGTGAGGTCTCCCCACGGACTGCCAAGCTTAGAGTTCTTAGTTGGCGGAGCAACATCTGTATGGGAGGAATAATTAAAGCCTATTACATTTCTCTCTTAAAGAGCAAATAAATCTAATTTTCTGAAATGTATTCATCTGAGCCTGGTTGCAAATCAGCATTGAGTTTCGTGTATCAAATATACAGACATGCTAACCATCTTTAAATTTAGGTTAACTATATTTTTAGTATTCCTCCACCCTCATGAAGAATTATGGACAGATACAATTTTTGTGCATGTCCATCGCTTACCAAAGGTAGAGGAAGCAAGTTATGTTCAATTTCAAAAATGAGATTGCATGTTGAAGCTACACATGAGCATATTAGCAAACTAGAGCTCACTACCTGCGGACTCACTTCGATGAGTCACAGTAGAATTTCACGTCTATTACACTCCCAGAAGTACTGTTCGCTATCTTGAGGGACGTATGGACGTGAGGGACCGACTTGCTCACTTTAATATTTAATAGAGATTACCTCCCCTTCCTTTTTTAACACGTTATTCATTGCAATACCATGGTAGTAGTACCATAAATATCACACCCGTGCATAATGTACGCAAGCCTGACGTCAGTGGCTGTGCTGTACGTACTGACTAACTTACTAACTAACAAACCTAGTGTATTATAGGGGTTAATATGGCTACTAGATGGGTTTTTAAATCGTAGATTAAGTTCAGTCGCAATCCTCTTTGCTCTCTTTCTTCTGGGAGATGCGGTAGCTCCCGTTCTATCTGAGGACATAACCCAAAATTCTTTGAACCTTCAAGGCTGGCCACTGCCAAACTTTCTCACACCTGGCTGCACTGCCATAGCAGCATCAGCGCCCTCCATCCATCAGGCACTTCTAGCACAACCAATGAAGTGGCCATCTCTTTCTTTCATCTAAAAAGAACGTTGACAATGCTTTTGCTGTGCCGGTCCTTGACTGCAGAATGTGCTTCGAAAATTGTTAGTGCTATATCGTTTTTCTTCTGTCGATTTTGGCAGTTCTTGATGTGCAAAACTTTGCAGATATTTGGAATTCTTATTCTCCTTCAACTCCTCCGTATGCTGTTGTGCTGCGTGAGACGTGCCCGGCGCGTGCCTTTGCAGACTTGTCGGGCTGGCGAAAGAGTGGAGGCCCGGCATCTGGCGCCCCCGCAGTTCGACCCAGCGAGCTGCCTCTCAAAGCAGGCAGCTCAGTTTGGGCGGCCCAGGCAGGCAGCGCGACATCTGCCGGCGGCGGCGACGATCGGCTGGCCAGGAAAGGCTCTACTGTTGGCCTGTCTGCTGCGGCAACCGCCATCGTCGACCGCCTGTCTGGCAGCGGCAGCAGAAGGCAGGACGTCGTGCTGGACGAGTTGCCTGTCAAGGACGTGGGCGCGATGACCAAGACGGTGCCGCCTCGAGCGAACGGCTCTCGGGCAGGCGCTAGCGACTCGGGAAGGTAGGCTAGGTTCTGGCCGAGCTTCGATGCTGCTCAGCTTAGAAGTCTTACGCAGGAGCTGCGCATTTGCATACAGTCGTCCACTTGTTGTCGGCCAGTCGTCGACTCCAATGTGCAAGTGCTTGCCGTGACTGTTTTGCCACTCTCCGCTGTTCCATCAAAGGACAGTGGTGGCGCTCTGCCGCCAACGCCAGCAATAAATGCAGCAGACAGATTGCCACAACTCTGGATTCCCATGCTTTGCTACTGGGTCTGCATCTAGCTGGCGCATTGCATTACTCGAGCAAAATGCTCGAAATTGTGCCAGCCTCCCTTGCTTAAGGAGTCGGTGTGCAAGCTTCCTGTTCAAAGAGTGCATGCAAGTACAGGCCCAAAGTGGCTAGCAGATCTGCCTGAGCCTCATTACGGTTGCCCGCTCACCCGGCTGCACTGCTACAACAGCAGCAGTAGCAGCCTCCTTTTGCTCGTAGGTCCTCTCAGGACGATACATAAGCTGTCTCTTTCTTTTGTCGAAATACTGTTGGCAGCGTATGCTTTTACCGTGTTCGGACTCTTGGTCGTGGAACACACCTTCCCAGTGCTTATGCAATAGCAGCTTTTTTATGCAGCCGATTCTAGCACTTTTCACTCTTGTCATCTTCCGTTGTTTCTTTTACACTAATGTTAATTAATAGTTAATTTCTCGGCTGTCCTGATATGCCAATCACTTTTTCTTTGCTGCCATGGAATGAAAGTGTTTGCCACCGACTTCTCACCGAAAGCCACTTTGGCTTTGAGGGCACTGCAGAAAGCTCCCAGTATTACCGGCATAGCCCTTGCGGTTTTTGAGTTAAAGAGGGTAATTACGTAAGCTTGCATGGTTGAAATTCTTCCGTGCAGGTGAGTGCGTGTGGGTGCCCAAGCACCACCCATGCACTCCAGCCAGAAAGTCACGCTGCCCCCCAGATTGATACTTGCGACGAATTTTCACAAACGGCCTGAAGTAGCGTGGCTGCTTAAACTTGCAAGTATTAACACGTGACTAATTCTAATGCCGAAATATTTGTGTTCATTTATAATGTCTGTCGAAGGAAACTTGGAAGTAAGGCTGTTTTGCCATAAAAATGACCAAGAACCTTGAACTTGACACGTCTGAGGAAATTGAATATTCTGGAACAGTGGTTTCGATATCGATGGGGAATATGTGTGAGGCACGAGAAACATGTATTCCTGGTAATGGTTGGGTTTTGAGTTTAGTGGCCGACTACTGGAAACAGTGACCCAAATTTCACTTCTTGTTTGTTTATTCCAGATATGAAAATGGTTCGAGCAGCAAAGGCACTGCTAATGACTTGAAAATTCCAGTTGTTTCTTACTTCATTAGTTAACGAACTCCAGAGCAATTTTTGTGAGCTCACATTTTTTGCAGTCTGCACGTGTCTCAGACGATGCACGGGATCACATGGTAGGCCAGCCCAGTGTCTTGAGACTAAACAAAGTAGACCAAATTTCAGTGTCCACAGTAACGCTGTGCAGATATTTTATTGGAAAGATTGTTGTTAAAAGAAAATGCAAGCAGTGCTAATTTTCTTAGCATCTTTTGCCGGCCTTTGAACCGAAACTACGGAGCGTGTATTTGCTCTGTAAATTGGGCCACATTTTATATCCAAATTGTGAAGGACTTTTTACTTTTAGTTTTTCTGTTTCGTGTAGCTGTTGCCAAGAGAGTGTAGCTTAATATATCGAAGGCAGTGATGCTCTTGAGTTATATTTAACTGACTTCTGTTGCTTCCTTTTTTTCTAGAGTGGCTACTCCGATCGTGTCAATGGCAGCTGAAGGTAAGAGAGTGTTGCTGTATGGTTCAGGACGCATTGGACCAGCAGATGACAAAGAAAGTTGATCTTTACATGGCTCCTGCTGACTGATTATACTAGTGTGCACCGATCTATATTCCTTTATATCCGTGGCAATCTTTGAGCCTCCCATCTCTTTTAGGCTTCGGTGCACATAACCAAATAGCTGAAGGAGCTATGGCAGCATTGCGGTCAGCTGTGGGGCTGGTGAAACAGTCACGTGATCAGGTATAGCATGAGTGCCCACTGAGCTCGGCAGCTTAATCATTGTGTGTGTGTGTGTGTGTGTGTGTGTGTGTGTGTGCTTGTGTGTGTGTGCACAAGCATGTGGGCATATGTGCGCATGGTTGTGTGCTTATGCATGAGCGTGGGTGTGCAAGCTTTCATATTTGCTTGCTTGTAGCTTGTATCTGCACCAATTGTTAACATTTTGTGCCTCAGGTAGCTCAAATAGCTGTTGTCATGCATAGCTGATGTCATGGCCATTGTCTTTGCCTTTAGGCATTGCTGTGCTTGGTTAGCGTCTAACCACCATTTTCTGGCTTGATTATTGGGTTTATCTATATTAAAATCAGGCCTATTAATTGACTAATTTCTTGTAACTGGAGGTCTCTGACTGGGGGTGAGGGTGGTCTCAAAACATTTACATGTACGCTAACGAAACTGGTCCACCTCTATGCGTATAGTGAGTGACTCAGGACCTGCAGCTGTTGCTAAGTGGCAGCATGCATGCATCGTGCAGCATCAAGAGACTTTACGAAAAGTCTTTCTGACTTCGTGCACTGAGCATAGGCTGCTGTTTCCTATAGATTTTGGTTGCTGTCTCTCGTGTGACTCGGTGTTTGTGTGTGTCTGTGTGTGTGTGTGTGTCTGTGCGCACGCTCCAGCTGAGCCGTGGATACTCATTGTGAACTTTTTTCCAGCTCGCTATTAGCTCTGCTGGCGGCAGCGGTGCCAGCAGGGAGCAGCTGGTCAGACTCGACGAGGCCGTGAACGGTGCCGTCGACCAGCTCAGCGCCATCGTCGCACGGTCTCCAGCTGTGGCTACAGACAGCCTCATGGAGCCATTGCTTGAGCGCTACTCGGAGAAGCTGCTTGCCGTGCTTAGGGAAAAGCTGGAAGGGATCGGCAGCAGCGAGGAGCCGAGAGGCAGCAGCAACAATAACGTGCACTACTACGCTGCCACCTAGCCTGGCCACCGTATGCCCCACCGAGTGTGCCTTGCGTCTGCTGTGCTGCTGGCTCGGTGCGCTGGGCAACAGCGGCAGAAGAAGTGGCCGCCTCTCTGCGTTCCATCGCGTGCCACCGGATGCAGCCGACTCGACCTGACTTTGATGGAATCGTGTAGGAGCAGGCGTCACTCCCGCGCCTGCCTGTGGCTGCTCGAGGGAGCATTCTTGCCACCTGTAGCACATGCTGTGTGCTGCGTTGCAGCAGTAATGGCAATCTTCAGCCTCAGCCGTTAGCAGCATGCTCAGCCAAAGTTGAGCTTCTAGCATGACAGTACATGCAATGTGTGTGCCGCCGCTGCTGCTGCAGGCTCGACTGGGAACTTTTTTCGGTACTTCATCGCTCCGTCCTCAGAGCAGAGCTACTTTCTGCGCTGAGTCGCACGTCTCGATGCCATCCATGCAACGAGCAGTCGTGATGGTCAAACATTCCCTGCGCGAAGTGATATGTCCATGCTTCGCCTGCAATGTACTTTGTCAGCTATGCACGGGTAGTTTGAAAACCAGTTGCCTGCGCTTGTCTTGCCAAAGCATGGCAGCGTATATTTTTTCCCTTTTTATTGTCGGAATATAGCGTCGGTTCGTATGCACGCTGTGTGTGCCTTTCTCTGCGAAGCAGTGAAACCTATTGTATCTGCTGCTGGTGGTGACAATGCCGAGCAAGTGACAGGCAGGGTGGGGTGAGGAGGATGAGTTTTCCTAGCTTGCCAAGCAGGTCATCGTTAGCTGCTGCTGCTGCCACTTTCGGAACTGTTGGATTCGTGACGGCTCAGAGTGCGGCCCCAGACTGACTTTGCACAGTCTTTTCAACTTGCAGCTGACGGCTCGTGCGCCTCACCGAGTGCAAAAATGCCGGGCACATCGTTTGGCATCAGCCGTAAAAGAAAATGCGAAGGGGTGGGGTAATCGGCCACTCTGGGACGATGGCCGCATCGCCAGCTTCGGTTGCGCCGATCGGCAACGGAAAGCAGCTGCAAATCCTTCGGCGTTACGTTGGGCCGCGCCCAGCTGCATTCGGCTATTGGCTCGCGGCCTTTCGATGCTGCTTTCGATGCGACTTTTCGTTTGCGCATCGCTCACGGATTTATGTACTCGGCAAGCCGCCGGTCGGTTCGCAGCTTCTTGTCGAGCTCCATGTACTGGTACGGCGCCATCTCCTTGTGCCTCGCCAGGCGAAGCTCGTAGATGTGGATTTTGAACATGGCCTCGGTGCAGTAGGCCAGGTAGTCCTGCTCATCGTCCTTCTGCATGGACACCTGGTGCTGGTGGTGCCACTGCTGCTTCTTCGACAGGTCGGCTGTCTCCTGGAAAACGGAATTTCTCTCACCTGTCACCCGCAGGTAGCAGCTTTGGCGGTGTGAGAGCGCATTAAAGGTGACCAAATTATCGGTCTCTCTCTCTCTCTCTCTCTCTCTCTCTCTCTCTCTCTCTCTCTCTCTCTCTCTCTCTCTCTCTCTCTCTCTCTCTCTCTCTTGATCGGCATCCTCATTTCTACAAATGCCGGTGCCCATCTTAGGAATGTATGAACATGGGCATAGCATATTTCGGCAATGTGCATGGGCATTTAAGTCTGGTTCCTGCTTGCAACGTGTAGATGGTGTACCTTCGTATTTGGCCCAGGGGGATACGGTGCTTGCCTATAATGACCAGGGTCATGGGCTCGAGCCCTGTACTATATGCAAAGACCCGGATAGATATTAAGTTCTCTTAAGGCACTATGCGAATGAATTATTTTCTTCTATTTCAAACAGGGCATGGTTAGCACAGGAGTTTTACATCGGCAGCCTCTGTGGGTTTGTGCCAGGACATCTGTGCATTATTGCCACCTGATGTTCCGAGCTGTTTTACTAGTACATTGCTCTTGCATATATCTATGTTATAGATATTCCTACCGTTGTTTAGAGTAGAGCAGCCTCTTGATGGACTTATTACGTTCCTATAAGGCTTGCTGCCGGGATGAGCCTGTTAAGGTGAAGTAACCCTGGGTGTATTGCGTGGCAGGTGGTGCTTTGGTGACAATCTGATTCTTAAGATGGCTGCCAGGCTTGCTGGCGTTGTACTAGACTCGGCTTATAAGCTTGCATATTGTATAGATCCACTTAGCATACTTTTCGTATGGACCTAGAACTAGATTTATTTAGATAGGGAATTTAAACTGGTATAGAATCGTGATTTGGTACGGCTAGAAAAGCTCAAGCTTTAGCTCACCCTACTCGAATGCGAGCACATGCCACCCGATTGGTATGCCAAGGTAAGATGTCGATTGTACCGCTCCTGAGTGTCATTTCCTGCACTCAAATATCAAAAACCTGTTCACTCGTTGAAGTCGTTGCATGCCTGCTACTGAATAGGTGCCCTGCCCATTCTTTCCATGACGTCGTTCTACTCCTGATGGAAGCCAATTCCCCACATTTGCTACTTTCTGCCACCTCCCAAGAGGTGGGTTATGTTGGAAGTCTACTGCACAGCGTCTGTTGCCGTCCACTTTTTAGAGCAAGTTGGTAATAAGCGCAATGTCCGGCCAAGAGACATGAAATGACTGTGTACAACAAAGATAATCTGCTGCCGAGCACCTTTTCAAACCGAGCTTGTATGAGGTTGGCCTTGTCAATAAGACGTTGCTTAAGGTCCGAGAGGCAGAGATCCTTGAGACCTAGCGCCTGCTCGCGCGTGACCTTCTCCGGATCGCCCATTTGTGCAAGGAATGGAGCCAAATAGTCAAGCTCCATCTCCTCTCGACGCATCTTCTCTTCGAGGATTTGTCTTTCCTGAAAGCAGTAGTTTCGGTTGCTCACAACAGTGCTGCTGCATAGTGGCGGTGACAGGCTTCGGTGTCGGGCAGCCCCTCTGTTGGGTGGAGTGTATGCACGAGCCCACGCCGGCAATGCGTCTCACCACTTCTTTTCTGTGCTTTTTAGCTTTCTCGTTGCGTTCAGTGTCGTAAACCGAGATCTCCAGCTCGGCCCAGCTCTCCTCGACCGGCCTCTGTTTTAGGATGGTTCGTACCTGCAAAGCAGTTGCCACAAAGAGAGAATTGTTACTTGCCTCGACGAGAGAAGTGCTTGCCTCGTGTTGTGCTACACGATCGGCCTGGAGTCGAACTGCTGCTATATGCTGCAGTTAAGGAAGGTATTCAAAAAATGAGGCCCAACATTGCAGCAAAGATAAGTCACGTCAGAGAAAGGCCATCGTTTGAGCGAACATTGCATAGATATCCTTGCGGTCCTTTCAAAAGAAGGAATAGCGAATGAAAGAGGCCAGTGCACAGTGCAGGCTTTAACTGGCCACAATGTTTCCCAAGTTGTCTTGTACCTCAGAAGTAGTGGCTAATGGGGCGAGGCCTTGTCAGTGTGAAAGCCAAAAGTCCAGACTTTAAGCGAGCTTTTTTCCAAAGCTCCCGCCGCCGCCCCCCATGGATCAAGTGAGATCAAGCTTTCTGTTCCTCGTAGTTGTAGATGAACCGCTCGACGCTCCGTGCCAGTGTGCGAGCAAGCTAGCCCGAAGAGCAGCTCTGCATGCTTGCCGTTCTTTTCCCAGGATGCCTACCTCTTCCTCTGACTCGCGAACTCTCCGAATGCATTCCTGCTCGTCGGCCAGCAGCTGCACGAGCATATGGTACAGCTCGAGGTTTTTCTTCTTTGCTTCGTTGGCATCCACCTGCAGCGGCAGCACAGCCGGATGCAGTTGCGGCCGCCGAGCAACTCAGAGCTGCTGCTGCTCTCCCCCTCCACGCCGGCTAATGGCCTGTTGCGGTGTCCAATAAACTGGACGGAGGACGGCAGAGAAGGCGACCGCTGCAAGGAGCAGCAGCAGCAGCACCCCCCCCCCGGCCCTGGCGCCGCCCTTGCGTGCTTGCCGGCCTCACTCGCCGGAGTGGCTAGCCACGTACCTGGAAGGTCGTGTGCATGTCCGGCGTCATGACGATCGGCGTGCCCTTGTCGTCGGCATTGGGTGGCTTGGCGAACTCGCGCGTCGACGACGAGATCCTCTGGTCATCAGTGTGATACGTCAGCTGTATCTTATCCTCCGACATCCAGAAGACCTTTTCCCTGACGTCCTCGTTAGCGTTTTTGGCACCATTCCTGTGATACCTCTCGATCATTTTCTACAAGGCCGACGTAGGGATGCTAGTCGAACGAAAATTGCTCTCGTGTCTCGTGTACACCCGTGCAGCCGATGAGGCCCGCATAATGGGGCAGCAATGGTGGCAGCTGCTGCTGAAGCAGCAGCCGGAGCAGTAGCAGCTTGCTATATATAGTCTCACAGCCAGCCGGAGACCATTCTGTCAGTCTTACTAGTATGGGTCTGTGGTTGACGTCCTCCTCTCCCTTGGGTGCTGCTTTCTTTGGCCGCGCACCGAATATCACCTGCTTGTAGTATAGAAAGTCCTCTCTGTCCACCGTGTGTTCGACCATGGACGTGGGCGTCTCCTCTCGCCTCACCAATCCGTCGACTCGGGCAGCGTTGAAGAATACCATCGTCCTCTCGGTCTCCGGTCCAGGAGCAGATGCTCGATAGGTGTGCTCTGCAAATTGCTTGCATATTTCGATGCCATCGATCGCCGACGCCTTCTCGAGCAACCTGTTGTCTCGACGCCGAGCATAACAGGCCCTGTGCTGCAAGGATTTGGACTTTGGGCTCTCAGTGGGACCGGGGAGTAGATGTCTACGAGTATCTGCTGAGCCATTAAATATGGCATGCCCAAGGATCCGCTTCAGGTCCTAGTGTCAGCACAATCAGTATAATCCCCCTCTTGCCAATTGTTTCGCCAAGCACTATCTAGGCTTTCATGTGTGTGCACAATGGATGACGAACAACTAACTGTACGTGTGTTTTGATAGCTCCGTTCCTTAGAGCAACTCGAACTCTCTCAGCAGCTCCCTTGCAGCTTGCATTGCTGGCATTAGCACTTAGGTGGCCGCAGAGTCTCTCAAACTGAATGACGATAAAACCTAGTAATTATTTATGGCCAAACCGAGAGCTTCTCAGAAACTGGAACGCCTAGCCATCCAGATGGGCTTGGCCAGCATATCTCCAGTAGCAGGCAGTCTGAGCATCCTGTTCCAAAATTACTTTTCACTAGATGATCTAATCACCTCCACAGTCAAGTCTGCCCACAGTAATCGATGTAATATTGCAAAATTAAATTCAAGCTTGCTTATATGGATACTCCGACTAATCTGGTCAATGCATTTGTGACATTCCACCTACACTTCATGTAGCTCGAAATTTGTAGGTCTTCCTGCCTGTTCAAAAAGGAATAGTTGATGCAAAACTCAGCAGGCTTAGCTTGTCAGTTAGGCTTGTCTATCACCAACGTCACAACTGCCACATTGCACTACTTCTCACAAACTTGCACTAAGTCCCTATCATGTAGCATGTCGCCTTCAAAGTTCTGTTGCTCACATTCCTTTCATTATCGTGCTGTGACCTAGTTAACTGGAATTCTTTTTAATCATGTCTCCCATCTCAGTACTCGCTCTTCTGTAGGTTAGTTGTGCCTCTAGTGAACTTCAAATCCTTGAAGTGTTGGTTTTCTAATAAAGCCAGGAGCTCGCGGCCGATTGAACTCTTGTCATCTCCTGATTTGGCGAAATTGAAAACGAAGCTTAAAATCGCGTATTCCTCACAGCCCTTGCTCTATCTATGTGAATTGTCCCTTGTGTGCTTAAGCTTTCTGACACTGTACATGTTTAAAGTAACTAATTGACAGGTTCTGTTTCAGCTTATGCCAAGTGTCTAGAAGCAGATTAGTTCTGTTGAGTGCTATACGAATATATTATTATTATTGCTATTAGTGTTATTATAATTATTATTTTCTACTTGTAGGTCATGCTGCCAGTGAGCTCCTGCCTCTCCCCCAGGTGCTGAAGACACACTTAATACGTAATGTGTGCGCAAATGCCTACCACGGCAGTGGTAAACTGGCAAGCAGTTACCTCTAAGTGCATGCGACCTTCCTTTTGTGAAGTGCTCTGTCACCCAGCCTGTTTGCAAGTTGTGGGTCTTGAGGTACAGATGGTCATAACGATGGCTGTAGAACTCTTTCACCAGTGTGAAGTCGGTCACTACAATTTAACACAGTAGCATCACTGCTGCCAAATCGCTGCTTTGCCAAATCTGCTGCCTTGCCTTGCAGAACCAGTATGCTTACACTCGTAGTCATCGTATGCAGACAGCCTTGCCACGAGGCCATCCTTGCTCAGGTAAGGGGCAAATTTTTCGAGCTTGGCTTTCTTGAAGTACTTGGTTTTCTTTCCATGTGGGCATCTCATTTCAAACTCTGTCGACGAAAGTGAAGAGAAGCCATTTGCACTTTTAGTGTGAAAATTGTGGATTGTGCATTTAACAGAAAACAGATACATTTAGCGATGGAGTTGCAAGAGTCATAAAAAACGGTCATCGAGTGAAACAAGAGCTTCTTTTCTATCATTCGCTGTGCAAGGCATGCTAGGGTAACAGTCCGGCATCCTGATTGTAGGTTTACTGAACAAATTGCTTACAACGCATGCCTAGCTGTAGCAGCGCCTTTGCAAGCTCTGCACAGCGAGCGACCATGAACGCAGGGTATTTTCACTACCACTACAAATAATGCTGGTTGACTTTACATAACCTAACCGCAGCACTTGTGGTGAGACAACCTAACATGGATTGCATCATCAATACGGTTTGGAAGCCTCTATCCCACATGTAGGAAACTTTAGTGAGCTCAAATGTAGCAGATTTCTCCGATGGCAATCGATAGAATTCAGGTGCTATAGGGGGTTTTTGTTTGCGTTTACACGAAGCACTGCATTTGTGCTACTTTCTTCACACACAGGAGACTGAGATTGCTGGAGATATTCTGGCAGTGCCCACGACGTCCACCAGAGAGGTGGCTGCGTCCGCCTGAGAAGCGTGGGGTCTGCCAGAGAGGCGGCATGGAGACCCAGACAGGGCCTGTGGCTAGTGAGTCGGCACTGATAGTTCCGGAGGAGACGGCGGCAGGGAGGGAAGCGGTGGAAGTGCGAAATGTGCCCCGCTGAGGAGACAAGCGAGGCGCTTTCCATGCAACATGAGGCAGATGGCACGGCCGAGATGCTACCGCGAGACAAGAGAGGTGCAAGGCGACAGCTGCTGCGGTCTGGAAGACGACAGCTCCGGGAATTCGTATGGTGAAGACTACTGGCAATAAAGAGACAGGCTTGCACATTCGAAGTGTGTCAATGCTTTTTTATCTTCAAAATTAAACGGATGTGTGCCTTAAAGGTCTGCACTTGCGCATACTGACCTTTCTGAGTAATCTCTATTGGCTCACACCAAGACTGTGGCAGATCGAGGTGCTTTTCAGCATTTTCTTCACCGTCTTCATCAGCATCAAAATCCTCATCGGGATCCGGGATTGTGGTCGTGGATTTGTCAGTGTCATTAAGAAACATATACTCCCATAATGTGCAGTCGTTGAGATCGAACTTGAGATCCTGTGTTACACATAAAATTCATGAGCTAGCTTTCGACGAATACCTGCAATTCTATTGTGCAATTATCGGTATTTCATAAGTAGCAAAGTTTAAAAGCAATATGGCTTTAGTTTCCTGCCATGTAACGCTATAAGTAACACATTCAGTTGAGTCGGCTTAACGAATTTTCATTACTACCTAGCCTGGTAAGTAAGTAATGATAGCCTGAACAGTAACCCTCTGTGAAGTCAGTGAAGTCCTGACGAAGAGGTTCAGTATAATCCCAAAAGGAATTAGCAGCATTTGGCTGGTCATTGCAAGGCTACACCATTAGTATACATCTCCAAGTTTTCCCTGTTGATGTCACTTGTTGTTTGCTAAACTGCAATTGTATCGTAATGCATTCATTTTTCTTACATTAACAAAATGTATACATGGGTACTTGATTGTCAACTGATAGTGGCCATTCACGGCCACTTTGAATGTGAGTTCAAGGCATTTGCATAGAATCGGTGTGCTGGTGTCAAATGCACTGCTGAAATGTAGAGCTCGTAACTGTGGCAATCTTTACGAATTGCTGAAGCCTGGCTAGTCAGTTCGGTTAGTGACGACACACACGTTCATGTAGAGAAAGTGACCTAACCAGGCTGACTTGAGCTAGGCTTGGCGTGAGCTAGTCATGGCAACATATGCTGATTCGAGTAATTACAGGGTAACAATATGTAATACTAAGTATGTACACCTTTGTAGATATATTAGTATGTTTAATTTACTTGCTGTACTGAAATATAGCACCGATGCCTTTAAAAGAAATCAGTGGTAACGACAATGACAACTATTGCTTATTTCCGAACTCGAACCTGAATTGATCACATTTTGTAGTCGTACTGACATTCTTAAAAGCAGATTTTAACATCCAGCTCATGCATTAGTTGAACAAATTAAAGGCATTCACGAGCTTCAGTGCACTCAGCAAGTTCATATTCATTCATTTATTCTAGCATATTTTTCTGAAAGCATTTGAGCACATGCTTCTTCAAAGCCAATTGTTCTTGCACAAACACCTCCATGCATACATGAAGAACACCCAATTACCCGCACATACTCAATCGAAGTACACGTAGAAATTTTTAACTACCCTATACAATTTTTCGCCTACAATTTTTTTCAGGAAGAAAATCTGTGCTAATAAAGTATAGCAACTTACCACCACACCTTTTGAACAGTCTTGCATGTTAACCCAGTAATCTTTGTGATTCCAGATGCTCTCAATTTCATGGTGGACGCTCAATTTCCTACCAGAGCATATAAGAGCATGCATTTCAAATCAATTTCATGGCGGACGCTCAATTTCCTACCAGAGCATATAAGAGCATGCATGTCAAATCAATTTGTTGAGCGCCACTGCTACTAATGAACTGATAATAACAGTAATAAGATACCTATACACCTCCACAAAAGATCTAAATCTTTCTAGGCATTTATCTATGTTGGAAAAGAAGCATGTCAATTGATTAGCTATAGCATGCACAAGCACTCAAAAGTACAATTCACACGGACGGAGCAAATGCTGTGAGAAACAGACCGAATTGTAGCTTCTTGCTTAAATGCGAAGTCACTGGTCTGTGATGTCAAGTGATAATGGATTCCACACTTTGAGAGTCGATGAACTGAAGATGCGGTTTGCTAAGGATTTGATATTCGCTTGTGACACGGCCAAAAACGACTCGAGTTCGAAGAGCATGTGGTGCCATGCGAAACCTGGTGAGGAACTATTTTTGGTAGGTATACTGGAGCAACAAAATGAAGGACCCACAAGTGATTGAAGGATCTACAAGTGAGTTTTGCGGCTTTGAAGCTGAGATGCTGCTTGCTGGAAAACCAGTGCAGATCAGTGTGAAGTGGGATACTGTGGTAGTTGCAATGAGCCAACAGTAAGTGTCTCATGGCACTCGCAGGAAGACCTGCAATCAGTGAGTTACAGAATTACTCCGGTCAAATATATGGGTTGAAAATGTATAGCTGTAGTTACAGTTACTTCTGTCAAGTTTCTTAAAGCAAAAAACCAATGCTATATGTGACCAGCTGCTGGTGGATGCAGCTAGAACATGGGTAGAATTGTGAGAGCAAACGAATCTCTGGATTAAATATGTAAAACGTAGCAAAAAGAAGTGTTGAGGCAGCCTTAAAGTCAAAGCCCGTTAGAATCTCACTTATCTAGGCAAGTTAAACCATCCAAATGACGATGGATTATCGATGATTCAAACGTCATTCTTCGTTCTTGTATGCTCTCATGTGGTAACCATAGCCTTTTTAGTTTTACTCTCTAATGTCCTGTGTGCATCGAACCGGCTGCATTCATTGGGACTGTCGGATGATCAGGGCGATTGATAGCAACATTAAGGCGTGAGCAACATATTTCTCATTGGGTTTTTTTCTGTGCGTATAGGTACCTGTTAAAACCACTTTTAGCACAACTTGGTTTTAAGCAAGCTCAGCGCCTCAGATGGGACCACTTTTTTAACTACAGCTGCGTTGGTAGAACCATCTCACCGCAATTCTGGCCTCCTCTTCTTTAACCTTTTTCTCAATTTCAGCCCTTTTTTCATTCTCGGACCGCCTCGACATCTTGATCTCATACTTGCTTCTTAGGTCCTTCGGTGGACGCACTGTGTACTTTTTGAGCTCTTTCTTTCGTTCTTCTATTTTTTCCTACAAAGAGCAAATACACTGGACTGCATACACACGGCCAACTGGGCCAGCGATTTCCTTAAGATGCGAGGAATAAAAAGTAGTTTCAGCAACCCTTCCGCTAACTTCAGACGATTGGGAATAAATTCGTACGAATAGTGCTTCTTGTGTCCTATGTGTATTATGTCCTATCCTATCCTATGGCCTCACATGTGGTATGTTAACATAACTAGTTCAAATAGTGCCAGACAGCTACCTATTGCTTTGAAATGTTTAGGTTTTGAATTTTTCCTAGTTAACGTGAATATACTAAAATTCATGCACTAATTTCATTGCCTCTTAATACACAGTGCAATGCAGCAGCTGAATTTACTCTTGCCGGACTAATACCGTTAGGTTTCGAGCAATAAGTACTCAGTTTTTCCTTCGTTGCGAATGAACTCAGTGCGGCCGGCTAGAACAGCTGTGTGAACTTAATCACTTCTTCTTCGTAAATTTGGACAGGTCCAAGAGCGATCGAATTTCAGCAGTAACACCATCACAGTTTACATAATGCTAGGTCATAGTAATGCATTTCATATTTTTGTAGACTCGATCATGTCTTGCCGAAGAAGAAGGCAAATGGAGCCTGCATAAGACTTTTTGTGAATAATGCTCTATGCAAGATGTCAGCCAACAAAAATAATTTTATAGTTACTGTTCATCTCATCTGTTTCTTGAGAATGCTCGTGTCCTCGGTCAGAGAGATATTTCCATATTTCAACTCAACTCGTTACCAGGTTTCACTTCTTTTCTTTTGGGACCACGAGGTTCTACATGTTGGTGTTTCTTAGATTTTTAGCTTTATCCTTTTCAATGCTTTCCTCAGTGCTGCTCTGCTTCACTGGAATGGCAATTAAAATTTCCAATTTTTACTCTAGCGTAAAAAACTGCAAACTGCATGCACACCGTTCACTTCTTATACTGAATCCCAAAAAAATATGGATAGCCATTTCTTAACTATTAGCCTACCCTTTGCACAAGCAGATATTGCATTGGTGTTAAATAGGGTTGCTTTGGCTAAAACTTATGCTACCATGCAGTTTAAAGTTTACATTTGATTCTTAAAAAATTAATACAATTTTTAAATCAATTTCTCGTACAGGGCTAGGTAGCCGAGCATGTGGTAGGGGTCTATTATATTAATGAGCTTTTCTATCCCAAGATAAAAAAAATAGCAAGAAATTGTGCCGTAAGTTTGCACTATGCCTCGATTGTAGGAGATAATTCGATCCGACCTCATCCCGTAGCACCTGCATTGTGTCGGCAGTTCACCTTCGTCGGCATTCCACGACCTAATCATTGGCATAATAAAAGATCCTGAGAGCATCAAAACACTATCTATTAAATTTACTTCCTAATAAGTCTTCGCATCGTACCACTACTCTGCTGACAGAAGTCGATTAGCTGCACCTCTGACAACCTCAAATCTCTCTGAGACTGTCTTTTCGGTTCATACTCTCCTAAATCTGGGAACTCACTTCCGATTCAAGTAGCGACATCTCAAGGCTGGAGGACATTTATAAAGAAGCTAACTCGACCTACTCTTCCTCGTAGCCGTGGCTCCAGCTGTTTGAGTTGTCCTTTTTGTGGTAATGCGTTCCAAAATTGAGCCTGCTATCACAAAATTGACATGGTTCCCTTTAAGCGAATATAGAGTGTCCAGAAAGAGATTTATTTCTCCTAAGGTGTTATGGAATTTTTGATTATTATTATTATTATTAGAATAAGGATACCAGAGGGCTTACGCTGGCAAAAAGCACTGAATGCATTCGCAATGAAGGTGGTCGGAACCATCTCCAATGTCGGGTCTCGAACACTAAGCAGAAATCAACAAGGGCTCCGAGCAAGAGAAGAACTAACACCTTACCTAAGAAGTGAGCTATTCCGAGCAGTCCCACTGAGATAAGCATTAATTAGTGAGTTGGGGGTTGTGGGCAGAATGATCTTGAATTGTTAATGCACCCAGACCGCTCAGAGCTCTGGCGTTTTTATGTTTTGATTTAACTATTCTGACAATGGCAACTGTTCAAGTGCAAGGAGTTATATTTGACAAATTCCAAGTTCGCACCATAAAAAATAGCACCGGTTGTACTTTTGATCTATTAGCCAATCTTTCTGGTGATTATCTAAAGCCAATTCAGACTCGCAGCTTCACGTGCTTTGGTTTTCCATAGATAGGCGCACCCAGTTGGGTGGAGGCATTTTTCTCTAAAGTAAGATTTTTCAAGCAATCGCCAATATTCGGCTGTGGGTTAGAGACTAGCGTTTTACGTCACCTTGAGAATTAGTCAGCCTATGGGTGGCTGCCAAACCTATCATTAAAAATTTAGTGTAAAGTTTGAAAATAATGTGATGACATTTTAATGCACTAAATATACCTCCTTTATAGAACACGTAAAGTTCCCAGAAAGAGATTAAGTTTTTTTGTAGGCCCTATACAAATGCAATATCATTTCATCATACGCTTACATAGGCCAGTGCATTGGCATGGAGAATTGAGCAAGTGTATGCATACATGAATGCAATGCATAAGATTATGCAGGCACCATTGAAAGATGTGCTACTTTTACCTCTTCTTTTTTCACCAAAAGGGAGCAGACTTCTCTAGTAGTATCCATTAGGCAAATCTCTCGCGTTGCGTAGCCACTGACGACATAGGCATCGTAGCCTTGTGCAATTAGTAGCGAACACAGAATATTGCTGTATTCGAAGCAATGTCCTCTCTGCTGGTGCATCACTGTCGTCGGTGAGCGTAGACGCTTTGGCTGAGAAATAAATTAGCTCAAGCTCAACAGTTTTTAATGTCAATCGCCGTGTAATTGCCCGAGGCCAATTTTTTTCCGATTGCCCGTGTTGACTACTACTCAGAGGAAACCTACCAGTTCAGTTGGTGGATTGAGTGGTTCCACGTTTAAATAATCCGCAACAAACTCGGCGCATGCGTCCCACTCGTAAAGCTCTATGAAAGGTAGCTGAGTTGATCTGACAGTCGTGCAGACAAATTTCTAAAGTAAATAACGCAGTAAGGCAGGCTCAATTCAATACATTGAGTAGCAAAAAAGTACAAAGTCTGTATAATGCGGGATTTACCCTGGGATACTTTATTCTAAATCAGCTATTTACGATAAGCAACTCTTCGGAATCGAGCTCGGTATGAGAAAGATGCATGAGAAAGATGCGACTCATTACTGTCTAAAGAGAAATAAGTTTGAAGGCGGAGAGACTACAACTACCACACGAAATTAACGCACCAACACACTTACCTCCGTTCCGCACTCGTTTAGTGGATTTAGCAAGAGTGGTTTCCTATCTCTGTAAAGGTGAACGTACTGGCGTCTGAAGTTTTCGGCAAACGCGAGCACGAGCTCCTCCGTGGGACTGTTAATCCGATATTGATTTGGAAACTGCGATTCATCGTACTTCATGTGTTGCCAACTTCAATGAATATAAGCAGTGACATGAATTCGCTTTCAGATGCTAAGAATGTGCTCGCACGCGTTCAGAGTATTTACCTGTCAATTTCAGGTGCGACGACCCGTATCTTTTCCAACTCCTTTTTTAGCGCAAGTGCTTCCGGTGACAGCACCGGCTCTGGAGGTTTCGCAGATTCAGGAGCACTTTCTGGAACGGTTTTATCTTGCTCTTCATCTCCATTTTCCTCCAGTGCCCCCTCGCTGTCCAGGCCGTCCGCTGCAACCTCCTCGTTATCAGCGCCCGCCATGGCTGTGGGCCTTGCTGGTTACCGAGCAACGCAACCGCCGGCCGGTACGACAGTCGTGAAGTTCGCGTATCCTACCTAAAATTAAAGTAAAGACTCTTCTATAAGGTAAATACAAAATAGTCACGTAAATATTGATTTCCTATCATTAAATATTTTTAAATCATAAATAACTGGGTATATACTGTCGTTAACCGCTGACTCGGGGGAGGATGGGCCAGTTGTGACCCCTCAAACTGCTCCAGTGGTGTGCTGCGCGTTAGAGGTCATGCTGACATCAATAAAAATGCTGAAAGAGTATAAATTTATGTATTTAATTAATATAAACCGAGATCATGGCTAGATTTGAATCAGAATTAATCGTAAACAGCAACGTCTTACTACAGGTCACGGAGCCTTTTGTCCCGCAACCTCGTGGCTGCTGGTCGCCGTTGTGCGGCCGCGTGCTCGGCTGTTCAAAAACCTTCCCCCTTTTCGAATTGTATGATGTCTGACCACGAAGCTCTTCGGGCAAAAGAGGCATCTATATTCTGTGGCTGCTTTAATGGCGTCGATGCGAGAAACAGTTCGTCCGCAGAGCTACCCGAATGCGGCTCCGGTAGGCCACGTCCGTTGATTGTAGCTCGTGCTCCGTTGCAACGTTCCCTGTTTGGCATGCACTGTCTTGCTTCATAACCTTTGATACCTATTTTTACGCCACAGTAGCGCGTCAATCCAAGCGTCAGCCGTTCCTCTGTGTGCGGCGCGTATTAGTCTTGAACTTGTTGCTGGAGCGCACCTCGGCATCGGATACTGATCTGCGTCATGTAATCGACGCTTTTCCCTAGAAGTCTTCGATTGAGAAACTTTTGTGTCATCAACGCCTAGCTCCGGAGAAATATATTGCCAGTTGCGATACCGTGCGAATGCCCGATGCCGTGTGAATGCAGCACTTCTGTGTCGCCTCGCTGCTTTCCATATTTGTGAAACTAACCTCTGCCTAGCACCCGCGGCGTTGAGCAAGACTGTATGACCTTGTAAAAGCAGGCAAGTGTGCGGTTGTCGGCCAGCTGCCTCGCCAGGGATCTCGCACTTAACACGACTGTGTGGACGCCTTCGGCGCAAGGTGATCATGTGACAGAACTAATTTTGCTATGCTAGCTTCTTGGGCAAAGAAGCTTGAAAGCAAGCGAGCAGCGTAAGTGCTGACCAGTGCCAAATATTGGTACGTGATTTGAGTTATTGCCCTTGCTCGCCTTGTTATCCTTACTTGCCACATTGACTCCTGACGCACTAGTCAACTAATCTTGCTGTGTAACGTGCCTTTGTGCTAGAAGAAGCCTGCTCTGCAGAAAAAGGGCAGCTCACCTGGGCTTAGGAGGGTGGGTCCTGAGAATGGCATGAGAACCGCATGCTATCTCAGACAAAGCTTCTGACTGCAGGTGAGCTAGAGCAACGTTGCTAGTGAAGGCTGGCCTTGCTATTTTCTTGCCGCTCGCCTTTAGCACTGCCTTAAGAGTAAGGTATGAGATTGCTGAAGGATCGGCTAGACATAGTCCTCTGTTCGGGTTCAGCTGACCGTGCTGTTCTTGGCATGACGTCTTATCTAACCCCTTCCTGAGCCCAGCTGTAGGTCTCGAAGTTACAGCTTCTTCCTCTTGCTGCTCTGATTTGAACACTTTCCAGGCAGATGGCAAAACTGTTTACCTTGCTCTCCAGTTACGGTTGAGGGAGGGGGCTGTGGCAAGGTTGTGGTCGGGGGCTCTTTTAATCGAGTTGTGGTCACACTTGCTCTCTCTCTCTCTTCGGAAATGCTGGGCCTATTATGGCCCTCTTGGTGGGCAGTGGCTGAATGGATTGTCTCAATAAGAAGAGCATTGCACCAAGTGATCCTTCAACCTCTCTCAGCCCAGGTATTGGATGATAGGTTGCAGTTAGGCTGCTTCATTACTTATTCTATCCTTCACCCATCTATGGTGGTAGTGCTGATCGGTGCATGTGTGAAAGGCCGTGCCTATGTTCGTCGTGTTTCATTGCAGTAAATGACATGATATCGCACATAGCTGGCTGTGACTGGGGGAACGTCCTGGCCGACAGTACCTGCCGACAGGCTCTGCAACGCGTGCTGCACGTGCAGCAATTTGATGCAGCTGCCTCGGCAGCTTGTGTCGACTACTCGGGGTAAGCGATTCTCAATCAAATTGCCGGCACCGACTCTTGGTGTATGCCTTTTCACCCTGATCGAGCTCTGCTGGATCTCATTCCCTGTGGCAGTGAGGAACCCCCAAAGTCGGTCAGTCAGTGTGACCTTAATCATTTATTTGTGCTAGATGGAGTCGGCCCACATGACTGGGTGCTCCTGTTTATTTCCCATGGATTTGCATGAGCAGGTCCAGCTGGCAATGATAGCTTCTGCTTCTACACCCGGAATGATTTGCATTTTTGATGCTGTCGATACCAGCAGCATCTCGGGACACCTCCCTAAAGCTGAGCTTGCTCATGCATGAACACAGGAGACAGTGTCGGTCCCCACGGTGCTGGTTACCTTTAAGGCAGAGGAGGTGAAAACAGTCTTACACATGCCACCCACTCTTCAGATTCAAGTCGTTTAGCTATGCATCGAACTAACCCCAAATACTGTGCAGACCGTGCCTTCAGTTCATATGCTCTCAGAGCCTGCAACTCACTACCATGGTAGCCCAGGAGGTAATGTGTTTGCTCTTCACTACCCCTGAGTCGTCGGTTCGAGTCCTGAAATGGTCGATCCTTTATTGACCACTGGAAGTAGTGGTGTTAGCCGTAAAGGTTCTTCTGTTGCTAAATAAAATGACATGTTAAATCAGCTTACCTATATTACCTCTTATTTTATCAGCCCAGCCAATAGCACCATCGCCTGCTGTTTACATTGCTTTAAACCTGCTGTTGTGCCATTTCTCATCTAGTGCTGCTATTAGCTGGTATCATCCTGCTGTGTGTCTCTTGAGTGACACTGTTACAGCAGTCCTGTACTGCTGTGCCGTGTTCATAAGTTAAAAATGTGCCCATTGGGTGTGTTACTGCAAATTAGGCACCATCTAGAAGTAGCCTACTGTATTTCATCTCGCCTCTAGGAGTGCTTACTGTGGTTGGATGCTTGTTTCTTTCACTTTAGGTCGCATGAACAAAAAAGCTCACTTTTTGCACGCATTGCTCACGGCACCTGCACACATGCTGTATTTTCGGCTGCTCGCATGGCCTATGCACTCACTCTTGCACTTGTGTGATTTATGCGATCGTGTTTTGGGTGCATTAGTAGCCAAGTTCACAGACCCCCCCTGGTAGAGAATGGTGAAGCATCTGCCCTGTGTAGCCCACTAGCTACAGTGCTCTGGTGGCAACGAACGGCAAGCTGCTTGCATTTATCCCGCAGGCCTTCGGATTCCACATGAATGTTGCTAGTCTTCATTCGAGAGGGTGTGGCACGACTTTGCTGCCACCTAGCTGCTAGGACTTGCTTCGCCCCAGTTCTTCGATTCGTTTCGGTCATTTTCTACCGGTAGCAGCACGACTGCCTCGCGAGCATTGGCTAATGTGGTGCATCGCCAAACTGGCTATTGGCAGACAGCGGTGAGGGAAGTGACCATCGCGGACCGTAGGCATGCTGGCTTCCCAGGAATGTGAGCACAGTGACCGATCGTACTTACTGAGTCTTAACAAGTGGCTAAGGCTGAAACTGATTTAGAAGCGTAATTTTTTTCGACTCAGTCGCTACTGTACCTTGTGTACACAGCGACGCTGGAGGTACGATGTCCTTCCCCAACCGGACTCGAAGTATGCTAAGCACGTGACTCATGGCAGCCATCTAGTCATCAGCCATCAGCTAACTAGTCGGAAACCTACGATGTTCGTGTGAGCACGAGTCATGTGACCGTATCATAGACGCACTCCTTACTTTCGGCTAGGTACAGTATGCCTGCTACGCCTCGTTCAATACAGCCGAAGTCGTTCTTGAAACCCAAATCGGAGGGGGTGCTTTATCATTCATCGTACTCTCTTCGTCACGTCGCATAGTGGCCCCCCACAAAGTCAATGTTCTGAGAAGCTGGTTTGACATCCCTTGTTGAGCTTTTCCAAGCTTGTGCATGCTGCCACTAACCACACGTGCATACTGACCCTGTGCATGCCACCCCTAACCATGCTATTCATGTTGCTTATCAAGCATGATATTACTCACCATTCAATCGCGGCTCCTTTTGCAGCAAATGTAGAGCACCTAGAAAGAGATTGAGTTCTCTGAGGGTGCTTTATTGAGTGCATTATTATTATTATTATTCTGCAAGTCTGTAGAAGGCACGTAGTGAGTTGAGAGCCATTATTTTATTGGCTGGTGCTTCTTTGTAATATGAGCTCGAGTCCACGTCTGTCTGCCATCTGTAGTCTCTGGAACTCTGTGGCAGGTGTACATACAGCTGCATTGACAGGTGCTTGCCCCGACCAAGGTCTGGCTAAGGTCGTGGGCTCGAATCCCAAGGCATATGTGAAGCGCCTGAATAGTGATTAAGCTCTCTTGGGGCGCCATACAAATGAACTATATTATTTCTGTATCATTCTCATTCCATATCGACCTTCTGTTAGTCTGCTGCCCGTCGTCTGCGCGTGATCGTCCTAGGTGACCGGCGTGGTTTGTACTTATAATTTTTAGAAACCTTCATTTGCTGCTTGTGGCTGTTGGGAGCCTTCAGGCCTTCCAACAACTGAACTATACAGGCCCGAGCAATCTATCTGACCAGTCTTTTGGCCTCAGTCAAGCGTTTGGTGGGGCTTCGGTAAGCACCAGCTTGCGTGCAGTGTTTTTGCTTTTTTTTTCCTGATTCGGTATATAGATTGTTGTGAAAGTTGACTCACTCACATGCTATTGGCTCTTGGATTAAGTTGTAGCCTGGGGTGGCTGTCATTTTGCATGCCTGTGAAAGCAGCTCAGATGCAACCGTGTCCACCGCTCTGGCGGTAACTTACACAATCGTTAACCGTGTTAACTTACGTATACCAATGCTACCCCCATCTTCGAGTTTCCAACTGAGTGCAAAAGAAGTATCGGGACTGTCCTGGTACGTTTTTTAGACCCGGGGCTGCTTGTTTGCCCTATGTTCACGGCCGATTTGCTCATCATGAAACTAGATGCAGTCGTACAAATTTTTGGCTCATGGTGCACCAGCAAAGCCTGCATATGTGCCTTGGTACAGGTAGTGGTTGTTTCTAAGGTCCCGTGCCTTGTTTCTTACCGTTCTTAAGGTACTCGGAAGTGTCCTATAGGTTTTGGTCCCTGTGGAAACCAAGTGCAACAACCTCCTGGACAATCATAAGACCCAGCATCCAAATAATTTATAGCTCTTGGTATTGGTATGTTTGTGGATGTCTGGGGCTTAGCTGGAGCTTGCACCGTCCAACGTTGGTGTGAGCAATTTGTTGCTTTCTTTATGTATAATGATGATATGCAGAAAGGCAACTATAGTTCGAAATCTGCAAACATGTTGCCTTTTGCTGATCGCTTTCCCCGATTCTGGATCTTCAGGTCGAGCGGCTAAATGATCTTGCCCGCGAGTTCCTCAGCGTTGACGGTGAGGTGATATATGAGAAAACTGTAAATCCGTTTCTATTGGCACTCAGCGAAAGCATTCTGTTATCAGGGTGTGACCAGGCATCAACTTCCAGCTCGCGTGTCACCGACGAGGCAAGTGAAGCAAATGTGCTCGCTGTTTTTTAACTTCCGAGCCTGTAGGGCTTTCTGATGTGTGGCATAACGTTTAGAGCTCATCGATTGTGTGGTCTGTCGCATTTTTTGTGTCGACGTTTTGTGGAGCATGAATGATTAACCAATCTGCATGCCTTGTCTTAGTAAGCTTGGAAATTTGCATTTAGCTTTTTAACTATGGAAACCCTTAGTGTGTACAATTGCATTGTAGGAATCGGGTCGTGAGCTGAAGAGCAAAGTTGGCAATGCAAGCTCGGTGTCCGAAAGTTGTGAAGTATGTACATTCGCAAAAAAAACGGACTGTCAACTAAGCTTCCTGCATATTGTATTTGCTTTATGCTGTAGTTACTTGTATCTTTTATAGCACTTAGCTCGATTTGTGTTAGTATCTTGCTTGTATTGTTCACGCAGGCCCGACCCCCACCCAAGGCTTTATCTGTTCAGACATTTTTGGTTGATGAAAAAGACTTAAATTTCTATCAAGGTACTTTACAAAATGCCGTAGGGCTCGAGCTCAAGCCCCCCCCCCCACCACCCCGATCATGGTCGGTAAAGGCAAGCATCTTGCTCCAGTGCCAGACTATGTTTTAAGCGATGCTATGGCTGAGTGCTCGTAGTAGTTGTCCTCCCTGCCAGAACTTATGTAAGTCTAATTGATCGAGTAGAATTTGCTGACCTCCGAAGTAATACTAGTACAGCACCCAATTTGCAACCAAAGCATGCATGCACATTCAGGTAGTTCATGGGGATTTGGCTCTACTACACAAGTGGAAGTGTAAAGCCTGGGGCCATCAGCCCAACTCGGACTGCTGTAGAGCAGAAGTCGCATAGAAATCTGCTATAGAGCAGAATGTTCGCATGATGACCCATGACCCCATCTGGTAATGAAAACATGCCGTTGAACAAAATTCTCTCGGATTCCTGGACGTTTCTTGTGCAGTATTGCGTTGGTTCTTCATTGAAATTCTTCGGGATATTATTTAGGTGAGAAGATTTCTTCTCACCTAAATCAGCTTTCTCATAAGCAAGCTAGGCCTGTGTAACTCACGGGAGAGCCAAAGTAAGCTGTGTTAGGAAATAAGTCTCACACCGAGGTTTGGGGTTAGAAAATATTTAAGGGCGAGCGGTTCTTGTGGTGCCCCCTGGAGATATTATATGTGCTCTCTGTAAGAACCTGCTTGGCACTTATTTGGCCAATATTTATTTGTTGCTTCATATTCTTAATGTTAATCTCCATTCGCTTTGCATTCAGTCTGGGAATTCGTTTAATTCCTTTTGGTTATTTAATACTGTTTGACCTCTTGCTAATAATAATAATAATTATTATTATTATAATAATGCACTTGATAAAGCGCCCTCAGAGAACTTAATCTCTCTTTAGGCGCTTTACATTTGCTGCAAAGGGACATGCAATTGAATGGTAAGTAAAATCATGCTTGAAAAACAAACAAAATGAATAACATGGTTAGGGGTGATATGCACAGGGTCAGCATGCAAATGTGGTTAGTGGCAGCATGCACAGTGTCAGCACGCATAAGCACGTGAAGGACGAATCACAGTGACCCACTAAATGCTGTCCTAAATAGGTGTGTTTTAAAGTTCCTTTTAAATGTGGTCAGGTCAAGGGATGTTCTGACGCAGGTAGGGAGGGAGTTCCAGGCTTTGGGAGCATATGAACTAAATGCAAGGTCTCCAAAGGATTTAAGGTTTGTATGAGGTATTTCTAGACTGTTGGATTCCGAAAAGCGGGTGGTACGATGCTTAGCCTGATGGGGTAGTATATCTGACAGATAGGCTGGAGCCATAGAATGAAGGGACCTAAAAGTGAGCGACAAAACCTTGAAGTCAATCCCCTGCTTGACTAGTAGCCAGTGCAGGTCAGCGAGAAGTGGTGTAATGTGGCAACTGCGACGCTCACGACAGACAAGCCTAGCTGCAGAGTTTTGCACCAGCTGCAATCGCCTGATCGCACATGCTGGTAGGCCAGTAAGCAGTGAGTTGCAGAAGTCGAGACGGGATGTCACGAATGCATGGACCAACTTAGACGTGGTATCGTTATCTAAACAAGCCCGAATTTTAGCAATGTCATGAAGCTGAAAATAGGCAGATTTGACTGTGGAGCTGATACTTTTTATGGTCGTCTAACGAGAGGTCGCTTTGGAATATGACACCTAGATTTCGAGCTGATTCTACTGGAGATATGCTGGCAGAGCCAATTTTGAGTCAGCCTTTCCAATCTCTGAATCACACTGGGTGTGCCCATAACTAGTAAGTTAGTTTTATCATCGTTTAGTTTTAAGATAATCACCTTTAATGTGCAGTATTATCTCCATCGGCAAATACTAGCTTACGCTGTAGACGTGGCTGCTGTGGACGCTGAGATCACTGATGATTCACCAGCAATTGCTGGGCGAAAAGTGTCAAACATTGAAGAATCGAGTGAAATATGTTCTTTGGACCATTGAGCAAAGTCCAAGTCGGCTGCTAGGTAACTTGTAACTTGCTTTGCCACTTTTAGCTGCAACTCTTGTGACGTACCATGTTGTGATGTTTTTTCTCAAAGTTTGTGCCGGATTTTCCTGGCAGCTAGTCATCAATGATCGCCTTCGTTGCAGATCCTCACGGACAGCAGGACTCACAACACAGCATTGCTGCCCAATTTTATCTGGAGGCGTTCAGAGCGTGCAGCTACTATTACCTCCACGAGGGTGTTGATAGCAACCTTGAAAAAGCTTGCCAATCAGCTGGAATTACTATCCAATTCATAGGTTTGTTTTTGTTACTGCTATTGGCTTACGCTGGCCATGCTATTAGCAGAAGCCGTTGCACACGAACGTTCTTGGTAGACGCT
The DNA here is from genome assembly GCA_009760855.2 of Cristatella mucedo. Lineage (NCBI taxonomy): Eukaryota > Metazoa > Bryozoa > Phylactolaemata > Cristatellidae > Cristatella > Cristatella mucedo. Next base: position 861,537 of record WPIO01000028.1, read on the forward strand.
CGCTGACATGGCGTGGTTTTTATTTCGGTTCTGGATCCTCTGTTCGTTTCCGGATCCTGTCAGAATACTCGTGGTCGCAGCAGCCAACCACTCACTTTGAATTCTTTTCGTGCCATTCATTCTGAAATGCCATTCATAACGTGGTCCCGAACGATTGGCACTGGTAGCAACAGGCCGGCGGCAAGAATGGATGGGCGACCCTCTTAGCTGTGCTGTTTATTGGCATCCTGCGAGTCGTGGAACACATTTGCTGCAACTCGTAGTATGAAAACCTTGTGTGAAACCTGAGTGTGTGCTCACACAGCACTGCTGCCTTCGGTGAATAATGTGCAGAAAAAATGGGTATAAATGTTCCTGGTGCTAGGCTCTACATCAGACAAGCTACAATGTCGCATATGTGTCTGTCGGTGACTGACCGAGCTGATGGCTTGTTAATGCAAGTAGCAGTAACTTTGTGGCATGCACGTCCCGTGCATGCTGTGCTTGCTCTTCTTGTGATACTTGTTGCTGCCTCTAGGATGAAGAGAGTATTTCTATTTCCTTGAAAGGTCTTCAGGGAAGGCGGACGAGATACCAGGAAAAGGACGTGTCACAGCTACGCGTTGACGTACAGCGGTTGCACCCGAGCAAACATGTTGGCCATTGCACACCCATACCGGTCAGCCATCTTCCCAAGGTAAGTTCGACTAAATACTAGCTGATTTAACAGCCTCTTTTTGTATAGCGACAGAAGAGCTTTTACGGCTATCACCACCGATTGCAGTGGCGATAAAGGTTCGTCCACCACAGGATTCGAAACCACGGCCTCGGGGCCGAGGTCTTGAAAAGCAACCGCCTTACTTAGTGAGCCATTACGGCTCAGAGCTTGTCGTACCGGTCTCCTGTCTATGTGGCATCAGCATTTACTTAGAGCGTGTCGTAATGTGTATGTAAGTGTCGATATGATATATATGACAGCTATATATAATAATATGACATATTAGTAGTATCATATGTAAGTGTCGATGCAAGTCGTCGATATGACCGTCGGACACAAGGCTCAATATTGTGCTTATAAATAAAGCTGCCACAGCCTAACAACTGTCCTATCAGCCGTTGACTGCATTGAATACGGGTGTTTTTGCTGCACGTTGATGCAAACATTCAGATCCATACTGCCATTAATGTGATGGTGCTCCAATATCTGCACCGGAAAAGGCCCGTTAATCATGATAAATATTAAGTGAATAATAAAATAAATATTAGCTGACTTGGCAACCTCGTTTTTATAACGGCTGAAAACTCTAAACAGCTTTCCACTACTTGGAGGTGGCAATAAAGGATCGCTAACTGCAGGGCTCGAACCCACGACCTCGTTCGTGAAAAGCAAGCACCTTACCTGATCTGGGCATCGTGACAATCCTGCCGCCACCGAATTTCAGTGTGTTGCAGGTGGTCATCTCTCAATTCATTGCATTTTCTCTGTCTTACTCGAACCAAGAGTTTGTCGTTACCAAAGAATTGAAATTTTGCATTTTTCTGCCAAGTAAAGTGATCACAAATCTTCGAGGGTCCGGTGGGTGACATTTTGCCAAAACCAGCATTTTTGCTGTACGCTGCTTGCTCAGTGAGGGGCGTTTTCTTAGCCACGCCGAAAATGTTCTGCTCCCCAACTGCACCTAATTACTGGCTAATTTTGGTTCTATAGCGGCTTCAAATGATTAGTTACTCGGTGAAGCCGACCTTCCTATCGCATAGTGCAACCATCTACAGCAGACGATCCTATCCGCTTGGTGTTTGTTCTGGCTCGTTCTAGTTTTTGGTAGGCAGCAAGGTTTGATTCTGAAAAGGTGTCAAAAGTTTTTTTAAATTGCAGATTTATGCTCTGAAATTATTCCACTTTGCTCATTTCTGCCCTTGAATGGCTTTATGGTCATGCCTCTATGTCTGCACATGGTGTGGTCCATCGATTTCGTTGTTAAGGATTGCACTCCAGAGCCATTAAGCTTGTAGCCCTGTCAGCTTAGGAATACTTACTGCCTCTCCTAGGCTGCATGAATACTTTCGGCCCCGATTGTATTACTTCTGTTGTTATTCTGTGGAGAAAATTTTTGCATCTAGTGACTTCTTGCTGAGAATATGATGCTGGTTTATTCAGGATGTAGCCTTAAATGACGACACGCTGCTTGAAAACGTTTTGATATCGCCAACTGAAAGCTGGACCGTCACCGACCTTGCCGTCGAGCAGCAGGCTGCAATTCTGGCTACTTGGTGAGGCCAAGTGTCATCGTTGGTTCCAGCGCACTTATTTGCTGGTTATTTGCTTTTTTTTTAAACGTGTGCTTCCGGCAGTGGGCGCCAGCTGTTGCCTGGTGAACTGGATACCGAGCTGTGCGATTCATGTAGAAAGAGTTAAGTTCTCTCGATCTTAGTAGCCGATTCGACGTGTTCTGACAAAATGAAGCAGCTGAATCAGGTAATATTGGTATCATTATTCCGGGCGCATGAAGACTTTAAATCTTTCCTACTCAGCCTATGATTGGGATTTGCAGTTTTAGCATCAGAACATTGGGACTCAGAAGAAATTCTTGTCTGGTCATTTGGGTCAGCAGCTTGGTATTAAGGGTCTTGCTGCTAGTGCTCGCTGATAAGCAGCCTTTGCGCGCTGCGGAATGCTTGTGTGGTTAAGTCTGTTGTACTTGCTCCGCTGGCATGGTGACTGTGCCACGAATGTGCAAGCAGGTGCTGCTCGGTACTATGTGAGTGGTTTGCCTGTCTTGGAATGCTGCTGCTGCATTGGTTCAGCAGCAGTGCTAGTGCAACTGCTCAGCGATCAGGTCTTTTGCAGTGAGAACAATATGATTGTTAAAGCTGAGTCATCTGACATCGTCAACGAGGAAACGCTGGCATATCTCAGCGTAGGTGGTTTCTTTGATTGCTTTTCCTTGCATATGTTGGGAGCACGCAAATCCCGCTTGTATCATTGCAGCAGAGGCGATTTCTTTTTCGCACAGTACCTGCTGGCACACCCTCGAAGCTGGTGCATCCAGGCTAAGTCTTTGGCCATGCGAAGCGTGACCGAGTCGGACAGCAGCCGACGAGCCGAGAGGTCGCTGCACCAGCTGGAGGTAGGCGTTTCTTGCTAGTCGAGTTGGTGCTGCCTGTAGGTCGGGAAAAGACGAGGGTGTGCTGGTATGAACCGGCATTAAACTATGCCGTCGAGCAGTGGCACTAGGCAGGCTTGAATGCTTGTCGGAATGCTTCCAGTTGGTCGAGGTCAGAGTGCAGCATATCTTAACTTGGTGTCAGCATTTGTACCCTTTGTTCGTGCCTGGATGGCCTCCGGGTGCTGCATGTAGAGCAGGAGCAGCCCTCTCATGGCTCTTAAATGGTAATTGGTGATGGCTCTGCTTTGAGGAGGCCAGTTGCTCCAGCAGAGCTTCACAGGATATTGACAACAGCTGCAGAACAGCATCGGGCAGCTG
>WPIO01000028.1:870000-937500 GCA_009760855.2 Cristatella mucedo
TTGGGCCTTGATGGGAAGTTAAGACCTTTGCAGTTGTGCCTTCGGCTGTGATTCGTGCTGGTAAAACCCCTCGGTGACGTTCATGAGGGACGACTGCGGACGTGTGCGGTTTTGTTGCGTCTGCAGTTCCTGGATGCCGTGAAATTCTTTGAGCTGGGCCTGGAGATCAATGCTCTGCACACGGGCGCCTGGTTTTCGTGCGGCTGTGCAGCCATGGCAGCCGGCGAATACCAGAAGGCAGCTCGATCTTTCCAGCGCTGTGTCTCCATCGAAAGCGACGTGAGTCTTTTTCTCTCCTCTGGCAGCACTTCACGGCGTTCTTTCTCGGGTCGTCTTGTAGCGCGTGTATCTTGCGTTGTAGAATTTCGAGGCGTGGAATAATCTGGCTGCCGCTTATATCAGGTCTCACCAGAAGTAAGGGGCCTGTTTTTGCTTTTCAATTGGAACACTTTTTGGTGTCCCTGCAAGCTTTAAGCCTTCTTTAAGCCACTTAAATCGAGAGTGACCCGTCGTGAGGGGTGCATGCGCTAGTGGTGCTTCGCTTGTCAGCACTGCTGATGTGCTTTGCAATAACATATCACAGTACTGACAAGGGTCGCACCGATGGCACTATCCTTGACTGAGGCGGCCGGGCTGCAGAATGGCTGTGCGCAACTGCTGCCAAAGCAGGTTGTGGTCTGCTGTAAATCGTTCATATCACAGCCCTGCTTTGGTAAGAGTGGCTCACATTGCACGCAGCTACAGCCTTTCGCTCTTGAGCCTGTGTGTGAGCGGGCAGCCGTGGGGGCGAGCGAATCCCACCTGCGCGTGCTTGCATGGCTCGCTGGGACGCTGCTCATCAAAGCCGCTGTGATCTGGTGCGCTGTGTCACATCACAGCTGCTTTGGTGAGTAGCGCCACAGCGCAGGCATTAGCTCTCTGCCCTGCTGCCTCTGCCGGTTGCCACACCCCAATCAGTAAACAGGTGACAACATAACCTGCCCGTGCCGAGTCAAAGGCTTCCTTTTAACTGGCTTTCAGGGAGCCATGGTGCGTGCTTAATGCCAAAGCTCAGCTCCAGCCATCGCTCAGAGTGAACCTTCGTGGAGACCTGCTCATGCTGCTATTGCGCTCTTTTTTTTGCCTAGGCCTCGAGCTCTCGCTGTGCTTGAAGATGCATTGAAATGCAACTACGAAAATTGGCGCGTGTGGGAAAACTATCTTGTGGTAGGTCGATTTCCTTCGGCATCCAGAAGGCTATGCTGCGGGCAGAGTTGCAAATCGTGCAGCCTTTGGGGATAGGTGCAACGTTGTGTCTAGTGTAACTTCGTAGCACCGTTTCACTGTTTCGTCCCGATCTCATTGCTCCACCCACCTTACAGGCAGGTTGATCGGTGGCTGCAATGCCGTCGGGCAGACCAACGTCGGGCCTCATATTTTCATACTTAACCTAGGGTATTCCTGACCGACGCACATTCGTGCGAGTTGCAGAAATGTCGTGTGCGTGCATTTCAGAAACGAGCTAACCTTGCTTAAACTTTATTTTCTGAGCCAGGCCTCGGCCGGTTTGTCACTGTTGGTCAGCTATGATGGTGGCGTCTTTGTTACAAGCCTCAGCTGTCGGTGGCTCCCGGCCAGAGAGAAGAGCAGGTTACCGTAGGTTTAGTGTCGTGCGTGTTTAGTATCAAGCGTGCAATAGCCAATGAGTACTATGCTCATGCTAGCAGAGTGCTCAAGCAAGTAAGATAGCACTCGTGGCAGCCGGTTCATGAGACCTTTAGCTAGTTGCCTGCTCTGTCTAAATCGCGCACAGATAAGCATGCAAAGCACGTCGGAACAAAAAAAAGAGAGAGAACAAATTCTCTGGGGCGAGGGAGAGGTGACCGAAACAGGCACGTGCATCTTTACCTTTCTCAGCCGGCGACTGGGACGTGGCCATGTTCCGATCCCTCGCGTCTCGCTCCCACTCGGGTTCGGTCTACTCAAGCCTCCGTCAGCAGCCGACCTTCGAGCTTAGTCCTGTCACCGTTGTTGCCTCTTAAAATTGTAAATCCGTGTCCTCTAAGTGGTTGTGCAGCTTTCATTAATGTATTGCTCCTGGTGCTTATGTGGCAGCACTCCATGTTTGTATCCTGACCTTATAAACGATTCTCGTAGGCTGTTCTGCATCCCATTGCTGTCTGCTTTCGGGGAAGTGTAGTGAAATTCGTCCATCGAATTCGTCCATCGTCCATGTACTTCGATTTTTTGCGCGTCTGCCAGTGGTTGCCTCTAGTTGAGCCTTGAACTGATTCCGTGACATGTACATGTTGCCCTTTTCATCGAGGCACCCGTGAATTATGGGATACGACGACTGTTGTCACTTAGCTTAATTTACGACTGGAAAAAGTGTGCAGCTCATTTTCTACGACCTGCTCTCCTCACCCAGCTGGTTGGGATTTTTGCAGCATAAGTACAATTAATCAAGTATCGAGGCTGTGTTTTCGGTGAAGCGCAGGCAGTGTGTATCTGGTGCTCATGTCAGTGCTGACTGGTGGTTGGTCTGCTTCTACTTATTTCTCACCCCGGTGACCTGCACATGGCTGTCAACAAGGGCAGCCTTGGCTAAGAAGGCAGGCTCTGTGTTTTATCCTGCTCATCCCGTGGGAGTCAGAGAGACACAGTACCTCGATCAAATTTGCAAGCAGAAAATACCGTTGCCAATCATTTCGTAGGGCTGTCGTGTAGCTAGCAGTTTCTCATCTATGGGATTATGTGTGTGTTACAGCTTATGAGTTTGGTCGACTCAACCCTTGTTAGCACTCCTTCCTCAGATGCGAAGTCCAGTAGATCCGACCATTAGCCTAGGACGATGTAACTTAACTAGTTCCTGCAATCCATGCTGGTTGGCCAACGGCTGCCGACTGTCCGACTGCTGCCGTCCCAGGGTGCGTGACTTCCAGTTGGTGACGGTAAGTACTTGCTACCCATGTGTGGTGGGTGGCACTTGCGGTGCGATGTGTGTGTAAAATAGCACCGTAGAAAGCCGACTTCTGTGTGCAGGTAGATTGCAGTACTTTGACTCAACCTGCTTAGTTGCCAGTAAACCAAGTCGAACAGTGTGTACCGGAATCCTAGGTGAAAGCTCAGACCATTGCAACTGCCTGGCCTTTGGCTGGCAAGCCCAGTGGTGTTGCTTCTATCCTTTGACTGCGTGCTGGTGTACGCAATCAACTCCTGAGTTGTGCTAGCTTACGAGACGATTTGTAGCTGCTGTCCTTGGTTGCTTTTAGCCGATCTGTTGGCAAGAGGTTGTCGGTGTGTCCACCAGCTGTAAGCATGGCTAAGTATTGCTTTGTAAGCATTTTTTTACTTATCCGATTTGCATCGGTTTCTGAATACATTCCATGCCCTGCAATCAGCTTCCGTCTCCTGCCAATACAGCCAGCAGATTTCTTCGCCACGATGTTATGCTTTTGTCTACATGCATACGTGCAGCCTGAAATATGTTTTTAGCATTTGTGCCATCCAGCATGCTTCACCAGGCATGTCTTTATGCTATTTTTTTAAGTACGTTCGATCTGCTTCGGGCTGCCAATGTGGTATGCTAAATTCTGTGTGCCTATATCATCGTTCATTACACTTGTTCCTTTTGTCGATCGATTGTGATTACAGGTTGCTACTGACTGTGGAGCATTTGATGCCGTGATAAGGGCTGCACATCGCTTACTTGACCTGAAAGATAAATGGAACGATCCACAGGTATTCCTCGCATTGTGTGCATGCGTGCTGCGTCATGCTTTCGAGAGATAATGTCATACCCTTTGGGCCAAAATAAACCTACCATCAGCAGGGATTGGCAGCCTGGTCTTGTTAGTGCGGTCATTGATGTCTGTATGCCTAGCCCATGGGCTGTGCGATGGAGGTAGTGAAGCCCCCTCCCCAGTGGCATGCAAGCTGTCTTCAAAAAAATCCTATCAACTGATGATGTACTCCAGGGAGTGGATGCCTTTTCACTCGGCTGTCAGTAGCCGCGTGCTTCTGATCGTCTGCCTTCCTAGGTCATCGTCATTCTCTGTCGGGCCGTTCTCGAAAACTGCAACGATATGTATGGCAAGCCAGCGCAGAGCCACAAATCGGACTTGATGCAGCTTCTTGGAAGGCTGACTGCCAAGGTGACACCCGACGCAGACACGTGGTGCATGTATGCGCGACTACTCCTGACGGGCAGTGAGAAGGACGTGCCCGAGAATGTGGATCGGGTAAGGTGGATGGATCTGGCAGATTTCGGCATGGCTCTGGTTTAATCATTGCAGCATATACTCAGCATCAAAAAAATTTCCAAGTATGGCCGAGGTTGGCGTGGCTGTAAATTTGTTCGGGCAATGTATAAGAGGGTAGACTTCGATGCCATCCGTGCTACAGCTATTTGCAGCAAGTGAAAATATTTATTGGCAGCCCAAAAACTCATATGCTGCTGGCACGTATGCATTTATTGTGACATCGTCCCAGGACGATTCTTTATGACCTCCTTCGTGTGGCTACGCATAGATGCCACCAGTTTCTTCGTTGTCTCTTCTGCTGCAACACATTCTGCTGAGCATGAGTTTTACTTAAAGGGTCGGCCATTGGAGTAGGCCGACTGCCTGCCTGTCGACATCGTTCCATGGTCATTCTATGTGGTACTGATTAGGCGACTGGCTGGGCCACTGCATTGCCATCAAGCAGCGACTCGTCAAAAAGTACTTCACCGACCTGGCAGTGTGCTTAGGGTCCTTAACTTGCTGACAAATGTAACGAAGCTCGAGCAAAGCATTTGAGCCTTGAGATCGAATTTGCTTGACCAGTAGTAACTTTAGAGGACTTGTTGACAATGTGCGAAACAACAAAGCGATTCATGAAGGTTAACGTCTGCAGCAGTCGGGTCTCGTAGATGTGGGGCCTGAGACGTGGACTGGGAACACGGTAATATGAGCACGATTCGAGATGCTCAGACGAACTTCTTACTGGGCAAAAGAAAGTGAAGTGTAACTGTTAAATAGAGTCGCTAGGACTCGCTCGGCACGATTTCAGACCGGCTGTGCTTAATGGATTGCTGCAGGAGGACTGCACGAGGCAGTGAGTGTGGATCCCGACGAATAATGGTCGTCGCATACCATAGTTTACGCTCGGAATGGTCTAAGGCTGAACTCAGGCTGTTTAACTAACATCGCTCGGCAGCCCAACAGCATGCCAGTCATTGTCGTGTGTGGGCCATTGCGTAATCCAGGATCGTCCTTTGTGGTGTTGATAAGCATGTAGCACCAATGCCTCCTTAAGTATTATTGATTTCATTCGTTGCTATCACTATATTTAGGCACTGCAGTACCTGCACAAGTCCTACAGGTGCATCACACTCAACTCTGACTGGGACAAGGATGTTGGCAAGTGCAAGGCTGTCACCAGTCAAATTGTCGATCTGGCCACTGGTGAGTCCAGTTAACTGCTGGCACTTGACGATTCGAGATCGCCACACTCGAATGCATGTCAATGTCATGAAGTGCATCAGCACTGCATCTTACGTGCTGGCATCAGCATCGTATTGAATCCACACCTTGCCATCCATCGATAATCTGTTTCAGTGACACAGTAGTTATGTCTTGCTACTGCCAGAAAACGTGAATGCTTATATATAAGTGCTTATTAGCTAATTTGTGATTAGCTATGGGTAATAGCCGATATGCAGCATGAGTACTGCATCTGCACTTTTGCACACCTGCAGTTCAGTTGTAAGGGAGCAGTTGACAAATATGAGTTGTTTGGGTAACTAGGACAGAAGAGGCAACTTGGATCGTTTGATTCTATGCAGAAATATTGCAGTTCTAACCAATTGGGTATCTTCTGTTCTTTAATTCGAGCCTACCTATCAGATCTGCTCCCCCACCAGGCTAAGCATCGTACCACACGCTTTTCGGAATCTAGTCGTTTACTTATACCTCGTACAAATTTCGAATCCTTTGGAGACCATGCCCCTAGTTCATTTTCTACCAAAGCCTGGAACTCACTTGCGACTTGCTTCACTCCATCTCCTGACTTGACCACATTTAAAAAGAAACTAAAAACTTGTCTGATTATCTCGGGCATTTAGTGGGTACATGTGCTTCGTCCTTTACATGCTTACACACTGCAAGTTGCCACTAACCATTTTTGCATGCTGGCCCTAAATGTAAATATAACAGTGCATGTCACCCCCGAATCATGTTATGCTTGTTATCATTGAACATGCTACCACTAATCATTTGATCGTGCGTCCTTGGCAGCAAATGTAACGTGCCTAGAAAGAGATTTACTTCTCTGGTGGCGCTATATCAAACTAATTATTATTATTCTGTGGACTTACTTTGCCTAAGACCTGTAGGACGAGCCGATTTACCCTGCAATCAACCCCCTAGCTAGAAATGGCATGCCAGTGTTGTTCCTGGGGCTGAATGTACCACGGTGTAGTGAACGATAGATATTTTCTTAATTCTTAGCAATAGCTGTAGGGCAGCTGTTGTCTGCTGCTGAGCAAAGGGATGTGCATGTTAAGTTGACTTTAGATTTTGGGGTCCTCTTCTGTCTGTCCGTTGCCTTACTTTGCTGCCAGTGTCGTCGTATTATTGAGACACTGCTAAATACATATACTTGTCCTTTGAATGTTGCGTTCTCCTTGTAGCTTATATGAATGCCTACGAGTTGCAACATAATTCACAGTTGCTGTCGTCGGTGAGATTGCAATTAAAGGGAATCGTCACTCGAATACGGGTGAGTTCTTCGTGCAACGATTTGCCTCTGTCCAGCCCTGTAAGCCGTATTTGCATGTTAGCTTAATTTTTATATCGGCTTCTGTTGCTCGGTAAGCAGCAAACCGCTGACTCCTTGTTTTGCAGCAGCGGCACACCGACCCTATCACTGGCCTGTTGAACTCGGAGCTAATGGAGCCTGTGGCAGCAGTAGAATCGGCACTGTCTGCTGTACTGGCCAAGGCTGAAACCTCACACGACCTGCCTCGTGCCAGTTGATGCTGCCGTGCTTGTGGCTAGTTTGTGTCTCTGTGCTACTTTAGGAGCCGACGTGCCCGTGTGATGCTTGAGGACTAAGGCTTTATGCCGGGTTTGATTATCGCTGGTCCTTACGTAGACAGCTTGGCCGCACGTGGAGGACAGCTTCTGTGATGACCATGCTGAGACTTGCTCATATTTGGGACATTAAGTGTCGACATTCCTCGTGGCCTAATCTTGGTCGAGTGCTAATCTTGTTCCAGTTGTGTCTGTGCTTCAGAGGAGTTTTATTTGCCTGAAGCAGATTTCTCCAATAAAAGTGGCCGGTACTTGGTAACTGTTTGACTATCTGGTTCATTCTCCAGCACAACTGGTGAGAACTGGCTACTACAGCATAGCCTAAATGAATCGCAGCACGCGATGGCTGCCAGGTAGCTAACCTGCTCCTTAAAAAATAGCTCCATGTGTGCTTATGTTAAGCTGCTACCACAGGGCGTCACTTGTGCACACTTATGCAAACCTCTGTGCCTCCATTCGTCCAGCCGTTCGTTGTGCATGTGGATTGCACTACTACTACTAACCGAAGACTCTTAGGTAAATATAGCCAATCTATAAGATCCACTTCAACGTTACGTCTGACCTATCTAAGTAGTACTATGAAATAGCAGTACTGTTTTAGGCTTGGACTTTTTAAAGTCTTGAGAGCCGTTGAGTTAAGTGCTGCTAAGGACGACTCGCCTACGTGTATCGCCTCATAATATGCCAAATAGTACGTCGCTATTTTAGTCGCATTTTGTATACTGTTAAAAGACCAGGTGGTAACCAGGCGAAAGGCTTCAGCGGTTGCCGGCGAATTAAGTAGCATGGAATGTCCGAGTAGCGGTGCCACGTGACTTTTGGTAACCATTTAGTAATAATGAATCGTTTTACAGCGCCCAGAGAGAAGTAAATCTTCCTATTCGCTTAAAATGTGATGGAAAGGGAGCAAGCAGGCCGATCGGGTAGCGATAGTGCTAAATTTGCGAACGTGAAGGACAATTCGAGAGCAAGTGCTGTGAGGAAGGTGGTTTTTGGTTTCTTTTCAGGTGTCGTGTATTAGTTTCATTAAACTTTGCTGGTCAACATTTTTGGGCCAGCCCGAAGTAGCCGTTTGCCGATGGGGACATTCGTTTCGGCGAACTGATATACTAGTGCCCTATTTAACCTATTTCGTTCTTGTCGATAAACTTAAGAAAACCTTACTCCCCATGTGTAGCAGAAGTTGCCACCCTAATTCATACGGCCCGCATGTCATTCGAAACGTATGAGGGCCGACAAACAAGTAAAAATGCTCCACGTTGCACGTTCGGAAATGTAGTCAGTAAATTTTAGCCATACGGTTCACAATAGGGGGAGTTAAGACTTTCACATGCTGGAGCTATGTATATAACCCTTTATGTATTCTGTATGTCAAGATACTTGGTTGAGGAGGCTCGTTAAAGGATGCTTCGTAGTTGGACGGGTAGCACGCATAACATTAGCAAGTGGACAGCCGGCAAGAACCTAGTCAAATGGCACTCGGTGCTGCTTCTTACGCAAGCTGAAGGCGGCCAACGAGCCATTGACAGGTGTGGCCTCCCACCCCCCCTCCCCGATAATTCTGCGGTATGGGGACACTAATTGGGCTTGCTACCCCTGAATATTGTGTTTTACTCTTATTTGGGACATCGTTAAGCGAATAGATTGAGCTTCGAGAGTTGTTGAGTGTACCGCAGGAGATTCAGCACGAATCCTAGGTGTGCATCGGTTTTCAAGCTACAGTTTGCCTTCCACTTTGGTCCTTGGTATAGGGTTTAAAAGGTTTTTATGCTAAGGATGCAACGGGATTCAAGGGATTCCGAATTTAGGTGTCGTCTTTGACAGCGGCCTAAATTTTGAAAGTTTCATTAAGAAGACTGCCTCCACAGCTAGCCATCACGTCCGATCCCTATCACGGGGTTTGAAAAAAATTAAACTAGCTCGGTTCTGTCTCGACTAGATTATGGCAATTCTATTCTGACTGGGCTACTGAAAAAGCCACTAGCCCACAGCAGCTGGCGATCAATATGGTTGCAAGGCTAGTTGGCAAATTCCCAGAAGTTTGACTGTGTCTCCTTTAGTGAAAGAGCTTCAATGGCTCCCGGTAGATGAACGGAAACAGAGTCGAGTTCTTAGGCTGACCCACAAGGCTCGGAACGGTTTGACTCCATACCTTGCTGAACTGCTGCACCAGCTTCAACCTCGCGCCCTCATATGCTCTATGTGAAATGAATTAGCTGTTCCATTCCTTCGCTTAAAGATGGTTGGCAGCAGAAGCTTTTGTTCTGCAGGTCCTAAACTGTGAAGATCAATTCTACAATTCTTAGGACATTATTGCTTGAGCTGAAGTCTGTCGGCTAGCGAATGTGTACCGAAAGCCGCGTAGGCTTTGAGTGTGCTATGGAAAACTCTGTTGCCTATAGAAAACACCCATTTAGTCTTTGTGGCTTTGCGAAGTTACAGAAAGAGCATTACATTACATTCAGCAACTTTTACCCAGGATTGTGCACGGAAAGGAAGTAGAATGTCGAACTTACTGCAGATGACCTTAGATCATTCCTGGCCATGAAACTAGTAGCCCGGTAACCTCCACCGGTAGGGCTGGGCTTGGGCTCTACCAGGACCGGCGTGCTAGGGTTGATAGCGTGCAAGATAAGAGGTAGGCCGAAGAGGAAAGATGGCTCCCAAATGGCAGTGCAACGACCGCAACGGGGTTGATGGACTACGACCTAGTCGGCGCTAACTCACGCGGTTACACGAAATAAGTTCAAGAAAGACTGAACCTGGCAAATGCTGGCATTTCCACTTCCGGCAAGACATGGTCAGTTGCTACCACTCTGCAATCTGGAGAGGTAGCAGCTAAGAAGTGCGCGAGGTGAGCAGCTGTTGGATAACTGAAACAGGGCCAGTTTGCACGGAGGCATTGTTCGCATGGAAACACAACCAGGTGCAGCAGGCGGTTCCGGAAAAAAGTGCCGGTTGAAGCAAAATCAGGAAAGGAGACAGAAGAGAGCGATGCAGTCCGTGTGTCTGTTCCCGCAAGAGAGAGGCGAGGTGGGAGTCGGCGACGGCCGCTCAACGGACGCCCTCGATAACAAGGATAGTCGTGCCGGATACAGTCTGTTGATCCCATAAATCCCAGGAGCAGGTGACAGGCGATGGCGAACCATCCCAGGATGGTTTTGACAGTGGATGTGCTGTTGAACAGTCAGCGTCCAGATATCTTCATGGGATCCATACCCCTTAAAACGTGATTCTTGTCGAGCTCACTATACACGAAGGCGGAAAACGTGGAGATAGCACATGAGCTGAAGACTTGTCTCTGCAGTGAGAGAGTGAAGAGTGGCGGTGTAAAATGTCTTCGGCGGAAGTGGGTGCTAGAGGGGCTTCGTGGTTCGGTCGGCGACCTTATCCTCGTGTGCAACATTGTAACGGCAAAAAGATGCAACCGGCAGCAAAGGAGTGACCATCGTGGCTGAAATCTGCGGCTGGCTGATTTGATCGGAGTAATCAAAATTCTTTCTTAGGAGCATCTAGAGCAGAGGTCGACAAACTCCGGGCCTTTAGGCAAGATATGACCTAGATAGTACTCCAGTCCGGCCTAACGCTCCCCCCCAGTTAGTTATCATTGGATCCGGCCTAATGTAGTTGTCAAGGTTTTATTCCCATACGTTACTGCCGGTTGTAGCTCAAGTTGTCTGTGGCCTGTGTTTATTTGTAGAACTAATATCAGTCGCTTTTATGAAACCGAAGTGGCTGACAGGGGACGGATGATAAATGTCTACCCCAATAATTCCCGCTTGCATTCGTGAGTCTGTTGCGACTGTTTGTTCGTCTGGACACCCTCTCTCCCCCCCCCCCTCTCCCCGGCGGCCCTGTAGAGTGGGCGTGGTTTCGTCTGGCCTAGTGTGTGCCTTCTTGACCTCCTGAAATGGCCCAGCGGTCCGAATAGTTTGCCGACCCCTGACCGAGAGAATGCTCGGCCAAGCTGTTAGTGGGTCCAAGCGCTGATTCTGCCAAATGTCACCTCTTCCTGTGAAACTCTACTCCCCATCATTATAAATCCTCTGAGAGAGTCCGGTGTTCTTGGTCCCTTTCAGGATGCCAAGCCTTAAACGGGATATCCATGCGAGCGCGCGCACACACACACACACACACACACACACACACACACACACACACACACACACACACACAGTGTGTGTATATATATATATATATATATCTTGTATATAGGTGCTTACATTTTCACTGTATCGAGTTGCAACTGCTTCTTATAATTGTTGCACACAAGCTGGTGGAGATCATAAGCGCTCTAGGAATGCCAGCCGTGTTATTGCCCACCACATGCAATCCCCTAGATTTTTGCTTTCGCGAACGCAGAAATCTCCCTTGCTTCGCCCATCTCTCAGTACTTGTTAGGTACTCTCTGATCTTTATTTTTAGTGGCAAAAGAATTTAATCTAAGCTTAACTTCTTGGAAATTTCGCTTTGCTGATAAAAGCATTCAACATAAGCGCCATTTTAGCGAGATTCGTCATCATTGGTTGGACGCCATTTTTAAAAGAAATTGCACTTTAGGGAGCTATTTTCTAATATTGTTGGCTTCCCCTACTTTTTAAGTTGAGAAAGACTGATTTATTATCAAAGGATTTATACTACGATTAATATGGTGTGCTACGTCTCGGCCTGAAGCGTCGCGAAAGGTCTTTATCGGTAGAATTTGCACTTTTTCAGCAATCTCGTGAGCTTTTGATGGCACCAGTACACGCCAGTACATATGCAGACTATGTATACACAGATTTCCATGATGTGTAAGTTGGATGCGTACGTGTGTAGGTAAGTATTTATGCATACTTTTGATTTATTTTTATATTAATTCGTATAAACATATATGCTCTATGTCGATTTGTATGTAGCCGTATATCCATGCGACCCGGCTAGTTAACACCCACTTTGTCCACAGAATCTCTCGCTGTGCTGAATAGTTTGTGTGGTAAAAATGCTCAGCTCCGGATCAACTCAACCAGGATAAAAGTAATTTTTGAAGCTAGTTTTTTGCGCACTTTTTGTACGGAACGGATTGTGCACCGCTGCCACGTGTTGGTTAAACGTTCTCCGAACTCCGGTAATGAGCAGAAACCGCCACAACAAGATTTATATCAGGAGTCTACTGTACAAATCTTGGCGTTTAGCTGTCCGCACGGCCTGATAAATAATGAAAATTCTGGAAATCCGTGCAATTAAGCCCTAGCCCCAGCGTGCCTACTTATGAAATGATTTTTCCGTCGTCATCCCACTCTTGATACAAGTTCACTCCCAACGTTTTGCACCGTGCCTACATTTGCCACTTCATCGGGGATGGGCACGGCTCTACTTGCACGCACCTACATTTATGTTACGCAGATAAGCACACACGCCTATATTCAGTGGCAGAGCCATGATTTTCACCTAGGACGCAAGGCGTGTACAATATTCATGTTAGGGTAAAAGAAACTCAAAGGTTTTCATGTACAGTCGTCTCTCATTGATCGCAGTTAATCAGTTCCCGACTCTATTGCGATAAGTCAATTTTCTTCGAATTAGGATTCTTTATTTATAAATTGAATATTTTCGTACTTACCATGAACAACTTGTTCACGACCATTTAAATACGGTTTTTTACTTTACTAGAGCTCTCTGGACATGAAATAACACTCCTTTAGTCACCATTGCACTCGTATTACCCAATATATTAGACAAAATAAGAGAAAGTAAGACACATTAGAAGTTACAAATATCACATTGTTATTTTTGTACATTTAATTACACGCACACAGTTCTTACACACAGCCACTAACCTATGAAAATAGTGCAACTTGTTCGACGACGAAGCGATTAAGATGACAGGATATACTTCACAGCTAAGAAGAGCTAGGCTACTGCTCCTCTGAAGGCACGACTTCAGCAGGAGAGTCTTCAGTTGGTGCAGTATCTTCAACAGGTGCATCGTCGTCGTCTTCCGTGCTCCGTGCTCACAGTACGTTTAATTGTAATGCAGGGTTACATAATTGACTCAGACAACCGAGCGCGCGCTGCATCATTTTCACTATCTCGATCAACTTTTTGATGAATATAAACGAATTTGAAAAAACCGAGATAGCGCGACGCCGCAAAAGTCGAAGCGCCAAGTGGCGCGGGACGACTGTAGCTCGAGCTAGACCCGAAATTAGTGAGAAGTTATGGCGAAAAATCAGTGTTGTTCATTCGACGCTAACTCGGCAGTAGCTCATCGAGTAGAATTAGGGCATACATTCTTTCGCCGTCGGTGATGGTAGTGGGACATAGGAAAAGGAGACGGCCATTGTCGCTTCCTCGCTGTGTGTGTGTGTGTGTGTGTGTGTGTGTGTGTGTGTGTGTGTGTGTGTGTGTGTGTGTGTGTGTGTGTGTGTGTGTGTGTGTGTGTGTGTGTGTGTGTGTGTGTGTGTGTGTGTGTGTGTGTGTGTGTGTGTGTGTGTGTGTGTGTGTGTGTGTGTGTGTGTGTGGTGGGCTGTGGGGTGTGGGGGAACGCTCCCACTGCCCGCTCGTCCCGCGACTGTCTAAGCCTGTATGCATGCGCACACAAACTTGTATTTACAGAAAATTAGCTACATCTACAGAGAATGACTTCTACTGAGAGCTCGAATGAGAGAATCCTTGAACCCGCGATTGATCGCTGATTTACCACCTGCCACCGCTCGAGCAGTTGCCCAAAGAAGCTGACCAGGGGCTTTCGAGAATTTGGAAGTCAGTTTCCTCGACAGCAGACGACACTCTCGTCGAACGGCCAGGACGAATCAATTTGACCAAAAAGAAAATGGGTTTTTTGAGCAGTATCACTAAGGTTTTGCCGTTGCTAAATTGCGGACGACTTGAGAGAGATTCGATGCGTATGCCGAAAGTTGCCGCGCCTGAGAGCTCGAGAGAAATTTGCCAGCGAGCCGCCCTTGCTGGGCTAAATCTCTACTGGGCCACCTTCTGCTCTACGACCTTGGCAATTGTGCCAGGTTCGAACTGACTATGTAGGACGGCAAGGACCGACCAGGCCGACTCTTTCGCCGGCCGAAACTTTAGACATTTCTTTATAGTAACGCCGGCGCCTACCATACCGTCGACAGGCGCAGCGACTAGATAATTGCAAGCGCCTTATAAAAAGCACAGTACCAAGGTGAAACGTACAACCGGGCGAAGGACGCGCAGCTGCTGCATGAGGGTCGACGTACGTCTAAGATGCAAAGCGTGGCGCCATGCGGCACTCGATTCTCCCCACGTTGAGCCGCTAAAAACAAAATAAATAAATAAGAGTGGCGCGGCCGCCGGCACGCTAAGTTGGCGCGCTGGCGCACGTGCGACCGGAAGCCGACCGGCTGCAGCTTGGCGCCCGCGAGAGGCACGAGTCGCGTCCGCCGCTAATAGCCAATAACGTCCAGCGCGACTGAAATCCACTGCATCTGAGACCGGAATCGTCCGTCCTTGCCCTTTTAGCAACCATATTGTGCGGCCCTCGAAGCCCTGCACGACAAGGGCGCGAGTGATGGCGGCACGCAAACGATTTTTGATTACGATGCGGTCCCGCGCGGATCACTGCTTCGTCGCAACCACGCCGCAGTGATCGGTTCCCTACTCGTTTATTTACGGCGTCCTCGTTACCGGTCGGCGTTTTGGGTTGGCGCGCGACGCGCGTCTACGCGTCGGGGGACGCTTTTCTCCTAGGGCTGTTTTGCCGAGCTGCGCGCTCTGCTTGCGGACCGCGATAGAATGGAGTTTTTCGACAGCGTAGCAGACTTCCGTCCCTTAGCGCCTTCGAAGGTCGGTCGGCGATCGGCCGATCCGGCGAAGGCGCGTCGTAACTTGGACGGCGGCAGCGGCGGCGCGCGGGCTCCCTGCCGACTGGCGGTACGCCGCCGCTTTCGGCCTCTCTCTACTTGGCTTCCTGCGCGTCTCCTGCAGGGCGAACTCCTCTTCGACCGGACTCTGCTGGTTCTCTTCCTTGAGACGGACGAAGCCTACAATGCGCCGAAGTCGTGCGAACAAATTGAGAAGCAAATCGTTCTTTCGCGTGCATTTTGCGCACAGGAGTAGCTGGCAGCCGTCGCGAGGCACGTTTTCTGAGATCTGAGACGGCCATCTTAACACGCTCAGCCGCGCGTGACTGTGCGAATTCAATCCAATGAATTTACTAGAATTGCTGAGCGCGTGTGCTGAGGAATGGAAAACGACGATAGAGCGTCCGCAGTGGGCGGGCAAGAACGGGCAAGCCCGGGTTAACCGCCACCGGTCTGTATTTCTCTAGACCGCCAGCCCGAAAGAAGTGCGAGTCGTGTGAGTGTCACGCCCCAGGCCTGTCGCTAATAGCAGTCTGGCTACGAAGTCGTGACGTCCAGCTTAAGATCGCGCGTGCGAGTCGAGTCCGAGTCGCGTCCGAGATCGCCACCGTAAGTTGCTCTAGTCTGCTGCTGGGAGCTTCGTGGGACGTCGGCCGGATTTGCGCCACTCGTCGAGCGTGAGCTTTAACTTCCGGCGAAAGAGCGGGTATATCGTGACAGGCTGCCTTACCGCTAGGTGACAACGACGAACCGCGTCGGCCTTGCGCACACGTCTGACGACGCCAGCTTCCTTACCTTGTTGGCCAGCTTTTTCCCGGCGCGCCTCCTGGGTTCGACGGCCACGCTTACTGAGCGCTGATAGTAGGATGAACGAACTTTGACGGTCTCTTGCGTAGGTTTCCTGCGGCTGCGCCGCTGTGACTCCTGCTTCATAGCATGGTTGGACTGGAACGGAAAAGTGTCTGCTGGCACTGCTACGACCGCGCGTCAGCGTTGCGGTCACGTGGCAAGTCAGGGAGACCAGGGCAGCGCTAGCAGACTAATTTGAGTAGAAAGCGGCCAGCCCGCCGGTAAGCATGGATATCGCCGCCGCCGCCGCCGTCGCGAGTACGGTAATACCGGCACTTGTATAGTTTTTCATTGGTTACGGGAGATATTCATTCGCCAGGCATGGAAGACTTCGTATAGCACGTAAATAAATATAAATATAACTTATTTGTATAGAATCGTAAGAGAACTTAATCTCTCTTCAGGATGCCACGGGACTCAAGCCCACGACTTCGGGTCATCTAATGCGTTCACCTTGACTTTGGGCGAGGCGAGCACCTTAACCAGTGGGCTAAAATTTGCACCGGGTTAAGCGCGTTTTGATCGGCAACAAAATAAGAAAAAAGCCACACGTTACTTAAGGAAAGCATATTAAATAGATCACCGTATTAAAAAGCTGGGTCTCAAATTAGTCAGGTCATAACAATTGCCAAGTATTATTAGTGGCTCCTAACTTATGAGTATTACAGACCTGATGCGGCGCAAGCTAGAGCTTAGATCGTGCATAAAAAAAGGCATCTGAAGCGATGTGATGAGTCATTTTGGTTTCCTGTGCGAGTTTCAGGCCATTCAGCCATTCTCCAGCCTCTGACCCTGTTATGAACTTGCTTTGGCGCTGAGAAATATTCAGCTACACAGAAAACAGACGGGCTTAAGCTGCAGTATTATTGATATCGATTGCCTCTGGATTGCGCGAGGGTCTGTGTATATGCGCGCACTTGAGCTGCTTCTGCAACGCATTAGACGTGCTACTATAGGCGCGACGCCGCTGATTCGTGGTTCCGACCCCGATAGCGCTCACGCGCCACGCCCGCCGCCAACGAGCGTGCGCCGTAGCCCGCGAGACCGCCACAATTGCAGGCGCCTCTTCCTGCCAGTCCATCCGGCTGGGCGAACGCTATTCTCTCCTGCTCTCTCTTCTACCTGCTCCGGAGCAGCCTACCCGACGTCTGTGACTTACAGCTATGTGTATGCACGCCGCTCGTCTCCCGGAGTCAATACAAAATTGTCATTACAAGCGGTATCTGGGGGCGGGGGCTTCATCTCTCTTCGTCGTGCCGCGCACATGCGCTCTCACACTACGAGGAGCTAATTTTACCTGCGTTTCGTCGCCGGTCTGTGAGCTGTAGCGCCTCAATGTGAGCTGCAATAAGGGGTGAGTCCGAAGCCGCACCATATCAGTGGCCAGGCCCCCTCCCAATTTTGTCGGCAATAGAGAGGCAGCGAATGTGACTGCCTAGCCGTGAAAGCTCTCTTCTGTGTGCATAGTTCTGCCACAATATCAAGCGATCATGCAAGGTGACAGATGGATCGTCTGAAACATATGTAGTAGCTGCGATTAAGAAATCGATGACCAGCTATGATAGTAGCAATAATAATAATACAATTGTATAGCACCCTCAGAGAACCTAATCTCTATCAAGGCACTTTAAATTTGCTGCAGAGGAAGCATGATCAGCGAACGGAAACATCGATGGCCAGGGAGGCCAGAACGAGACAACGAACGCTGACAGACGAGATGAGAGCCATGTCTGACGAGCCGCAAGATCGCGACAACGCAAACAAGGAAATAAGGAAGACTTTGAAAATTAGAACGCTACATCTCCTGACCGGTAAAAGCCGGCGCATCCTTCCGAAACTTCGGATCAGGAATTCGCTTAATCGCCGTCCAATGCTAAATAGTTAGCTTGGACTGCGAGGGAACTGCAGGGAGATTTTTCCGTGCGGGCTGCTCATGGTCGCGCTCGTGTTCCCCGTCATTGCATTTAAAAATATTCGTTTCTAGTTTTCCCGCTTGTTCTCTGTCCGGGATTAGGTGAGCAGCGGCTTAAAAACTCTACGCATCAATGCAGAAACGGCTGCCAGAATCCTAGGAGTCACACGGCTCTCTCTAGAAACCGAAAATTAGCAGCAATACTTACCATTCTTCTTCTCGAGGCCATGCGTTTGGTTTTGTTTACCATGTCAGTGTAGTGGCGTCTTGGTTCGGAGGGAGCGATTCTGTTCGTCAAGTGGTTTTAAGTTGTCTGCTTTTCGTTCGCTGAGGGGGTGGTGGCGGTGGTTGTTGTTGTGGTGGTGGTAGTTGTTGTTGTTCTGGTGGTGGTGGGTGTTTGTAGTATTGCTTGAAGTGGAGAGGTTGGTAGAATGACGTGACAGAACATGACGTGTACGCCGACCGAGCTCTTGCCGGCGACCGGCGCGATGACTGACCCCCTCTTCAGGCATTTTGCTCACACGCTTTCGGTATCGCCCTATGATGGAAAGCTCAGGAGCTGCCGCGGTGCTTAGCTTCTCAGTGAACTCATTTCTAGCTGCCGATCAGCCGATTTTACCGTTGTGCACTGCGCGTATTTTATGCGGTCACTCAACCGGTGAACTCGTGAGTAGGCGAATTAACTTATGTACTGCCGATGGGGCAGCAGGAAACAGTGCTGCGTGTGGTCACGACGTCTCGGTTGACCAGATACTCGTGCGAAATAAAGAGTCGACAGCCATCCAACAATCCAGGTTCTCCACTGTCTTAGCAGCCAACATATCGTAGCTGAATGTTAATTCTGGGCGGCCTGCCTAGCAACCCGAGCTGCTAGTTAATAATAATAATAACACCTTTGATATTGCATTCGCAGATAACTCAAATCTCTGTCTAGGCACTTTGAATTTGCTGCAAAGGAAGCACGATCGAATGGTTAGTGGTAGCATGCTCAATAAGCAACAAGAATAACATGCTTAGGGTGACATGCATAGGGTCAGCATGCAAGTATGGTTAGTGGCAGCATGAAGCATGTCAGCACGCTTAAGCCCACAAAGGACGACCCACTAAAGACTGTCAAATAGATGCGTTTTTAGTTTCTTTTTAAATGTGGTCAAGTCAGGTGATGTCGTGACGCAAGTCCGGAGTGAGTTCCAGGCTTTGGAAGCATACGAACTAAATACAATGTCTCCAAAGGATTTGAGGTTTGTACGTGGTATAGGTAAACAGATTCCAAAAAGCAGGTGGTACGATGCTTCTAGCTCTACTACTAGCTGATTTAACAGCCTCTTTTGCATAGCGACAGAAGAGCTTTTACGGCTATCATCGCCTATTGCAGAGGCGATAAATGATCGCCCAACGCAGGATTCGAACCCACGACCTCGGGACCGAGCTCGTGAAAAGCTGCCGCCTTACCTAGTGTGCCACCACGTCTCAAATATTGACTGCTGGGGCGGAGCGCAGAAGCGTCGACGCGATTCTCTTTCATTCGTTAGCAGGAAAGGTAAGGTCAAGGAAAGGTCAGCCTGGCCCTGACCGCGCTAGCATTTTACACTGTTCTGGGCCAAAGGTTCACAGTGATACTAACAATGGCGATGGCACACTAAATAATATTGGCATTTTTCTTCCAAGCTCATAGAACTAAATCTATTTCTAGGCACTTGATACGTGCTGTAAAGGAAGCGTGTCAATTGGTTAGCGATCTCATACTCAAATTAAGGACGATAATGAGAAAAAGAAGCAAGTTATACGGACGGAGTAAACGTTGTGAGGAACAGCTCCAATTTAATCAAGCTTGGGTATTTCCGGATGTCAGTCGGTAAAAGTTAGCATAAACTAAAAAATATTAGCTGATTAAGCAGCCTTATTTGTATAGCGGGAGGCGAGCCTTTCACGGCTATCGCCACCGCTTGCAGTTGGCAATAAATGATCGCCAACTGCAAGATTCGAACCCGCGACCTCGGTGCTGAAGAGCGAACACATTACCTCCGGGGCTATCACGGTAGTGAGTTGCAGGCTTTGGGGGCATATGAACTGAATGCACAGTCTTCACAGGATTTGGAGTTAGTTCTTGGCAAGGCCAAGCGACTTGAATCTAAAGATTGCAAGTCTGATATAGTATTTTCAGTAGGTAGGCTTGTTGAAATCATGCCTCTTATTCACACTAATTAGTTGACATGCTTCCTTTCCAGGACATGTAAATTGCCTAGAACAAGATCAAGTTCTTGTAGGATGCTGTGTACATGCTTTATTACTGCCATCGTTATTAAACTGAGCTTGTCGTCGAAGGAAATCCTAAGCATGCGACTACAATAAGCGACTTTTCGCAGTTTTGGCTTACCGTGAACTATAGGAAACACTCCGGCATAACAGCTTGTTAAAAAAAGCCAAACAATCTGATTCAACCAACTCACGGCTGATATCCAACTACCTCACAGAAGCAGTGCTACAGAAGAAGTCCCCGTGGCGGCTAGCGTCCCGCTTGCCACGACAAATAGAGACCGCCTGCTGCAGGACTTGAATCCGCGAGCTGGGTTGTGTAGTGAGCGCATGCAACCTAGCGTTGGCTAAGACCGAGGAGCTTGATCGCAATGGCTTTGTGGAGTTACGGACGGAGACGTATTATCGCGATCAGCCCCGTCGTCTCGGATGGGGCACGCCGCTCATCGGGGCCTAAGCCATGAAATTAATACAGAAGCCGGACTAAAACTGCAGTGCAGGGCGTCACGCCGGCGACGGCGCCCTGCGGTGGGTGAGCTACTTTTTAGTGCTCTCGCATCTCGTCTGACGCGATTTAGTTACCCATCCAGCTTTGGCCCAGCGGTTAAGATGCTCGCCCGACCAAGATCAAAGTGAATGTATTTGATCGCCGAGGTCGAGGGCTCGAGCCCCGTGGCATATGTGAAGCGCTCGAATAGAGATTAAGTTCTCTTAAGGCACTATACAAATGAATTGTATTTATTTATTTACATTTATCCTTTCCGCGATAAGCCACGAAACCTTTGCGCCCGGCGCTCGCGTGAAACACGACCGAGGTCGGTAGCTCACCACGTCAGCCAGGTAAGAGAGCGTCGTCTGATTCTGCGGAAAAGTGTCGTAGACGTGAGAACATGTCGTAGACGTAGAAGAGAAGAGTGGGTGGTACGAGGACAAGCCTGCTGGAGTATTTTCAATAGATAGGCCGGAGCAAGAGAATGAAGGACCTAAAAGTGAGAGACAGAAGACGTTGAAGAAGATACCCTGGTTGATAGGAGCCGCTGCGGGTCGATGAAAGGATTCATTCTTAATGTGGCAGTTGCGAGGTTCGCGACAGACAATGCTAGCTGCAGACTTTGGCACCAAATGTAGGGGTTCTTACTAAACAGGCAAGAAGACCTGCAAGCGGCGAATTTAGATGGGAGGTCACAAATGCATGGACCGCCTTTGGTGCGTTATCATTATCCATGCAAACCCAAATTTTTGCAACGTTGCTTAGCGGAAAAGAGGCAGACCTGACTGCGGTGCTTGTGTGGTCATCTAGAGAATGGCCACTTTGGAAGAGGGCATCCAGAATCCGTACAGAGGCTATCAGAGCCCATCTTGAGGGTTCGACTTTCAAATTTCTAAACGAAACTAGGTTTTCCCATAATCATTCAGCTGGTTTTATTGTAATTCAACTTTAGAAGTGCGAATCCAAGTGCGAATGCCAGCAATACACGCTGCGAAGGAATTGGTGCATGTTCGGCACGCTTGACAATAACGACGGACACATTATGCGCAAGTGATGATGACATTGCCTCATCAGTGAGTTAAACGCTAGCAAACAGAAATTGCGTAAAATCGTACTGGATTCATGGAAGCGACATGCATTTTTCCTAATGCATGGACAAAGGGGAAAGCAAGCAGAATCCAAGCGACTCTTCGACCGCAGAGACACGTCTCTCAGCGGACACGGACACGCGCAGACGCGGATTGCACGTCCGTACGTCGGCAGCGCATGATCGAGGCCTCGATCCTGTCTCGGAGCACGGTTTCAGCCTCGCCAATCGCAGCGCACGGCAAGCCGCGCCAGGTCGCGCATTGGTCAAAGCTCGTGCGGAGCGACTTGGGGGCGCGGTCGTTGAGGCGGGCGGGCGCGGGAAACCACATTTTCAGTTTCGTGTTGCTTGTCTCACATTGGTCAGCCGCAGACTAAGCATCTTTGAGTCAGTAGTCACTTTCTAATCCAATGCTGCGCTCAAAATCCACTTAATGCCTCAGCGTATCAGCCGCAGATACGGGAACGCCTCGAGCGACACGGGACGAGTAAGGTGTTGCGGAGGAAAAAAGTCCAGCGTTTTTCGCTGTGCGGCAGAAGCAAACGCCAGCAACAGCTGGACTTCCGAGTGGCCGAGACGTGCCCACGTGCTCACTCGACTACGTCGCAGTACTGTCTCGTGAGGGCGATCAGTCCTCGCCTCTCTCGGCGATCGGCGTCCTCCAGCCGCCTGCTTAGCACCGCGACGGACATCTCTCGCTTCCGGTTGAGCTGCGATCCAGAGAGAGGCTCCGAGTGGTCGAGCGGCACTCGGTCTCGAGAGGCCGACGAGTTGGGAAACACCTTGACCGCGCCGCCGGGCGTCGGTCGCGGCGGCGGCCGGTCGTCGACCTTGCCCAGCACTCGCGCCGCCAGACCAGTCGTCAGACTCTCGTGCAGCTGTCGCAGCTGTCGCCTCTGCGCGTCGTGACGTCGCTGGTTGGTCGCATATCTGAAAGCGTGACGAAAACCCGCTGGGCATCGCGTAGCGCGCGACCGTACAGACAGACAGGCCGCGTCCGACCAGAGCGCTTAAGTGAGCGACGTTCGTCGGAGCTAGGTCCCGCCGTCCCTGAAGGTGAACAGTTGGAGACTTTTCGACCAGCCTGCGGAGCGCCCTCTGCTGATCCGGCTTAAGAGGGACTGCGTGCGTAAGTACTGGCGAGGAAAGCAGGCCCATTAGCCACGCGTTTTTTTCAGGGAAGGGCTAAACCCTCGACCTCAGCGTGCGCGGCCGGAAATAATCGGAAGTGCGGCCACGTGAGACCCATTTTTTGCAGTCACCGTAGCTAAGCCTGCTGACAGGAGACGCGCTTTCTTCCAGAAGCGTCCAATTAACCTAGGGGCTGCGTGCTGGCGGTAATATAGACGTGGCCTCCTCACCAGTAATGCGCCTTAGGACAGGCTTGTGCGTGCAGCCGGCGCTGGCGAAGGCTTACATTCAACTGTTAAATAAATAAATAAACTTCATTTATATAGCGCCCCAAGAGAACTTAATCTCTATTCAGGCGCTTCACATATGCCTCGGGGCTCGAGCCCACGACCTCAGTCCGACCTAGGTTGGGGCGAGCACCTTAACCGCTAGACCAAACCAGCTCGGCACTGTTTGCTGCCCTTCGGCTCGCAAGCGCGAAGCCACCGGCCAGGACGCGGCACAATGTGGCCGCGCCGCGGCGCCTGCAGTGCTTCCTCTCGCCCGATGGCGCTCGTGCGCGGATCGGCTGGTGCGCAAGCTTTCGGCTGGATTCGAGCGGCCCGAAGCCCACCGCCACCGCGCCGGCAGCGCGACGCTCACTAATTGCGCGCGCGCGCATCGTCATCGCGCATCCACTCGTCTGACCCCAACGGTGGGTGCTCTTCCCGCTGCTGCGCGCGCGCGACCGACGGACTGACCGGAAGCTTCGCCGATGCGGACTAAGGAGCGCGTGAGCGTGGTGAAGGCGGACGTCATCGCCTCTATGAGGCGACAGCCAACGTCGCCGGCGCAAGGCGGCAGCGGCGATGGGGGGCGACGCGAGACCCGACACGTACTTGCGCGCGAGCTCCACTTTCTCCGCCATCTCTTCCGGCAGCTCCGGGCAGGACATCCACGGCACCCTCGTGCTAATCTGTCGCAGCGAGGAAACGCGAAGGCGAAACGCGTGCAGCTGCGACCGAAACGACAGTCTGCCTGCTGTGTCTGGCGGCGCCGCCGATGCTCGATCGAGCGAGCGCCGCGCCCGACGGCGATGAAGCGACCGCATCTCGCAATTCGCTCACGGACCGCGGACTCGCGTTGCAGGCGAGCGCCTTCTCGCCGCGAGCACGCCGTGGGTGGACCCCCGCGCGCCCAGGACGCTGCGCTGCGCTCCTTGCCTTGCCGCGCGGGGGCGGCAAAGTCGTGGCAAGGAGCCCTCCCTACTCGAGGCGTACTCGCTCACCTTTTCCGGCGCGAGCAGCAGCGGCGCGAGCGAGGGCAGCTTGGTGGCTTTATCGCCGGCGAGGCCAGTCGCCTGAAACGAGAGCGAACCGGCGGGGCGGCTTGGGCGCTCGCGCGGTGACTCGCGGTCGCGAGCGGTCACGCGAGGTCGCGCACGATCTTCGCCGGCTTGAGGCCAAAGCGACGCCGAGCGCGCGCACGGCGAAGCGGGCGCTACGCGCTACCGGTGAGGCCGGCGGCGGGCCCAGTTGCTTGGCGTCCATTTTGTCGTTAAGTTCGGCCGTCTTGTGCAGACAGAGCGCGACCGCGAGGCGCAGGTTGGCGTCGAGCATGATCCTACGGCGACGAGAGCAACTCGCCGTCGGCGCGCGCCGCCTCGCAAAGTGTGGGCATCAGAGGCAGACGCGCTGTCTCGCGGGTGTGCGGCATCCCGCAGGCCGGGCGGTCGCCTCTCTGCGCAGGCGCCAAGGCCTGGGCGTGGTGTGCGCGACTGGCATCCTCTGGCCCCCCCCCCCCTCTGCAATGCCCTGCGGCAATGCAAGGCGGCCGACCGGGGCGCCGCGTGCGCTCCGCACGCGGCGCTCGCGCTACACGCGCTTGACGTACTCGTTCCTTGGCGTCCTGCTGAAATGAATGACCGTGCCGATTTGCGCGAAGCCGACGCGCTGCAGCAGAGTTCGGCACATGCTGTCTGACCACAGGTGCAGCACGGCCTTGTCGGTGACGCGAAGCTGCACCGTGGGCGAGTGCTTGGCTATGGCGAACTGTCAGCGAGGAAAGCGAGCGCCTGCTCGATCGATCGGAGCCTCAATCTCAGGCGCTCGCGCGAGCTGTGCGGCGCTGCGCCGCGTCCGCCAGAGGGCGGGCGCACACAATCGAGCTCTCGCTCGTGCCTGGCTAGCGTCCGCGTGCGCGCGAGCGAGATTGCGGCCTGCGAGCGATGCGCTTAATGATGAACGTCAGATTTAAACGGGTAAAACAAAGAAGGACGGCACTAGAGAGAGTGCGGTAAGTGTAATCGCTGGAATAGTGGCGCATCTTACACCGGTTAGGTGCACGCTCTCCGCCCGAGCTCGGCCGGCGGTGCGATTGCAGCTGAAAGCGGTGCAGGCTCGGAGCTGCGGCTACTCTGACTGCTGTGACAGAAATGACAGCACCAGCATGACGAGGAGGCCGCGACAGCACTTCCATTTTTGGGGGTTCTTTGCTGCTACCCATTTACGCAGCATCTATACGGGAAGCGATTCACACCAACGGTGTCGGTTAGCACTTCTACTCCGCCGGCACCAGTCTTGAGTACTTGATACTCAATGCACTTGTTATTACTTGACACTCATTGCCTCCGCCCTTCATGAATTGTCTTTTATATGCGTGATACGCGTGCTGAAATTATGCGTCTTGTTCGCACTCATCAGTTGACATGCTTCCTTTCCAGGACATGTAAATTACCTTGAAAGAAATCAAGTTCTTGTAGGAGGCTGTGTAATTTTTTTTATTACTTTCATCGTCATTAAACTGAGCTTCTCGTCGAAGGAAATCCTAAGCACACTATTACAATAAGCGACTTTTCGCAGTTTTGGCTTACCGTGCGCTATAGGAAACACTCCGGCATAACAGCTTCTTTAAAAAAAACGTTTCTTTAAAAAAAGCAAACAATCTGATTCAACCAACTCACGGCTGATATCCAACTACCTCACAGAAGCAGTGCTACAGAAGAAGTCCCCGTGGCGGCTAGCGTCCCGCTTGCCACGACAAATAGGGACCGCCTGCTGCAGGACTTGAATCCGCGAGCTGGGTTGTGTAGTGAGCGCGTGCAACCTAGCGTTGGCTAAGACCGAGGAGCTTGATCGCAATGGCTTTGTGGAGTTACGGACGGAGACGTATTATCGCGATCAGCCCCGTCGTCTCGGATGGGGCACGCCGCTCATCGGGGCCTAAGCCATGAAATTAATACAGAAGCCGGACTGAAACTGCAGTGCAGGGCGCCACGCCGGAGACGGCACCCTGCGGTGGGTGAGCTACTTTTTAGTGCTCTCGCATCTCGTCTGACGCGATTTAGTTACCCATCCAGCTTTGGCCCAGCGGTTAAGATGCTCGCCCGACCAAGATCAAAGTGAATGTATTTGATCGCCGAGGTCGAGGGCTCGAGCCCCGTGGCATATGTGAAGCGCCCGAATAGAGATTAAATTCTCTTAAGGCACCATGCAAATGAATTGTATTTATTTATTTACATTTATCCTTTCCGCGATAAGCCACGAAACCTTTGCGCCCGGCGCTCGCGTGAAACACGACCGAGGTCGGTAGCTCACCACGTCAGCCAGGTAAGAGAGCGTCGTCTGATCGCGTGGAAGAGTGTCGTAGACGGCCGCCTTTACGTCGGACGACTCTTTGCAAATGTCTGGAAAGGAAATGCATTCGGCGCGCGTGCGTGTGCGCGTGAGCTTCCTCGTCGCCGCAACGGCCACCAACGCCTCCGCTCCGGCGGCCGGCACAGTGCGCGTGCCCCTGGTTCTCGTTCGCTGCTTGCCTTCTTGCTGCCTTTTGAAATACGGACCGCGTTAGTCGGCGGCCAGCGCAGCACTCGGATACTACATGTTACAGTAGTGAGCAAAGGTCGGCTGATTTCAACGGCCTCATTTACACACACACACAC
The DNA here is from genome assembly GCA_009760855.2 of Cristatella mucedo. NCBI lineage: Eukaryota > Metazoa > Bryozoa > Phylactolaemata > Cristatellidae > Cristatella > Cristatella mucedo. The sequence continues at coordinate 896,523 of WPIO01000028.1, forward strand.
ACACACACACACACACACACACACACACACACACACACACACACACACACACACACACACACACACACACACACACACACACATATATATATATATATATATATATATATATATATAAATAGCGGCAAAAATGCCTTGGCGGCCACCAACTCCGTCCGCCGATTATTGTGGGCAATAAATACTTGCTTGCTGCAAAACTCAAGCCCATAACCTGGGTCGTGAAGTGAGAACCTCTTAACCCTGGGCTAAGACCCGGGGTCTCGCCTACTTGCCTGTGGCCACCAGCACGCTCCGCTGTCGTGGCGTTGCTACTGCGGCGCCGCCCGCAGCAGCAGCGCCGCTAGGGCAAGCCGCCGCAAATGATCGCGGGGGAGTGCGGCGGCGGCGGCTGCTGCGAGGCGCGGCCGCCGCTCACCTCGGCTGGCCGCGGCGAGCTGAGCCAGGCGTCCGAGGAAGCCGTCGAGGTCCGCGTGGGGCGGCAACGCGACGGCGCGGCGATCGCCTGCCGCCAGGCCGACGTCCTCGATGTCGAAGCCGGCGAGACGCAGCAGCCGACGGACCGGCTCGCGGTCGGCGTCGCTGGACAGCGAGTGCGGAGCGGCTCGCTTGCGGCGCATCGCGTCGTCCGCCGCCTCCGTCTGGAACGACGGCGTCGGGGCGGTCGCTCGCGCGGCCAGCCGAGCGCCGGAGCAGCACGCGGCGCCGAGGCGGCGCCACGTGTGCGCCGGCCTCCACCGCTGCGAGCTCGCGCGCCACCGCGCTCACCAGGCTGACGAGCTCCGACGTTATGCGACAGTCGGAGGACTCCAGCTCGAGCACGCTGTTCAGCGCTTCCTGCATCTCGCCGACGATCTTTCTCGGATCGGGCACTGGAACGTGGAGGCGCACGCACGCTCAGGGCGGCGACGCGACCGCGACGGCGGCCGCGACGCGTACAAGTTCTTGCGCCACCGCATGCAGCGTATGTAGCGACAAAAGAGCCTGTACGACTATTACGCCCGCTTGCAGAGGCAATGAAAGATCGCCCACCGCCGGATTCAAACCCATGACCTCGGAACCGAGGCAGGAAAAAGCAACCGCCCTACCTAGTGTGCCATTACGGCTCGCGTACAGGCCCGCCTCCCGGTCCTGGAAAGTTGGCTGCTGATTAGTTCTGTGAAAAGATTCGCCAAAAAGATTCGTTGCAACGAACCGTTTTGAGAGCCGACGGCACTTTTGGATGCGATAGTGAAACCTTCGAACCTCGGCTGTCGCCGCTGACCTTTCGACCTTCACGCTTATCGCTGACCTCCGGACCCCTTTCGCTCATTGCTGGTGGCGTGCCTTGGGAGCTTTGCCTAGCTTGACTGCATCATTCGCGAGACGCCGGCGAGCGTCGTGTCACCGTTTCTAGTTCTTCCGAAAGGTTTCGTCTTGTTGCAGCGCACGCACTTTGCCTATTACTTCGTTCGGTGCCCTCGAGTGGAAAGCGCTTGGCGACGGAGCCTCCGGCGTGGCCGACGGCGAGTCAGCGTAACCTTTCGCTGCAGACATTCCATTCGAATGCCTGCGAACGCGGCGCCGAGAGTAGATTTTGCCAGGAATGGCATAGCACAAACGAACAGCAGCCATGACTGACGGCCCCTACGCAGCACCGCACCTTGGCATCCGGGCACCTTGGCATCCGGGCACCTTGGCATCCGGGCACCTGGGCATGCGACAGCGACGAACTGGCCGCATCGCCAAGGGGGTGGTACTCGCACCCGCGCTTCATGCACTTTCATCACTCTGGACGCCGCGGCATCGGTGACAAAAGCGCGACAATAATCTCCGGGCTCCTCAGCTTCGCCTTGCGGGGTGCGTTATGCAAGAGGGGAGCAGCGCTGCAGAGGCGACCGGCCGACGATCGACGAGCGTTCGCTTCCGGCTCTTCGGGCGCTTCCGGCACTTCGGGCGCTTCCGGCGGCTTGCACAGCAGCGAGGCGCGCGGTGAGGCGCTCGAAGTTACCCGCGTCGTCCGACCTCAGGTTCAGCAAGGGCATTCGCGACGCCTGCTCGGCCGCTCTTTCAACTCCGTCGATGGCCGCGTCCAGCATCGCGCTCTTTATGTCCAGCGTGTCGATGAAGGCATCTTTCCCGACGTGCAGGTACGGGAAGGCGGCGGCCGCCGCTGCCGTCTCGCTCCTGCAATCGCGGCAAGCAGAGCAGTCAAGCCGCGCGCCGGCGGCGCGCGGCCCGAGGCGCACCGTCCCCTCCCCAGCCACCGCGCGCTCGCGTCCGAAGCGAACGCCCGGATTGCCGCCGCCGCTGCCGTCGGCAGCGCTCACCCGCACTCCGTGGCGGCTTTCAGGGCGGCGCGAACTGCTTGCGAGACCAGGCAGCCGCGAGCGAACTGCGCGTAGAACTCGCGGAAGAACTTCTCCATCGCCGAGCTGGGTACGCTGAGCGGAAATATCAGCACACTCTGAGCTCCTGCAAGAGAGAGCGGTGCAGTGTTAATTGCAGGCGCCAAAAGCGCGCCGCCGCAGCCGCGCCAAGCGGCGGCGGCGGCGGCGGTGGCTGCTCAGCTAGAACCAGGGCCGGGCTCCCACGAGGACCGCGACTAGCGCCGCTGCAGCGCATCTCTCTCTCTCTCTCTCTCTCTCTCTCTCTCTCTCGCGCGCGCGACGCTCCGTTCCTCATACCAAGAGCAAGCTCAAATTAAGGAAGGGGAAAGCGGCTGTGCAATCGGAGATCGGGCGCAACTAGGAAAAAATCGCTCGCCGCCAGCAAACCACTTGTGATTGAAAATAAAATAAAATAAAATGAGCGAAGGGTCGCACGAGAGGGGATAGGAATGCAGAGCAGAGAAGTGTCGAGAGAGAGAGAGAGAGAAAGAGAGAGAGAGAGAGAGAGAGAGAAAGAGAGAGAGAGAGAGAGAGAGAGAGAGAGAGAGAGAGAGAGAGAGAGAGAGAGAGAGAGAGAGAGAGAGAGAGAGAAGGGAGAGAATTAGCAAGCAGAGACCACCAGATACGTATAGGAGGGGGATAAATGTATTTTAAAATCACCTAAGTAAAAGATAAAAGAGTGAGGTAAACGGTGCACGCAGAGACGGGGATTCTCCAGAAAATCGAAACACTAGTAAAGAGTCGATCGAAGCTAGAATAGCATGCAAAAAGTCTATCGAGCGCAGCCACAGTGCCAGTCTCTCGCTGCCTGCCAGCGCTGGCCAACATCAGGGCTAAGCTTTTCTCGCGGCGTGCGATCTGCGTGCTGCGAGCTGCGCGTGGCGCGAGACGACAGCGCCCCTTCACGTGCCGCCGGCTTCTGCTTCTTCGATAGCGGCAGGGAGGGTGGCAGTAAGCTGCTGCTGCCGCGACGCCAGCTCTGCGTTCACCGGCCGAAAGAAAAGCCGTCGCCAGCCGAAATATGCCGCTTGAGCCGATCTGCTGGCGATCGAGCTGCTTGGAGACGGACGACGCCGCGCCGCCGCTGAGAACGACGAGCGTCGCCCTCGTCCCTGCGCTCACGATGTCCTCGCAGCTCACGACGTAGTGTCGCTCTTCCACCGGTCTCGACAACAGAGGACTGCCATGGTGGTCGTCCGATGCCATCGCTACGAGGCCGTTGCGTAGGTCCATGTAAGTAGCTGCAGCAGGCGAAAGATCCTCCGTCAGTCAGCGAGTTCTGAGAAGGGGGCGTGCCGGACCGGAAGCGGAACGGCAGACTCTAGGCGTAGGCTGTCGCCCACTTTGGAGTTCGATTTGACTTTGTCGCTGCGCACTTTTGTAAATATGTAAATAAATAGTAAATATCAAAGGAAATTCCTAATGCACAGGCTCGGAAAATTCCTGGCGGATGAGTGCGAAATCACGAAGTGAGATCATTTCTCCTAGATTGTTCTGGCTGGGCCCTAGGGTAAAGGTGCTAACCTTATGGGATCGCGGTCGTGGGCTCGAGCTTGCGGCATATGTGAAGCACCTGGATAGAGATTCAGTTCTCTTACGGCGCCTTAAAAATGAATCACATGAATTATACATATGTACTATACATATATTTTAATTTATATCGTGGGTACGAGTTACGCAGCAGGTAAATCATTATCGCCTTCTGCGAGCGGGGTTGAAAGCCGCAGCGGCCCATTACTGCGCCATATAAATGAGTCTGTTGAATCCTACACAGCCGCAGGTATTAGCCCAGAGTCGAGGTGCTCGCAATTCACTTTCCTAGTCGTGGGTTGAAGTCCGAAAGAAGAAAATCATTTGAAAAGCACCGCAAGCAGGAGTAATAAGACCTCAAGCTCGTACGCCGCCATACAAGTGAGGCAGCTACGTTGGCTGCTCTATATATTTATCCTCTACGCAACAAATGTCCAATTTCATCAGCGGCTTGTGTACGCGTGTGGCCGATGCTCATTTTTCATCTCTCATTTTTGCATGTGCTATCAGTTTTCTGTGCGCCTCAGAGGAAACTGTAACCGCGTCGAGAAGCCCACGCACCGCCGGTGAGCTGGAGTGGCTCGGCGGAGGGAGAGAGTGAGGCGAGTGAATGGATCGGATAAACTCCATCGCGCAAGGTGAAGCATCCTTCTTAAACGCTACGAAATATGGCAAGGAATACTAACCTTCATCCTTTTGAAGGAATTTTTACGTCACGGCGTTTGCGAAATGTTTGGACGCTCAGTGTCCAAACGGCTATGAAAAGCGAGCTAAGTCAGCCAGATTGTGACTGATATTGATTATTCGCGGTTTCTGAATTGTAACAGCTAGAAACCAATTATGCGATAATATATGACCGAGGCCGTATGAAAAGCCGCCGCCGTACAATAGGCAGTCAGGTGTGCTTTCGAGGTTGGCATTTGAGCTGATTTGAGCTCTAAGTCATGGAGCCGTTGCTGTACGTCGTGGCCGCTTGAGAACGCCTGAAACCCTACGTTGCGGTCTAATAGACTTGTCTAGTAAAGGACTAGCTGATTTAACAGCCTCCTTTAGTATAGCGACAGAAGAGCCTTTACGGCTATCACTACCGCTTGCAGTGGCGATAAAGGATCGCCTACCACAGGATTTTAACCCACGACCTCGGGGCCGAGGTCGTGAAAAGAAACCGCCTTACCTAGTGAGCCATTGCGGTTCACCGTCTACGTTACGGATTCAGACTCTTTATGTTAAAGTTACGGGCGCTCCTCGCCGCTACCGTGCTCCTGCTACTGTCGGCATATTAGCGTGTATTAGCGCTGCACCTACAAGTCTCTAGCCGTGATACAAGGTTCAGGCGTCACTTGTATTCGCCTCGCGTCAGCGGAGACTAGCATCGTTACGAGCGCTGCTTTAGCGGGCAAGGCCGCACAGCACGCTTGTAACCGCTAACTTACCACTCTATCGCCAAGGGATACCGAACACACCACTGCAGGACTTCTAAAATGCGTCACCTGGAGAAAAAGCATACACATTGGCCCTATCAAGACGAGAAGATAGCCTCCTCATTTCCGCTGGCGTTTTGTACGCGTATTTTGGCCATTAGCGTAGCATAGCCCTCAACTGGATAACAACCAGAGTCCTCTTATGGGTACCCATAACCATACCCACGCTCACACTCACCCATACCCATGGGTGGGTGTGAGCGTGGATGGGCGTGGTTGGGATCTTATGGGTGGGTATTGGCCTGCCTTCTAACAATCCCGCTTCGCCTTTCAAACGCCGGAGTCTGCTACAAGTTCTTGCGAAGTCAAAGGCGGAGTTTTGCGTGGACTTTTCGGCCGATTTTCGGCCAAGTTTCGGCCGGATTCGTGCGTCAGATCGGGATCGGGACGACGGGCTCTCAAAGTTCTAATCGAAATAGCCAAATACCTTCGAGTCACGATGAACGTCGACGCCGCCGCGTGCGAGCGCGAGCTGAAGAAGAAGCCGGCGGCTGATGGCGAGGAGCCTCCGTATCACGATCCGAGACAGCGTCTCTGGCAAGAACGAGGTGATTTGGATATGGGTACGCGTATGGGTTTGGTGAGCCGTGATGGCCCACTAGGTAAGACGGTTGCTTTTCGCGACCTCGGTCCCGAGGTCACGGGTTCGAATCCTCCGCAGGAAGATCCTTTATTTCCAGTGTAAGTGGTGGCGATAGCCTTTAAGTTCCTTCTGCCGCTATACAAAAGAGGCTGTTAAATCAGCCAGTATTTTTGTTATTTTATGGACATGGGTATGGGTGGTCCGACGACCGAACTTCTGGGCGATGGGTGGGCGTAGGTGGGCTGGGCCGGCGCGCTTTAGCAATGTTTACACATGGGTACCCGGCCAAATGGTAATTGAGGGCTCTGGAGGATAGTGAGGATATCGCTGGGGGGGGGCTAGATCTCGGCATTGAGGAGCGCGGCACAAGGTCAAGGACGTTCATTTAAACCCTGCTCACCCTTTGGCGCACTATAAACGTATTGTAACTCGTATTGCAACTTTAACTCTTTTATTTATAACCTTGCGAGTTAAACTATTAAAATTTTCTCGGGGAAGCCTGTAGCTCCTTAGCTGAGGGACGTCACGCGGAAAATCTGTACCCACATTTGGAGGGTCTGACGCAGCGAAACGACGTTACACCGCGCTACAGGACTCTGTAGACTGACATGCGGGGAATTAAGCTGATCGAAAAAACTTTTTATAATTCATTTATACAGCGCCCCAAGGGAAAATCATCACTATTCAGGCACTTTACATGTGCCCCGGGGCTCGAGCCCACGACCTCAGCCAGACCTCGGTCGGGGCGAGCACCGCTGGACCAAACCAGCTCCGCACCTTCTCCCTCTCCTGGAGAAATACCTTTAGTCTAGGCGTCGAAGGCGCGGTGGATGATGAGCCTCAAGAGCCCGGCCCTACGTGCATACTTTCTAGTAAAAATATCCATAGACTAAATTCTTCAGCCAGTAAGCCACCACCTCTGGAGTCATGGCGACCACCCGAGAGAGGCAGCAGCCGGCCGTTCGGAGAGGGGTGGGGGAGGCTCAATGGACACTGCTCATTTGGCAGCGCTGCAGTCTTATTCTAGAGAAACCGGGAACGACTAGACTGAGCGTTTACTTGCAGCGGTCAGTACCCGTAGCTCTCCGCCGTTTACCAGCCTAAAGAACTGATTTAGAAAGTTCTCTATCGAATCCTTAACTGCAAGGCCACCGCCCAAGAGACCGACTAACAATACGAGCTCTGTAGGGGCGTCGCACCAATTCCTCTTTTTTTTAGCACCCTAGCACTAGGCCTGCTGGCCCTCTCTGGAGACAGACGCGAGTCCCGTCGCGACACTTGGCATCGAAGTGATCATCCGGTGGGCTTTGTAAACCATGCTAGCGTAAATATGCGTTGGTTACATTAAAGCCGACGCCGCAGCCTTTTCCGGAAGCAGAATCCCGATTATGCGCACCGTAGAAGAGCCAATAATATGAGCTTTTCAGTCCCTCTACAGACAGTTCAGACTCCATTTCCGGGAAAGTGTGAATATATGCCGAAAGGGCACCGCCCAGAAGCCTCTATAAGCGCATCCTAAAAAGAGAACTGCTCTTTATCCCATTTGTAGAGCCCGACGCTACAGCTAAAGGCTTACAGCCCAAACGGTATAAGCAACCCCGTCAAAATATCGGTAGCATCCCTCTGGTGAAACAGGTTGAAGCTGTCTGGAAAGGGACGAAAGCCTCATCCGAGACTGAGGCTCTCGAGCCCTTGTACTTCAAATGTACTACAGATTTCGGGAGGACTCGTAAGCCCTACCCACCGAATCTCCCTCCACCCCACTTCGGCGCGGTGTGGAACTACGCTCGTCAAGTTTTCGCCCGAGAGAGCTCCAAAAAACCCAAGCTATGGAATTCAACTCTAAATGAGAAGGAATGCTCCCGCACCCAAAAGGTAATACTTTTTACGCTAGGTATGCTCAATATGCGAACGGAAGCGTTGCCTTAGTAACTACAGTGCCTCACTTGGTCCGGCAGCGACTACGGCCAAAGTAGAGGTTTGTATGGCACCCTCAGAGAACGGTAACTCTTTTAGAACTCTATACGCGCTGTCAAGGACGACTGTCTAGTTTGCCTTTCGAAGCCGAACTCTAGATGGGTGGGCCAAGATAAAGCCTACGCATCCCGTAGCCGCCCTGGTTTAGTACTAGAGGTAATTTGATCGCCCTTAACTATCAGTGTCGTGGGCGAGAGCTCAGCGGCATATGTAAAGTGCCCGAGTAGAGATTTTTAGGGAGCTATATACGAGAATTATATTATGACACAGTACGACAGAGTGATCGCATGGCAAGCGCAGCGCGGAGGCTGCTATTCACGCTGATTGAAGGTTGTAAACCATAGAATTACCGGCCCCTGATGCATAGTATAATTTTTGTAAATTTCTAGCGTACCCAACATTTAGGCGTATAGAACTTTCTATAAAGTATTGAAATAGAAATTTGACGCCTGTCAATACGAATCCTTGGTAGTATAGTGGTTAGTATCCCCGCCTGTCACGCGGGAGACCGGGGTTCAATTCCCCGCCAAGGAGTATTTTTTTATCTTTTAATTAACATAGTAAGACCAAGTGCCACGAAAAGACGTAGCTTGCGTCGTTTGATTTCCATGTTAGTACTAAGCTAGCTGACAAGTCTGGCGAGGAACTCCAAGCTGCAGCCGCATTTTTACGTGGCAGAGGTTGCTTGCGTTCGTAGGTTCCGGTATGGACCGCTCGCCAGCGGTCAACTGCTGAGCCTCTGTCATGGCGCGGGCAGGTGACGACAGTGATACGAATGGTTACTCGTATGCTGAACCTTATTAAATGGCAGGAGCGGCTGAGTGGAAGCTCCTAAAGATGCAGGGGAGAGAATAATTGGGAAGGGTAATGGTTGGGAATGAAAGAAGTTTTACAACTGATATGCTAATAGTTGCTCTCAAAAACATCGTACATATTGCATCTTAATATATATTTCTGCTTTGTGTGACCGAGTCAGTTCTTCGCTGTCTTAAATTTTGGAATTTTTAAATCCTCTTAAATATCATGACGATGTCAGGTAAAAAAAAGGACAGCGCACAATGATAGTCGGGTTCGAGGCGAGTGCGAGACACACTTGCTAACCTACCTAAGTGAATCAAAGAGGCTTGAGGTATGAGTTCAAGGAGCCGCTGCCTGGTCGCCGCATTTCTCGTCACGGCGTCGCACTTCAAGATGTCGCTGACCGCATGCAGCTCAGTGCCGCAGGGCGTGCTCGTCTCAGGCACGTACCATGTCTTGCCTCGTAGCAACATGGACCTTGACGAGACAAGCGAAGGCATGCGTGAAAAAACAATGACACTCTCACGTGACGTGAGTGATTGACCGTACATTGAGACCGTCAACCGTGAGAAGCTAGCACTGTACCTGATCCGTGACATAATAATGATATAAAACACGTATACCGCACACTAAGAGCTATGTATCTCCTTCTAGATTTAAAAATACATAATTTATTTTTATATCACCTTAAGAGAGCTTTATATCTATCAAGGCACTTTATATATTCCGAAGAGCTCGCATGACCTCAAAGACGAGTACCTTACTCCGGGGGCAACTGTTTGCTGAAAGGATGCATGCCAAGTGTTAAGCGATAGCATATACAATTTTAGCACGAATAATTATATAAAAGACAATACATGCCGATGAAGCAGTGCTGTGAGGAACAGATGAGTTTTTAGCCTCTTTTAATCGTCGCAAAGTCAGGGATGTTGGTGATGCCAATCGGTACCAATTTTCCGGTCTTTGGAAGCATTTAAACTGGAAGCAAAGCTTCTACTGGATTTGGGAGTCCGTTAATGACATAGCTTAATGACTAGAGTCAAAGGAGCTCATATTGCTATGGAAAGCCCCAGGATGGGAAGAATTTCAGTGAGGTAGGCTGGAGCAAGTGAATGAAAGGACTTAAAATTAGTACCCAAACCTGTAAGTGGATACGCTGCTAGGCGGAAAGCTAATGCAGGTTGATGAGCATTGCTCCAATGTGGCAGTTGTGACGATCATGACAGACAAGCTTAGCTGTAGAGTGTAGCACCAGCTGTAAGCGTCTTAGTGCATGGGTAAGAGGACCTGCAAGAAGTGAGATCTACAGAAGTCAGCAGATGTCACGAATTCACGGACTATCCTTATCTAAGCAAGTCCGTAAGTTTTCTATATTACGCTGCTGAAATTACTTGCCTGCGAAGCTGCTGTGATCATTTCGAAGCAGGACACCCACACTCCGTGTAGAGGCTACAGAATAAAAGCTTCACCACCAGCCCATTTTAAGGACTAGGCTTAAAAGTTTCTGAGTAATGCCACCCCTAGTTCACAACGATTCACAGCTGGTTCTATCGTCCTTTAGTTTGAGAAAGCTTGTCGCCACCCAAGTGTGAATATCAGCAATACGTGCAGCGAGCGGTTTGTGGGAGTTTAAGGTGCTGGGAGACAGCGAGGGATCAAAGTACAGGTACAGCTGTGTGACAGCTACATAAAAACGAAATCTCACATTGTGCTTAGCGACTATATCGTCAAGTGGGAGCACAAATTGCGAAAGAAATGGAGCTAGAAATGACCCCAGGGGTATCCGCGCTTAAAAAGCTCACCGAATGACCATTGGCCACTTAAATTCACTCGCATTAACCTTCTTTTCAGATAAGGCCTAAATAAACCATTGTATGTTTATTTGTAATGCTTTTGCGGTCCGGTGATGCCCATTCGAGACGATAGCGCTTGAAGGACCCGGTAATCAATGTTATCAAAGGCAGCTGAGAAATCTAGAAGGAATAGCGGAGAGACTAGATCTTGCGTTCCTGAAATATGTATAAGGAATTGAACTTTGGTTGTAAGGATTATCCGTAAGGTGCTAGTAATAATTACTTAGCATAATCTGTCTTCGAATAAAATATGCTGAGATTAATCTCTCTATATTTCCAGGTTAATGTCTGAGTCAATTTTATTTTGATTGACATGAGATAGAGGCTACAAATCTATGGATTCAGCTTTCTCCCGGCGGAGCTACGGTGTGGTGTCGTGTGTGTGTGTGTGTGTGTGTGTGTGTGGAAGAGAGACACTGTTGTACACACACCCACACACATGCACACAGGCACAAACACACACGCACGCACGCACGCACACTCACAGTGGGCTAGATACCATGCTGCCAAGCTGGCAATTATTTACTTGCTACAAAGTCCGGGACCCGAAAAACTAGCTTTAAAAGATGAGTGCGAATGAAGCGCAGCGATCCTGACCTCTGATCTCTCGGCTCGATTGATGATCGCGGGTTGCGTCCCGCTTCCGACGGCTAAACGCGTGCGCTCCTTATCGGCAGGCATCGTTAAGAAGCACTAGCAGCGTAGCAGCGACAGGCGTAGGCGCAGGTGACAGACGACAGGCGCAGCAGCCACCTAAGCTGTCGCCTGAAGGTGACATCGCTGCGACGATGTTGCCGAGTACTGCATCGCCAGAGGCGTATCAAGTTTTTCTCGCTCGACGTGCCGACACTTTTTGAATCGATTCGCGCATTATTCCATCGCATGCCGACCGATGCGCATACAACCTACCGCGGTGACTGGAGCGAGACGGCTAGCGACCGCGGCTGGGCCAAGGGGGCCGGCTGGGCACCCTCCAAGCCAGGCCCTCTTTCCGGCGGCGGCATGTACTGGGGGGGGGGGCGGCGGCAATTGCACACCGAAGGCTGCCCCACAGGCCCGTCGACGCGGCGCCTCTTCTACCATTTTCGCCGAAGCGTGCTGACGCGAGGGGAGCGGCGGTGGAGGCGGCGTTGGCGGGAGCGGCAGAGAGCCCGGCAGAAAGGAGTGCGGACGGTTTCGGGCGGAGCGGGTGGATGGGCGGAGCTCACCCGTCGCGCATCGTCGGGTTGCCGATGACAAGCGAGCGCTGCTGAGCGCTGGCCTGGCGGAAGAGAGGCGCCGAGAGCGGCGAGCTGACGCAGTCGGTCCCCGTGCTCGTCCTCGATATGAGCGTGCTGTGATGACGTATCCGGAGCGTCTGGCCGACGCTTCTCGGACTGCCCGGCAGCCGCCGCGTTGCCGCCGCTGCCTCGGACAAGGCGTGCACGCCGGGTCGAGGCACGGTCCCGGAGGTGGCGGTGGCGGCGACGCGGCGACCTCCGCCGTTCGGAGCCGCCGGAGGCTGACCTTCGGCTCGGTCGCCCCGGTCGTCCGCGTTGTCGCCCCCGCACGAGCTGAAGAAGGTCGCCGCGGCGGCGGTCCTCTGGCGCGGCAGAAGGCAGTCGTCGCTGGGTAGCTGCTGCACAAACGCGCCCGTGAGGCCGTCGCCGCCGCGGCTGGCCTCGCCGCATGGCCCCTGCTTCTGCGGCGGTGGCCTCAACGCGACGACGTCCGCGGCAAGGGAAGCCCGATAGCGGGTCAGAAGTCGCGGATTGGACGTTCGCGGAAGTTGGGCGTCGCGCCAGCCGGCCGCGCTCATATCCGACCCTCCGATGGCGGCCGTGGCGGCGTCGCCGACGGCGCCGCTTCTCGACCGTCCGTTGCAGTGCCGGTAGAGTCCGCCCACGCGCGCGTCGAGCTTCAGCGATTCGGCGTCGGCGGCCTCCTGCTGGCGCCGAGCTTCGCTGCTGCCCACGAGATCGAGCGCGAACAGGCCCGGCGCGAACGTGACGCGGTAGCGGTCGGCGATGCGCTCGCCTCGAAGGTCTCGCAGGAGCGGAAACGGACAGAGCGACAGCGCCTTGTCGGGCACGATGATCAGGCTGCTGCCGACGTCGAGCCTCTGGAGGATGTCGTCGACGGGACCGAGCACTAGCTTGTAGAGCGTCTTCTCGAGCGTGAACATCCGAGCGGCCGTCGCCGCAGCGGAGCGGTCGCCGTCGTCACCCGGCCCGCCGTTGCCGCCGCCGCCGCCGCCGCCGCCGCCGCCGCCGCCGCCGCCGCCGCCGCCGCCGCCGCCGCCGCCGCCGCCACCTTCGTCGGCCGCTGCGGCAGCCGGCGCCGGCGCTGCTACCGACGGCTGCGATCCCGCGGCAGCGGCTGGAAGCTCCGCGCCAAAGTCGAGCCGGTTCACGTCGGCAATGTCGCGGCGGTCGCACGCGTACGGATCGGACGCGCCGGCGGCTGAGCCGAGCAGCTGACGCAGCAGCTCGGCGAGCTGCCGCGAGACTGGCCGCTCGCGGTCGTCCGAGCGGCGCGAGTAGAACCTGGCCAGGCCCCTGTCGGGGCTGAGCAGCCAGATGAGCAGCACCTCGTCGAGCAAACTGTAGTAGACGATCGTCGACGTCTGAGCGCTCACCGTCCGCAGCAGCGCCTCCACTCCGGCCGGATCGGCATCGTCGTCCGGCGCCTCCGTCGCCGCCGCCGTCGGCTCGCCTCCTTGGATGCCGCCGCCCGGAAGTGCGCTTTCGCTGCGCGCCGCGAGCCGGCGCCAGCGCTCGGCGTAGAGCAGACACTCCAGGTCGTTGCCCAGCTTGCTCAGCACCAGCTGCGCGCCGTCGTAGCAGTAGTTGAGCCGCACGAGCAGGTCGCGCGGCGGCCGAGTCTCCACGCCGCTGCCGCTCCCGCCGTGCCGCTCCTGTCGCCAGGCCGCCAGCCGGCGGCCGACGTCGGCGATGAGGTCATCAAAGTGCCTGCGGCCGCGCTCCAGGTCGGCCACGTCCATGGCCGCCTGCAGGCAGCAGGCGATGCCGTACTGCGCGTCGAGGCGCGCCTGCGCGTGCTCCTCGCGGGCCACGCGCAGCGCCGTCTCAAAGTAGTGCTGCGAGCGCTGGTAGTGCCGCAGGCAGTAATGGCTGTGGCCCAGCTTGCACCACGCGGTCGCCGCCGCGAGCGCGCTTCGCTCGCAGTGGCGCGCCATGTGGGCGTACGCCTCGGCGGCCGCGCCGTGCGCGCCGCGACGCATCAGCGTGTCGCCGTACATCTCGTAGGCGGCGAGGCAGGCGGCGCGGTCGTTGCAGCGCTCGGCGATCGTCACGTGCCGCTCGTGCATGACGAGCGCGAGCGGCCACAGGCGCAGCGCGCCGTACAGGCCGCCCACGCAGCCGTATGCGTAGCCGGCCTCCACGCGGCTGCCGGTCGACTTGCTCAGGCGCAGGCACTCGCGGTAGGCGCGCATCGCCTCGCCGTGGCGGCCAGCCAGCTGGTACAGGCCGCCGAGGTGGCGATAGTGCGCCAGAGTGTCCGCGAGCGCCTCCTTCTTCGGAGCGTCGTCGGAGTCTGGGTCGGCGTCCGCGGCGGCGGCAAAATACGCCTCGGCGTAGTGAAGCGCGCGCTCGACGCTGCCGACCGCCTTGTACGCTATGCTAGCGTTCATGTACAGCGAAGCGAGGAACGGGCCGCTGAAGACGCTCGCGACGCCGCCGTCGGCGTCGGCGGCGAGCGCTCGCTGCCGCAGGTCGAGCAGCATCTCATAGTGGAGCAGCGATCGGTGGCTGTCGCCCATCTCCGTGTAGATGCTCGCCGCGTTGACCAGGCTCTTGGCGACGTGCTCGACGTCGTCGCGGTCGTCGCCGGCGCTGGCCAGCTCGTGACAGCGGCGGTAGCTGGCCAGCGCTTCGTCGTAGTGCTTCAGGACCGAGTAGGCGTGGCCCAGGGCTAGGAGCATCCTCACGACGACGGCCCGAGGTCGAGCGCCGGCGGCGGAGGCGACGCCCTCCAGGGCAGCGGCCGTCTGCAGGACCTCGAGAGCCAGCAGGTACTGCTTGCCGCGCAGGAAAGACAGACCGACGTCGACTAGTTGGGCGTAGTAGTCCAAGCCTGGGACGGTAGCGGAAAAGTCATGTGACTGGACTCCGGGGTCTTGCGGCGGACGGCGGCCGAGGGCGGGCAAGAGAGAAGGAGACGCCTTCGGTAGAGAGATGATGACAGATATATAGATAGATGCATCCGACTTCAGATAGAATGCTAAGATAGACTGGTAGATAGATAGATTAGAGAGAGACGAGAGAGGGAAAAGCGAGGAGAGAGAGAAGCAGAAAGCGGGAGGGAGGGAGACAGATAGACCGAAGCAATGACTTGGAGTGTCATCAAAGTAGCCACGAGGAACGACGTAACATCACCCATAGAATGCTTTGCGAAAAAAGATTGACCTGCGAAAGACCCTTACTTGATTTAACAGCCTCATTTGTAATGCGGCAGAAGTGCCTCATCGGCTATCACCGCCGCTTGCAGTTGGCAATAAAGGATTGCCCACTGCACGACTCTAACCCACGACCTCGGTCGTAAAGAGCGAGCGCCTCGCCTCCTGAGCTATCACGGCCCACACCTTGTACTGCATATGGAGCATTGCGGCCGCGCAACGAGCGACCCGATACGAAATGCCGAGCGGCGGATACTTGATGGTAGCGCCCGTCTCGGTAAAGCTCAAGTTTGATGGCGGTTCGACCTGACATTGAAGTAGCGCTGTGAAAGTCTCACGGGTGGGCGATCGGATTGCGTTTTCGCTATCTTTTTTGCAACGGGAGAATAGGGACGAGATGGAGAGAGATAAAGAGAGAGAGAGAGAGAGAGAGAGAGAGAGAGAGAGAGAGAGAGAGAGAGAGAGAGAGAGAGAGAGAGAGAGAGACTGGTTATCGCGAACACAATTCGGCTTCCTGGCGCAGAAGTTAGCAATCTCTCGAGCCGCTCGAAATTCGAGGTCAAAGAATGGCGCGCCTCCCTGGCACGAGCTGAGAGCGATGTCACCGCGAAGGGGCTGGAGGTCTGCTCACCGTCGTCATCCGCTTCGCGCTCGTCGTCGGCCGATGCGCAGTTCACGGCGGCGCTGATTTGGCGGATGTGCGACGTGATCTCCTCCGGCGGCGAGTGGCCGAGCTCCAGAGCGCGCAGGAAGCACGACAGAGCCTCCCGGTGGTGCGAAATGGACCGCAGGATTAATCCTCGAGCCACGTGACCCTGAGAACGGAGGCAGATGGCTGAGGACGTGAGTACGATGGCCGAGGGACTGCGGGTGTACCCGTACTCCCACGCTTAGTGCTTGCCACAGGCGCGCGTAGCTTCAGGCTCAGCAAAAGCGCTGGCGATAGATACCGACGCTCGAGCCCGCAGCGAATAACTCTGCGAGGATCGCGTCGTCATTAGCTCGGAACGTACGGCTGCGTGTGTCCGCAAAGGTAATCAGTCGACGGCAAGTTCCCCTACAGAGCTCAATATTATGAAGCACTGTAAACTACGACTTTTCGGTGCTCGAAGCGTTAGGCCTGGTGGTGGGGGGGGGCTAGGATCGAGCGGACAATATCGAGAAATTTTTCAAGGAGAAAGCCAAGAACTGCGGCTGCGGAGAAAAAAAAGTGCGAGCGACTGGCTCTCTTGTCTTGTCCTTCGTAATAAATCCAAGCGGCTGCAGCATGGCAGCGGTGAGGTCATCGATTGAGTCAGCAACTAGAGGAGTCCTTTAATGCAGACCAAAATTACCTGCATACGTCCGGTCTAGGCGCGGCGGAACGAAGCTCATAATGACGTCACTCACGCAGCTGGCCGCGGCTGCGGCAGTCGATAGATTTGCTGCTCAGCTATGGTTAAGTTAAAATATGCAAAAAAAAAGTTTACAGCGATGCCATTGGTCAAATTAAACGTAACTTGTTCTAGCAATGCTCGGACACCCTAAGCGCACCGCTGGACTAGGAGACTTTGCTCTTCTAATTGGTAGTGCTCTAGTGGGATGTCATCGTGTGCTCGTCATTTACACGTCCTCTTTGATAATTGCATAACGTTTAAAAGTTCCATCCAGGAGACCGCTGCTACATCTAGTCATTATGTTCGATCGCTGTCCAAGATTAGGGACTGCCTACCGCAGTTGTTGGATAAAGAACTACTAGCTCCCATGTTTTGTCATGACTGGACTGGTGTAATTAAAGTTTGGCTGATTTCCCTCGAAAATATATTAAACCACTAGAGCTGATGACGAATAGAGCTGCAAGACTGGAAAAAGTCAAAGAGTATCAGCCAAGTATCTCTATTGATCGCCGGATACAAGGAAGCATTCTTATCTTATAGTAAAAGTACAAGTAAAGATTAGCTGAGCTGATTTAGCAGCCATTTGTGGAGCAGCAGAAGAGCCTTCGCGGCACTTCACTCCGCTTGCAGCAGGCCAATACAGGATTGTCTGCTGTACGATTCGAACCCACGACCCGGGTAGCATATTGCGAGGGATCGCCATAGCTCATTGACTCCGCGGTTAAGGTGTCGTACCGATCGAGGTCAAGGTGAATGTATTTGGTGGCCCAGGTCGTGGGCTCGAGCCCCGTGGCATACGTGAAGCGGCTGAATAGAGATTAAGTTCCCTTACTATACTAATGAATTATATATATATATATATATATATATATATATATATATATATATATTTATACCAAGCTGAACTGCTGCAGCCCTCACTTGCCCTCAGGTCCTCTATGGACAATAAATTAGCTCCCCTCTTCTTTCTGTTGGCGAGAGAGAAACTTTTACTCCGTAGGTCCTAAGCTATTGAACTCACTTTTATAGTTCCTAGGCAACGACACCGTCGCTCCTGCTGCCGGCGTAGCGAGCGGCGTAGCGCCGTCGTTCGGCTGAGGGGGGGGGGAACGAGACGGCCGTCGGCCTGCCTGGTCGTCGCGCGGGGAGTGGCGAGCATCGGCCAATCAGAAGACTGCACCGCGAGGTCATTATGTGCGAGGTCGCCAACGCTCGTCCCCTCCTCCCCCAGCTGTTCCAGTCCTCTTAAAAACCGATGGCGACGACTGTAGTTTTGGTTCGCCCATCAGAGAGCCAGCCGATGAACAACACTGACAGTTTATTACCAACGCATGAAGTCCAAGAGCGCACGGCTTCCCTCGGCCCCTACTCTCACTCCACTCTCCTCCTCGACCCTGGCTGTCCCTTGGCCGACCCCGATGGTGAATCCACCATCTGTTCACCAGCGGGTTATCGGCCTGTGTCAACGCCTCATTAGAAGCTGACCACAGCTGTGCACAGGCCCCTCTCGGGGATGCTCCCATCAGCTGTTGAGGAAAGGAGCGGTACCAGCCCGCATGCAATCGAACAATAACGACACAATCGTTTGCTCTGCGGGCCCGAGACTACGGAACTCAATTCTTCAGTTCTTACGTAACGACATATAGTCTCCTGGTGCCGACTACCGCACATCATTTCCAGCCGTTCCGAGCTGCTACTTACACGCTGCTCACTACTTCGACTGCACTCCTGACTCTAGCTACGAGAGCTTCTCACTCGTTCTTCGTTACGTGAGATGAAGTCTGAATGCGTAACGAAAGACGCCTAGGCTTTGAGCGCGCTATTTTTAACTCCTCCGCGTAACACCCAAACACAGTCAGTTACAGGCGGAGGATATAGTACACCGCATTGCGAAGTCGGCGTCTCGACGACGCGAGGCGCATGCGACCGCCGCCGCTCGCCGCTACGAAGCGAACCTCTGCGAGCCGCAGGCTGCGCCGAGGCTCTCGGACGCCGAGCCTCGGCGCGCATTTTCGCGTCGCGCTCGCAGGAACGGGACATTTAGCGGCTCGGCGTGCTCTACTATTTTCTTTTTTTCCTCTCCCGAGAAGCGAGGTGGATTACGCGGCCGCTGCGAGAGCGGCGCGCGCGCGCGCGCGCGCCGGCGCCCCGCGCGAATGGCGGGGCGAGCGATCAGGCGAACGGCCGCCAGCCCGTCAGATGGCGCTCTCCTGCTGCAGACTCAGGCAGTTCTTTTCAGTCATCCTTCGCTGCTACTTCCATGCTACTCACTTTCTCAACAGACCTCCTGACTCAGCGACGCGTTTTACTTTCTCTTTGCTGCATGAGATGAAGTCTGTTGACTACCAAATGCATACCAAAATCAGCTTAAGCTTTGAGTGGGCTGCCGCCATTACACCCGCTTAGTCATTTTGGCTTCACGGAGATACGGGCGGAGATAAATACACTCATTCTATGGGCTGACAACGTGATCCGAAGAATAGTACCAGCCGCAAGCGGATATTTGTAAGATGTTTGCACAGATATAGGTTCGATGCTCTTCTGCCAAACAGCGTGAACACTTCCTTGAGGAAGGGATTCAACATTTTTTCTCAGGTTTCATTGTACCGTAAACTGTTCTCATATTTAAAGCAGATTTACGGTTTACGATGTCGTCCGATATGACAATAACGAACTTATGTAGATTTTTAACTCAAGCGCCTAGCTGAATTTATGTCTCTCGAGTTCTGAATTGAAGCTACACTAGTGAGATCGCAGTCAATCGAGAGTTCGTAGTCTGCGCACCCTCTTTAAGGAACACAATATCGTTTGACTGTACCATTCTGATCAATTCCATGGCCGACATCACATTCTTGCCTTGCGAAGGAATAAGAGCTATTCGCCACCGCAGCTAGCTGCAGAGCTCACCACTCTCCAGATTCTCTCTATGGTAGACAACAGAGTCAGCTTTAGCAGGGGTGCCGAAAAATGTCATAATATCCTCAAGCTTAATCACTGAACCGTCAGCAGGACTTTTAAATAACGCTAATGATGTCGGAAAACTTCCTGAAATTAAATGACGATAAAACCGAACTGCTTCTCATAGGACACCCTAAGCGTGTGGCTGGATTAAAAGGCTTTGCTGTTCTAATAGGCGATGCTATTGTGTGACCTTCACCACGTGCTCGTAATCTAGGTGTCGTGTTCGACAGCTGCCTCAATTTCAAAAGCTTCATTCAGAAGACTGCCTCTACAGCTAGCCATCACATCCGATCCCTATCCAAGATTAGAAGCTGTCTCCCACAGTGGCTTGTAAAAAATTTAACTAGCTCTTTAGTTCTGTCTCGGCTTGATTATTGTAATTCCCTTTTGGCTGGGCTACCAAAGAAAGCTATTATGCCACTACAGCGGACTATGAATATGGCTGCAAGGCTGGTCTTCAAGTCCCAGCGGTTTGAGCACGAGGCACCTTTGCTGGAAGAGCTGGGATGGTTGCCGGTTGAGCAAAGGATACGGAGCAAAGTTCTTACGCTGACCCACAAGGCCCGCCACGGCTTGGCTCCTTCATACCTAGCTGAACTGCTACATCAGTTTCAGCCTGTTCGCGCCCTCAGGTCCTGTGTGGACAATAAATTAGCTGTGCCATTCCTCCGCTTAAAGACAGTTGGCGACAGAAGCTTTAGCTCTGCAGGTCCTAGATTGTGGAACTCGCTTCCACAATTCTTACGCAACGACATCTACTCTCCAACTGCCGACTATGGCACATCTTTTTCAGCGGTCCTGAACTGCTACTTCTATGCTACTCACTACCTCAACTGTTCTCCTAACTCTGCTATGCTTCCCACTTTCTCTTTGTTGCGTGAGATGAAGTCTGTTGGGTACCGAATGCGTACCGAAAGCCGCTTAGGCTGTGAGTGTGCTATACAAAACTCTCCTGCGTAACGCCCACATGGTCTTTATGACTTTGTGGAGTTACTGACGGAGATAAATTACATTATAAATACCCCGAACGGATATCGCAGCTATAATATCCAATCCGGATACGGTAGAGCAAGGAGGCCGCTAGGCTGGTCTTCAAAATTTAAGGAATTTAGTCACGAATTGCGTTTGCTATTGATGCCACTTCAGCCCAAGGTAGAGCCAAAGTAGCTTCAGGTAGAGCCGCTACCTCCTTGGCGCTCTCTCTTAGAGCCGGCTTTGCTTCTATTCATTCCCTTCTCGGCTCTTTATTCCCCGTGTAAGGTAACTGCTGACCATCCGTTGCGGGGCGCCGATATTCGCAGACTTTAAGCTCGCGCGAGGAAACTCTTCACGGTGCAGCGCACGCTTGGTGCTCGCGCGGATGCGATGCAAACCATCGGATCGCTCGTCACCGACTTTATCTGCACTTACGCCGCCCGCCCAACCACCACCGAAGCTTCGGAGCTCGCTTTACAGAGCGGCCCGACCGCCATTTGGCTCATCCTGTTTAGTGCGAGATCAAGCGACTTGTTTATCCAACTCGATGGGGCAGCTGGCACGAGAGAGAGAGAGAGAGAGAGAGAGAGAGAGAGAGAGAGAGAGAGAGAGAGAGAGAGAGAGAGAGAGAGAGAGAGAGAGAGAGAGAGAGAGAGAGAGAGAGAGAGAGAGAGAGAGAGAGAGAGAAAGTGAGCCTCAAGTGGCACAACTAACGAGAAGAGCAGCTGGCATCAAGCATCCGCAGTGCTGATCGCACTAATAAGGCTTTCGGATCGTTCCTGTCTGCATCGCGCATTGTTGTACGAACCGAATCACTTCAGCATCGCAGGAGCAGTGCGGGCGACGAGTCTGTATCTACCCGAGCTGCTTTGCAGCTGTAAGATGCTTGCCTTAGGCACCAGATGCCCGGGTTCCGCAATTCTTGTAGCCAAGGAGGGAGACATGGCTTCTCATTGTCAAAAGAAAGCGTGCAGTGAAAGCAAAGCCACCATAACTTCATTCGCGCTATTGGCTGGCGGCTGGTAGCTGGGGTTCACCTAGCCTCTTCCCCAATACAATACAGCGGGTTTAGTCTCGTTAAACTTTCGAGTGACGGAAGATTTTATGACGTCGATCCACGGCGGTGTTAATTTCGCCAATGTGAAGTTAACTTAATTCAGCATCGCGCCACGTATTTGCGAGAGGTTCCCGGGCCGCCTTGTAAGTCGACGCACTGCCTACGATCCAAGTCTAACTCAACGCTGCGAGAACCCGCAAGATTGCACTGCTCTTAGTTATGTCTATAATAGACTTTACAAGCTAAAGAGCGCCATCAAATAACTTTCTACAAAACAGCGCCTACTCCCCAATCATTACTCGCCGCTCAAGGCCATTCGGTACCGATAGCAGGCGCGCAATCGCTGGTTTCGTCTCATTTGAAGCAGTAGATAAAGCAACGGCTTTTTCACCAGAAAAAACTCAAGAGAATGCGCTACAGATAAAAGCGAACAGTGCTAATCAGGACAAGTCTCGTAAATGGCTAAACGAAATGGTACGACTAGTCAAAAGTATCGAGGAGGTTGCCCAAAGTAGTACGTACTCGAGGGTCACCCGGCTTGAGCATAATGATTCTTTCTGCGTCTTTCTCGGCGGACAAAAAATCGAATTCCTTAAGGTGGCAAGCAACGCGCCGGTGCAGAGCCTCAATGTGGTCGCCGTCTATCTCGAGAGCTTCGCTCGTGAGTTTTAACGCGGCGGAATTGTCGCCCTTGGACGTGGCTTCGTCCGCTGCTTTGAGTAGTCTATCAACCTGTTATGAAAACAAATCGGTTTCAATCTGTAAATGCACCCGGTAATCGCATCTTGCATAATCACGGCCGCTCAAATGGTACCGCTGAATCTCGCATCTGACGTTGCATGCACTCCAAGCACGGCAAAACCACCTAGCTGAGAACTTTCCGCACCTGAGTACTCTCAGCTGTTTCGAGGAGCACCTCCATTTCCCTCGGAGTGTACCTTCCACAGACAACCGTCAACTGCGCGAGGCGCGCCCGGATCTCACAGCATGGACCGTCTTTTACCACCCACTAGCAGAGGGCGTCCGCCATGGCAACAAACTTCCGGTTATCCTAGCTTCTCCGCACCCCACCCCTCACAGTTTTATGAAACCGCAGAAGAAGCAAATAAAACAAAATTTATACAATTAATATATATTCTCTACTTAAGTCACAATAATTTGGTTGTTATCGAAACTGCTTCCGCATCGTATGACGGTCCTATTAGCAGTTGTTGTTATTGGCTCGCCCTGTTCCGTGAGTCGCCTGTCGCTTCAACATCCTTCTACCTGCTTCAAATCAAATACAGATTGTGAGTAACGGCACGTTTATATTTGAAACTTCACCTTAGAATGCAGAGCCATCTAGCGTAGTTTGCGTTCGTAGAGCTGTCGTCGTTCCGATACTCCGCACGCCAGCCGAATCATGTGAGTTGGCCTTACCTCCCCCTCACCCCGCCGACTAACGAAGTCTCACGCCAATTGTAGACGTGTTCTGCTACTGCTGCTGCTGCTGCAGGTGATGCTCGGAAATGAACGTGGAAAGAGGTATGACGAGCAGCTTTATGACCCAAGAAGCGGAATCCATAAGTCACACTAGAATCCAAGTGTCGCAGGAGAATGCCACTCGGTGCTTCGTCGCACCGGTGGTGCTCATTGCCGTCGTGCAGCTGCTGTCGCAGGCAGGCTTCGTGGCTCTAGCCTTCAGCATCGGTGACAAAAATTGCACGTTGACGGCCGAGTTGACGTATGGCTCTGTCACCAGCTTCGAGCTGCTCATGTACACGCAGTCAGCGCTGTGGGTCCTGTTCCTCTCGATCGATCTCGGATACACGTCGCAGCACAGACGCCTCAAGCTGGGAGGCTACCTGAGCTACTACAAGGTTCTCAGACGGCTGCAGCGGGCAACGTTCTTCGCATTCACGTTCTTCGCAGCTGGAATGCTGGCGTACTGCACGTACTCTATCAATCAGCACATTATAATGTTCGGCCTCAGCAGACTCTGCATTGCAAAGATCATCGTCAGCGTGGAGGCGGGCGTGATTATTGCACTGTCGCTCGCTCACTTAGTAAAAGTAGCAGGCGTCAGTCGTTCGAGCGGCGCACCGGATGCGCTCGAAGACACCACGGCAATCAGCTTTCGGCAGCACAGCTTGGACAGCAGCGAAGCTATCGGTAAGACGCAGCCTCGTCTCGTCCACGGAGCGCATGTCGCTGCTTTAGCGCCGCATTCCGCTTCACTCGTCTCGTTGCTTCAGGGTTCAAAGCTGAAGACTACGTGGACGATATACTTGAGAGGCAGGCAGACACAATCCGCTGCTTGCGAGAGCAGAACGCCGCTCTGTCGAAAAAACTTTGCCACCGCGAGTGGACAGCGCTGGCGTGAGATTCCTTTACGTGTTTACTTGTTACCCAGATGCGAGCCGTTATTTAGGGAGCGTGCATGCCTTTTATGTGTCGGCTTTGCTTTAACACCAGTCACACGCCGGCACCATCCAACGCCCGAGCCTTCTATTTGTTAGTACGGATTCATTCTGTGCCAGCAATTTAGCTTGCTCAGATGGGATTGCTTTTGTTTTTTGCCCAGCTCGCCCACCTTTTGTGTGAGCACCACCTACCAGTCTGGTGGCTTTGTTTTTAGGTAATGTGTATGCAGCATGCCGTATACTTCACAAACTGGGTAGTTACTTTATTTACCGTTATATCAACGGTGTGGCACCTTCTAGGCTGCTGTCTGTTGAAGCTTGTGTGCAGGCTTCTCGATGTGTTATTGTGTCCTGTTAACTTGCTGCTGTTTTGGGTTGCCAGTTTTTTGCCCTATCCTGCATGCCAAGTCACAGTAGCTGCAACCGAGTTCGTTCGGTTTCTTGAAAGAACAAAATAAAACTATGCTGACTTGATGCTATGCCTTGTACTAGGTGCACATCAGTTTGCAGTTCGAGGTAGAGAACACCTGGTTGCAGATGCTGCTCCTTATAGATGTAAATATGGCGTATGACCCAATATTTGTTCTTAAAAATATCAGCTGATGTAACGCCTCATTTGTATAGCGACAGAAAAGCCTTATCGGCTATCGAACTGCTTGCAGTTAGTTGGCAATAAAGAATCGTCCAACTGCAGGATTCGAATGCCGGACCCGGAATGGGCTATAACGGCCCATTAAGAGTGCATGCTCACTACGTTACTGCATTTAACAATCAATCTCTAGTTGTTCAAGCTTTAGAGAGATGCACGTGCTCCCAATTAGTCCCTAGGGGTCTTAGGGGGAAGTGGGGCTTGCGTGTGGGGGCTCACAGTTCGAGGGCCCTCATCATGGGCTCGAGCTGCAAGCAGTTGTGTTTTGCCCATTGCAAGCGGGTGATAATAGCTGCTACGGCTTTAACGAATCAGTGCCTTAGGGATTCTCTGTTATAGCCCTAACTAAAAAAGTATCAGGAGCCTGTTACTGCCTGCACAACCCACCTTGTCGAGCTAACTACTGCCCATAAGTACACGGGCTGTTTGCAAAAATTAATCGGTCGTTTGACTTTAAAACCCAGTAAGCATGCTTGCAAGCTCTCATGCTACGTAATGGTGCTGACAATTAGCTTAGATAAAGGGGTTAGATGCTGTCACTTCATAACACAGGTCATGGGTTTGAGTCCTGCAGTAGGCAATCATTTATTACCACTACAAGCTTGGTGGAGGTGTTCACACCACAACGGCGCGAGTGCTCTGCTCGGCTACAGGCCACGTGCACGTGGTCCATCCAGCCCGGGTTGTGAAGAGGGAGCACCATACCCTTACGCTAAGACTCGGGCATCAAAGTAAAGTTCGAACAGGCATCGAATAATGCAGCTTGTCGGTCAGAAGCCAAGCACGAGTAGTCGATGATCTTGCTAGGCATTTTGATGCATGCAACTGAAATACACGTCAGACAGATTTTTATTTACATTGTGTCGATATACCAGGCAGAGCCTGCCTATTCGAGCTTCACATGCAAAGAGCTTTCAAACAATATAGCTCAGCCAACTCGGCTTCAACAACAACAACTGACATTCTCTTGCCATGCTACTCAAAGGTAAAGGCCCTCTGGCGAGCCTTCTTTCTTCCGATAAAGCACATTCTCTTTTGCCTGCCTGAAATCTTCGGCGGTGACCTTCATGCGCCTCTCACGTAACGCCAGCAAGCCAGCCTCGGTGCAGATGGCCTGCAAGAAACAGATAAAGTCAACGTTAACAAACAAGAATAAACTGCTAAATAAGCTGACTCGGCAAAGCAAATCACCCACAGCTCGCATCTTTTGCAGGCTCAAATGAACCAACTGTCTAATAGTGCAGAGAGGAGGCTGGTTTAGTCTGACGACACACCAACTGCCAGTGTGCAGTTGTTCACCAGAGGGCAAATGCACTCCAGGGTGTACGAAAAGCTCAATTCCGAAAACGGATGTCAAGACAAACCCAATAGCCACATTAATTTCAAATGATGCTTAATAGCTATGGAATGTCAGTGGATAGAACGATGATAAAGGATATGATAATGATAAAATGATAAATAAAATCTTCATCGCCTGTGACACTTTTACCTTGATATCGGCGCCAGAGAGATCATCTTTTGCCATTATGTATTCATCCAGGCTTACATCATCAGATAAGGTCATTCTATTAGTATGTATCTTGAAAATGTGCCTTTTTGTTTTTTCATCTGGAAGTGGAAACTCAATCTTGCGGTCAATTCGTCCAGGTCTGATCAAGGCAGGATCCAAGGTCTCGATCCTGTTCGTAGCCATTATAACCTGAAATAAGAGTTTGCGGGGCTCTCACTTGCTGCTAGTACACCAATGATCGAAAAAAGGGCACACAGCAAATGCTAAATACCTTGACATCGCCCCTTGAGTCAAAACCGTCAAGCTGATTTAGCAACTCCAACATGGTGCGCTGAATCTCTCGTTCACCGCCCGAGTTGGAGTCATACCTGGTCATAAGAAGGGATGTTCATAAGATCACGCTCAAGTTATACACGACACAACACGGCGGGTATGAGCAGCAAATTAAATGATCACCTTTTTGTTCCAACAGCATCGATTTCATCAATGAAAACTATTGAAGGTGCATGCTCCTCAGCAACCCTAAAGAGCTCTCTAACCAATTTAGGTCCATCTCCCTAAAATGAAATGTTCCGAATAAAGTCACATGCACGATACAGACGGTCCAAGCTATAAGTTATGAGGTGAAATTTGGTGAAAAGAGGTGAAACCTTAAATGATGCATAAATGGGCATAAATCACCGTAGCTTTGAGGCTTAGTTGATAGCTACAGTCAAATGAATGCCGACACAAACTAGACCACATCGTATTGATAAATCGTACAAAGTAAAGTGAATGCAGTATAGCAGAACCATCAATGCTATACTTGGTGGGAGGTGAACCAATGACTTCCAAAACTAAAAGCTAGAATCACAAATAATGAGGTGTGCACTATCTCATCACCAAATGATCGGCAGCCTCCCCGTTCAGAATGCAGGAATATAAAAACATTAAAACAAATCAAATTGCAGGCAGACCCAGGGGTTAGTTTATTCATGGTCTGCTGAACTAAGGTCCAAGCAAATGGTCCAGATGACTTCTGTTTTTTCCAAATCTAAAATTTTCTCCACTAGTCACTCAACAAAGAACAGCTACAGTAAGGTAGCACTAGTCAACCAGGTCATACCACACGGAACAGTGGCTAATCAGTAAGCAATAATAATCAGATCTGTGCATAGCAGTTACATCACACAAACACTCAAAACAGTGCACGATATGATATTAAAAAGGCTACAATCGAGGACTTACTAAATACTTCTGAATAAGCTCCGAGCCCACGACTCTCAGGAATGTTGCCGAAGTCTGGTTCGCAACAGCTTTGGCCAGGAGCGTCTTGCCTATAAATGACGAGATGACGACAGCGCAAGCTGGTGGAATGAATCAGATGAAGTAACGAGAGGTGTGACAACACAATCAACTCACCAGTGCCAGGTTCCCCGTACAGGATGACACCTTTGGGTGGTTTGATACCCATTTCCTCGTAGTACTCGGGATGCGTCAGAGGCAGCTCGACCGATTCCTGCATCAAGAAGCCCAGAGCTGACCGTAGCATGCTACATCTAACAATGTTATGCTTGATGGCATTGCCCATGTTACCACTAATCATGTGGTCATGGTTTCTTTACATCACCCTGCTTAGATCGTCACAAGTGCTTAGAAAGAGAATCAGTTCTCTGAGGGATGCTCACAAAGCCTGAAACTCACTCCCGACTTGCATCACGACATCTCATGACTTGACCACATATAAAAAGAAACTAACAACGCACCTACTTGTCATAGCATTTAGTGGGTCCTTGTGATTCGACCTTTATGTGCTTATGGGTGCTGACACTGCATGTTGCCACTAACCGCACTTGCATGTTGACCCTGTGCATGTCACCCCTAACCATTCGATCGCGCTTCCTTTGCAGCAATTGTAAAGCACCTAGAAAGAGATTTGAGTTCTCTGAGGGCGCTTTATCAAATGCATTATTATTATATATTCATACTAGGACGCAGGCCACAACAATTAGCCACCATGTTATGATATGTCCAAGGACTGTGCAATTGAACTTGATATGTTTGGAAAAAATATCCATTTTACATGCAAAGTGCACACAGCATTCCTATTTCCACATTTTGCAAACCCCGCCAATCAATCAAATACCTACGTTCACACCTAGATGCCAACTCCGCGTCTTTCTGCTGTGCCGGCCGTGTTGGCTCACACTGATACGCTCAGGTAGTCACTGCAGCTAGCAACACGCAAGCCCCTTTGCTACAGCACACAGCCTTGTGGTTCTCTGTATTTATTGTATTGGGCACCCACTCTTGATCCAATGTTTGCAACTTTTACAGACAGCACAAGGCAGAGCAGTTTCATCTAATCGACATAAGAAAGCAAGCCCGCTTTACATAGTCGGCTCCTAAGCATGCCCTTTGCTGTCCACCAATGTTATGTTCGAGGTAGTAGAACATGATTCTTTCTTAAATAATGCAGCTGCACAAAGCTTTCAGTTTTTTATTCGTTTGACTATTTCCTAAATGTATGGTTAGGTTGTTCAGGCACCACTACCAAAGCAGTTCCCACATTCCACAAGTGATTACTTTGGAATTAATCAGCTGCTTAACATCCAGTATATGAGCATCCGATTTCACGGGTCACTTTTGATTCCAGCTCTCCAGAAAGGTAATTGTACAGCCTTGAATAACACAAGCTGATAAGCAAAGGCCAAAACCCATAAGGCATCAAGATCATTTACATTTCTAATGCAGTGGTAACATGTTAACACACTAAAATGATAACAGCTTCATTGAGTGCACAAAGCTACTGAACAATGCACTTTTTTAAAAATAAAGAAAGGAAACAATAATCTACTACTTTCAGCAGCATTCTCACGACCTCGGTTTTCTGCCAGCTCTCGGGACTTAATGCCCGGAAGGTCTGGGCTCTGGTATTAGTCGGAGCCTTGGTCCAACACGTAAGTGGGTCGCCAAGAATTAAGAATGAGCTTAAAATATGCGATCACCTACCAGCACAATTCCATCTCAAAGAAGCCCAGGTACTGACCAAGTCGTGCATCAGACAGCCCATTGAACGCATATCAGATGCCGATCGACGTGCTGCATATCGCATATGGTAAACAAAGGTAACCAGGATGGCATAATCCGTATCGACAGCCTTTGTGGGCTATAGCGAGGCTTTATCAAATTGAGCTACTTTTCAATGCTTCTAGCCAATAAAGCCCAGCACAAAGTTAGCTTTGCACCGAGGTAGCTCAATCAAAGTGCTCAGGGAAAGGCAAAGAATACCTTGATCTCCTGAATTTGCTGATCGAGTCCTCCAATGTCTGCATACGTCTCCTGAGGAGCTTTCTCCAGTTTCATGACGGTAACCATGGGGTCTGTGTCATCAGCCAGTACACCAATGACAGCATGGACCTAACGTGCAAAAAACTGGGCACTTGACTATGGACTCCTGAGTCATTCATTCATATGATGAGCCGTAATGGTTGCTACAGCACGGCAGCCGGGGCTCTGAGCACAGTCGACCTACCTTATGGTTAAGAAGGACCGAACAGCCAGGCTCTAGCTGATCCTTGTCCACAAACGACAATATGCTAACATAGTGCTCACTTCCGACACTTGTCGACACGATCGCATGGTTGTCATCGATTATTTCCTCCAAGGTACCCACCGACATCGGCGTGCCTCTCAGGTCATCCACCTTCGATCGCTCCTCCTGGATCACGCGAACAAAATATGAGGCGAAAAGGTGGAAGCGACTGGCATGCATACAATGTCGCAGGCGCTCTCGCCGACGAATTAGGCACGAACTGCCAAGTATCAGCAACAGTTCGATGACGTCGATGGCGCAACAGGTACTGCAACGGATCTAAGGCGTGGAACGATATCCGAATGCAGCACTAAAGAGGCCCGCATTTTCGTCGAGCCTAGTAGGTAGGGCCTCACCAGAGCGACGGCCACTCAAAAAGCGGCAGCTTCGGTGAGAGCTGTCTGCAAAGCTCTCTGCGGCCGAGCGAGCAGCAGCAGCCACGCACGAGCAAGCCATGGCGTCGAAGGTGTCGAACCCGATGCATCGACTCCAGCTCAGCTCCACGCCCACAACCCCCCAGCAGAGCAAGTGCGATGAGTGCCATCGGGTCTTCAAAACCCAAAAGCCTCAATGTCCACACAAATTGCCAAATAAGAAAAAAAAACTTCTCTGGAAGCAGCTGAGTTTACGAGAAGGCAAACACAAGAGCAGGGTGGAGTGCCGCGCCCAGGTACCTCGTGCTTCTCCTCTTGCGGCTTCAGCCGCTCTTGGTTTTTGATGAACTCTTCCTCTAGGAGCAGGTAGTCCTTGATACGCTCGAGCTTGAGCAACTTCAAGCGACATCGCGTGTGCGGCGTCACTACAAATAAATTATAAATAATAATAGCTGATTTAACAGCCTCATTTACATAGCGGCAGAAGAGCCTAAATCGTGCTCACCACTAGTTGGCAATCTTGCAGTTGGCAATAAGGATAGCCCACTGCAGGATTCGAACCCACGATCTCGGTGGTGAAAAGCGAGCACCTTACCTCATGGACTATCACGCCAGAGGCCAGCAAGACAGCAGGATATCGAGATGCGGATGAAAACAACAGGGCAGAGCAGCAAAGCGCCGTCCGCGAGAACATACGTACCCTGTGGCAGCTTGTTGGCAACATCCGGACCCTTTATCTTCTTCTTCTTCTTACCAACACGCGTCGGGATGGGGGGCTCGTACTTCTTCTTCTTATCCTATCAAATATGACAGTCAAACCATGAAATGCCGCTGCAGCAGCAGCAACACTGGCTACCGGTATCTGTGAAGCAGTGTGATCAAGCTAGCCTGGCGCACTGGAACACAGGCAGAATGGGTGACTTCTACACACTGCAAGTACCCCCCCCCACCCCACCCAATACCCAAATGCATGAGATAAGCCCCATTTGGACGCTGTTGTAGGTTCCAGCAGCAACGGCAAAAAAAACAATTCGAATTTTGTATCGCAGCTTGTCTGTTCAGCAGCAAAAAGAAAACGATGCGTGACAAGACGACGAAAGCAGAACGGCTAGTCTTGATCACAATAGGGATTCGACTACGATTTGTCACAAGACAACAATGAGTGCGACTTAATGCAAGCAACAGAGCTGTCTCTGTTTCGAGAACAGTGAAGACAAACTTACACGGGAGTGGCCTGCTTCATCACTAGCAGATCGAATGCCGAGCACGAAGGACAAGTAGATGCATGAGCACATTGTAAAATGCATACACTACTGCACCGTCAGCAGTGATGGCCGGCACATTCCGAGAAATTGAGAGCCGCACCAATATGCACCAGCACCCGCTGGCATTCTACACAGATGCTGGTGTAGAGACACGCTAGCACGAGCAATGCCCAGACCTCAAGAGTAATCGTACCAGAGGCCCACTCGGCCACGCTATGCTACAGCTCACGACTCATTCCAGTGAGACTGCAAGGGCAAAAATCAAAGCGTGGCAGCCTATAGCCAAGTTTACATGCTGGGTCTTGCTTCAGTTCTGCATCGGTCTTCCTTATTGTGCAAAGTTAACATAGTCGGTTAGCACTTCCGTCTTGCTTACTTCAAACCCTGCCAAGTAGCTCCACCACCGAGTTGTCACGGTATAAATGAATAAATAAAATTCATTTATATAGCGCCCCTAGAGGACCCAGTCTCTATTCAGGCGCTTCACATATGCCCCGGGGCTCGAGCCCACGACCTCAGTCAGACTTTGGTCGGGGCGAGCACCTTAACCGCTAGACCAAACCAGCTTAATTGTTCTATTAGGGAGATAGGAAATGGCCATCCGTAATGCACCTTCCAGTGAATAGAAGCTTCTCCGGGATTGCCTTAATCGCCTGCCGCCTATTGATCTGATTCCTATATGAAGAGCTTGAGCTTGCAGTGTAACATAAAGGGGGACTCTCGTGAAATGCATCGATGATTTGCCGTGGTCATGTCGTCCGCCATGCCTTTCAGAGCGATAAAGCTAGCGAGCCCTTCACGGTGCCAGACCAAGTAGAACCAAGCTCAGCTTCCCAGTCTTTGTTAAGTCTTGGACAGCCCCAATCTCGGTGACGTACGCATCAAAACTGAAGCAGTACTGAAGCAAGACCTGCCGTGCAAATGCGGTTTAAGGCAGTATGAGGAGGCATGGGTCGGTGATACACTGCCGCACTCAGCTGCAACCAATCACTACTTGACTGTAGGCAACCAAACATAAGCCAGCTTCAGCACTGGCATCGGCAGCAGCTCTATAGAAAGGAGTGGAAAGCACGAGCCGGCTATCAGGATAGATTAAATTTGATACCGAGCATGTATTGATTCTCTAGCAGCAAATTGTAAAGCACCTGGATAGAAATTATCTTAGAGTGCTATACATACGATGGTTTAGTATTATTATATAAAACCGTGCCTTCAGGCCTACCACTGCAAACTGGCGAGCATTTCACCGTCATGTATCCCGAAAAAAGGGCAAGCATTCAGAATATTTGCATAACTAACGTAGGCAACAACGAGGAAAACAAAGAAGGGAGGTAGCCACTCAGTCGCATTGCCGACACTCGGCAGACACGTGTGCACACGACTAAATCTACAACAGAAGGGGACCGAAGAAGAAGTCAAGGAGCTTCGTGCTGCCTAAGACCAACAAGCTTGACAAAGTCAACAGCACGATGTGACTGAAGGTGAGATTCAAGCACTCCACGACGAAGATGGTGCGTACGTGTCCAGTCCGACAGCAGGCCAGGCTCACACGACACAAGGACAGCATAGCCCAGAAAACAGCATAGCCCAGAAAACAGCATAGCCCAGAAAACAGCATAGCCCAGAAAACAGCATAGCCCAGAAAACAGCACGCCCTACCTGCGTCAAGAGACTCAAAGCTGATACCTTGCACACGATTGAAGACAGAATCGAAGCAAAGGTACGAAAAGGGTTCATCACATATTTTCCTAGAAAGGGAGTAGCGCCCCTGTTCTAAAGAAGTGAGTGGCACCGCTAAGCAGTGCACGGAAGGATGTGCAAATGCCCGTACCACTTCGCCTGGTGTCCACAACAATAAAGGAGCTCGAGACAGCGACAGCCGAAGACAATCCGAATGGGAGGCATGGAGGAGATGCAGCTAGGAAATGCAGAAACCCATGGCTGCCTACTCCTCACTCTATACGAGCAGTCCATCTACTTGTGAAGGACAATCATAACTTAAAAAACAACACACCGCATCTTCACAGCGTACGACCGTGCACGCACCGCTTCCACTGCGAAGAGGCGAGGCGCGCTAGGCATTATCCAGCTGGTCTAACCCACTCTCACCGGTGGTGAACCAAAGCTCAAAAAGGGTTTGGGAGGGGCGGGGCTCACCAAAACGGGTGTCTGCACAATGTCGCACTTCAAACCATGCGTCTGCAAGCACTTTCGATAAACGCTAAGTAAACCGCAATGGTGCAAATGGGGAATAACCACGCTGCAAATGGAAAGGAGGTGTCTCGTGCCGTTTGGGGCAGCGGAAAATATTCAACGACGGGTCTGCTAAACTTGGCACAATGTCGTCGGATGTTCGCGATATAACCTTTTATACCTTGTCATCCTTCTTGTCCCCGCCATGTCCACCTGCGCCCGATTGGTTTTGCCCCTGAAATGAGCAGACGATA
Source organism: Cristatella mucedo (assembly GCA_009760855.2). NCBI lineage: Eukaryota > Metazoa > Bryozoa > Phylactolaemata > Cristatellidae > Cristatella > Cristatella mucedo. The sequence continues at coordinate 930,100 of WPIO01000028.1, forward strand.
AACCAACTCAGTGCTCAGCCGTCGAGGATGCTACGGCCTGGTGCGTACAAACAAATACATAAACACCCACACACGAACAGAGGCCGGGATCAGAAGCAGCTCAGCTAGGACTCAGATTAAATGTCAGGTTGAACACACATGCACACACACACATAAACACACACACACAGAAGAATTTTTAAGGCGTAAACGAATGAGACAACCAAATAATATGCGCAAATCTAGCTACATTCCATACGCACGCCATCGTTACATCTCCAAAAAGAACTGCATAGCAACGAAGTCAGCAAATACAGAGAACGGTGCAAGGCCAGTATACGGCTTCAAAGAGCGACCAGCAGCAGCAGCGGAGTTGTGTCGCTATGATGAGTCGCAGAGCCACATTAGTGCGGAAATAGAGAATGAAAAGCAGCCGCCAGTATTAGCCAACGGTGAATAAAACAGCACAGGTAATGGACCGGCTGACTGTCGCATACACGTGGTAAACTAATTGCCTTAATTAGGCGCAGAAAAAATAAGCAGCGACATAGTATTTCGTCTGTCAAAGCTCGGAGAGCAGCTACATTTGTGTGTCTCCGGGAGCCTACTCAGGCGTCGGTAGTGAATCAGCAATAACGAGATCGGTTCGGCGGCTCAGAAGCGACTAACAGCTCAAAGAGAGATCAGAACCGCCTTCAGAATATATACTTCGCTAATTTATGGGATCCTCAGCAGTCCAGCCTGTAGTTAACACAATCATACGACCCATTGAATGCAACCCGCCGCAGTACTCACCATTGCCGGGCTTGCGGGCGCATGCGCTATCGGCGGTGAGACGCGGTAGTTGTACGCTTGCTAGTAGCTGTGGCGCGGTTGCTGGTATATCTATGGCTTGCTAGACGGAGAAACAGAGGGAGCTCGCCGGATGTGCTCGTCGCTGTAGAAAAAACGCGACCCTAGCAGCGATGGGCTGCCGGTTGGAGTCCGTCGTCCGTTTTGCGGCGTAGCAGAAGTGTATGTATTTATCTCCATCTTTAACTCCACAAAACCACAAAGACTATGTGGGTGTTACGCAGGAGAGTTTTTTTATATCGCACTCACAGCCTAAGCGGCTTTCGGTACGCATTCGGTAGCCAACAGACTTCATCTCAGGCAACAAAGAGAAAGTGGGACGCATTGCAGAGTCAGGAGAGAAGTTGAGGTGCTCCTCGATTTAGATAAAATGCGACCTGTGCTGGCTTCGGTCGAGCATCGCGGCGTCCATTTTTTCGTCGCCTGCACGAATGGTTGCCGCTTTGTCCTGACCGTCAGGATAAAGCTATGCTGCGGTTTGCTGTAAGAGCACGCATGGTCTGGCCTGCGTTAGTGTTTGGTCCCCTCCTCCATCTTCATCAGCTAGCTCCCAATCTTCCTGTATTTTTGCTCGATTTCCACAAGCTTCGATGAATAGTCGATTATCTTACATCTCGAGCCTTAGTAAGTCGCGTAGAGAAGAAGAGTGTCAATAGCACGAGAGCTAAATGTTGCTCTTAAGTAACATTACAAAGGTTTCTTCCGCTTTCCGGTATACCAGAATTTCTCTATTGGGGCAAGACCTGCACAATTTTTAATTAGGCGAACACCCGCTAGATTTTTATAAAGGCAGGGGTCTACACCCGTCGTTAATGAAAAATCATAACACAAAATCATAATGTTTATTCGACATGAACTTGGCGGTTGCTTATCGAACGGAATTAAGACAAGATTCTTATGCCGATCTCCACTGTTTCAAAGAGCGAAGTCAGGAGTGACTCGCATGCGTGCTCCTGTGGCCGTGCCCAGCAGTCAGATTACGTACCCGTGCCGTAGTTGTAGCAGGAATCTTAAACGCCAATCGCACGATTTACAGTGGCCAGCGGAGCAAGGGAAATTTGAAACCCTCCCGCTGTAGAGGGGGCAAATGTCCCTTGCTCCGCTGGCCACTGTAAATCGTGCAATTGGCGTTTAAGATTCCTGCTACAACTATTGCACGGGTACGTAATCTGACTGCTGGGTACGGCCACAGGAGCACGCATGGGAGTCACTCCTGACTTCGCTCTTTGAAACAGTGGAGATCGGCATAAAAAGCCAGACTCTAGTAATGCTGCTGCCCAAAACGTAGCGTCTAATTCTTTTGTTGCGCAAATTATACTAGCTGATTTAACAGCCTTTTTTATAGTGATAGAAGAGCCTTTAAGACAATCACCATCGCTTGCAGCTACGACGTAGGATGGCCCACCGCAGGACTGGAACCCATGACTTCGGCAGCGAGTTCGTAAAAAGCAACCGCCTTAAATAGTGCCATCACGGCTCACCAGCAAGTCGGCCATTTTTAATTCCAGGTTCAGCGTAATAGAATGGTTGATGCACCTCATTTTCAAGAGTTTGACAAATTTTTGCAACACTTCTCATCGATTACGTCAAGGGATTATTTAGGCAGAAGTAAAATATATACTAGGGTCTATATTATGCTTTGCATCGTGCAATTTTCAAAAAAAGAAGCCTCTTTTAATTCAAGTATTTTTGGTGTTTCAGCAATGCCCGGTTCAAGCTGTCATTGACATGAAGTCAATGGTTTACTGGGAGTTTGCATTCGCGAACGCAAAATTTGACAAGTTACTACCACGTGCCTATTTAGCGGCCACTAGGAGACCCCAAATTGTTGGACTCCTGAACTCGCTTTAGCCCTGCTCGTTACATGGGCCAATTGTTTTCGGAATTATAGCCCCGCCGAACTCTTGGTTCACTTAAGTGGAGACGTGCAAACGCCGGTGCCCGTAGAGAATGATCCGACGCGAGAGAATTGTAGTTCTAACTAGAATACTGTAATGCACTCTTTAAGGCCAAAGGCACGCTGCAAGACGCTGCTCGAGTTCAACGGCGGAGCTTGCTGAGAAATTGCAGATTAAAATTAACGTCAACTCTCGTCAGCCGGCTTTTGCATTCCGCGCAGGTGTCTAGTATTCCAAGCGAAAGACGCCCGAGTGGAAGGCCGGAAGAAGTAGCGGAAACATTTTGCGAGTCAAAGAGAACCGGCGGTCAAAGGCACCCGCTCAAGCTTCGCCGGTCAAATCGCTGCTCGGCCGAGTTACGGTTTCTGGTCCCTTCTCGTCTCCTAATTTTCTCTACGTCGGTGGGCTGCCTAGTTGAGTAATGTAATGTAATGTATCTCCGTCAGTAACTCCACAAAGTCATAAAGACCATGTGGGCGTTACGCAGGAGAGTTTTGTATAGCACACTCACAGCCTAAGCGGCTTTCGGTACGCATTCGGTACCCAACAGACTTCGTCTCACGCAACAAAGAGAAAGTGGGAAGCATAGCAGAGTTAGGAGAACAGTTGAGGTAGTGAGTAGCATAGAAGTAGCAGTTCAGGACCGCTGAAAAAGATGTGCCATAGTCGGCAGTTGGAGAGTAGATGTCGTTGCGTAAGAATTGTGGAAGCGAGTTCCACAATCTAGGACCTGCAGAGCTAAAGCTTCTGTCGCCAACTGTCTTTAAGCGGAGGAATGGCACAGCTAATTTATTGTCCACACAGGACCTGAGGGCGCGAACAGGCTGAAACTGATGTAGCAGTTCAGCTAGGTATGAAGGAGCCAAGCCGTGGCGGGCCTTGTGGGTCAGCGTAAGAACTTTGCTCCGTATCCTTTGCTCAACCGGCAACCATCCCAGCTCTTCCAGCAAAGGTGCCTCGTGCTCAAACCGCTGGGACTTGAAGACCAGCCTTGCAGCCATATTCATAGTCCGCTGTAGTGGCATAATAGCTTTCTTTGGTAGCCCAGCCAAAAGGGAATTACAATAATCAAGCCGAGACAGAACTAAAGAGCTAGTTAAATTTTTTACAAGCCACTGTGGGAGACAGCTTCTAATCTTGGATAGGGATCAGATGTGATGGCTAGCTGTAGAGGCAGTCTTCTGAATGAAGCTTTTGAAATTGAGGCAGCTGTCGAACACGACACCTAGATTAAGAGCACGTGGTGAAGGTCACACAATAGCATCGCCTATTAGAACAGCAAAGCCTTTTAATCCAGCCACACGCTTAGGGTGTCCTATGAGAAGCAGTTCGGTTTTATCATCATTTAATTTCAGGAAGTTTTCCGACATCCAGGATCGAATATCGGCAAGGCAAGCATTCAGTTTCTCAGTTGCTGCAGCAGATTCCGACGGTTTAAATGACAAATACAACTGAGTATCGTCAGCATAGAAGTGATATCCTATTCCATGGGCCTTAATCACTTTTCCCAGACGTTGCGTATAAATGGAGAACAGCAAGGGACCAAGTACAGACCCTTGAGGGACTCCACAGGGGACCCTTCTCATGTCTGAGACCTGACCCCCACACGACACGGATTGAACACGATCAGACAAGTATGATTTAAACCATGCCAGTGCTTCGTCTGCCAGACCGATCGTTGTTCTCAGTCGTTCAAGCAGAACTTCGTGATCAATTGTGTCGAAGGCAGCAGACAGATCTAGCAGAGCTAGGGCAGTGACATTCCCGTCGTCGTTGCCACGTAGAATGTCATTGTTAACACGGAGGAGAGCAGTTTCGGTAGAGTTCTGCCTCTTGAAACCTGATTGAAATGTTTCTGACATTCCATTATTTTCAATATGTTCAACTAGCTGCTTAGCAACAATTTTTTCAAGAATCTTTGATAAGAATGGAAGAAGGGAAACTGGACGATAGTTTGCTAGGACCTCTGTGTCTAATCCAGGCTTTTTAAGAATAGGTCTAACGATTGCCGATTTGAAGGACTTGGGGACGATCCCTTTTCCCAAAGAAGCATTAAAAATCTTGGTTATGGCAGGGCTAAGTTGGTCTGCAAGTGAAGACCACAGAGATGAAGGTATAGGGTCTTCAGGAGACGAGCTCTTTTTGCTAGACCTTATTAAACCAGCCACATCACAGGCAGAAACATCAGAGAATCTTTTAAGAAAGGTCACAGGTTGAGGAACGGCGACTGCTTTGGTCGGAGGGGGCTTAATGGAGGCACGAATGTGCACAATTTTTTCAGTAAAGAAGGTAAGTGCATAATTATCCGGTGCGTCATAATTTTATATTAATTTACTAAATTCAAGGCAGCAATCCTGAGATCCGCAACCAGCCTTGATTTACGGTTAGCGAGCCTGCCAAGGCGACCTGGCAGCCCTCAACGACTCAAGGCGCGGGTGGGGTGGGGGACTGCACCCGCCTCAGCTCATTGGCTGTTTGAGCTGGAAGAGTGCCTCCGCCATCGGCTGCTGCATCCGGCCGGTAACTTGGGCATGAGGTTTCAATTTGCAGTTAGCGGCACCATATTAGTGGCAGCCGTAATATTGGTCTCCACGGAAGGTGGTTTTTGGCGGTAAGGTCTACGGCCCTACGCATTTCCGCATGTGCCACTTGTACTGCGGCCGTCCTCTATAAATGGGTGTCTTGTCATGCCCTGCTATTGGCAAGCTGACCGTCGAGCTGTCAGACGAGTAGTCATTGCTCTTTTTTTGAGTACAAAGTTTGAAGGGTAGCCGTATTAAAAGACTTTAGAGGTGCTATACAGCTTGGGCTTGAATAGTGACAGTGCGTGCAGAAGACGTTTAAAGCGTGCCTGCAAAGTTGCGATGGCCGCTATCGGGATGCGGGCGCCTTATGCGAGGGTACAGTGCACGCACAAACAAGAAATGCACTCCGAAGAAGCTGCTCGATAAAAAATCTGTGGGTATGTGACTGTAAAAAAAATCTGCTTAGCTTTTCCGGCGCAGGCGATTAAATTTTGCATAGGGTGAGAGCGGCCGACGGCAACTAGCGAAGCCAAAGAACGCATGCGGCAGATTGGTTCTTGTCGCCGAGTGGAAGTCGTGTTGTATTGCGAACTGGCTCGGTGCTAAATATTCAGACTACCGTAGAGTAGATAGGGTATAGCTCTGAACAGCATTTTCCGCACGGTAGCGACGTACTATAGCGGCGTACGAAAGCGCTGCTGGCAACTTCGCACCAATGCGAGTCACTTAAGTTCTGGTTCACCAAAAAATGGCAGAGGTGCCAAGAGCGGGAGCAGGCAGGCAGGAAACGTTAGCGTCGTCCGGTTGGTGGCGTGGGTCCTTTGGCATTCTGTCCAGTGGGCTGGGGGCGGGCTGGTGGGCGGGTTTGCTGCAATCCGTACGAATGAATTGTCTGGAATTCTTGGTAAGCCTTGCTTATTTTACATAACTGCAGCACCTTTGAGAGCGCGAAAACTGCAGGAAAATGTGTGCATTTCAAAATGATTAAAACCCAGTTTCGTGCACGGTAGACCACCAAGGTCGAGGAAACTAGAGAGTGGGAGTGAGACCATTATCACACGATCGAAATCGTGGTGCTCGCTTTAGGGACTCCCTTGGTGCTTGTCACTACTATTGAGTAGACTTTATATAAGACCCCCATTGGAATTAGGAACCTATTATCGAAATTCTAGGAATTTGTAAGAATAATAATAGCTTACTAGCTTCTTTCTATGGTTACTATTATGTTCATATAGGCAAGGTAACCGACAAAATTCATTCTAGAAAGACTAATGTTGACCTTCAGTAACTCCTGGTCCACTAGAAAACAAAAGCAATTATTTTCATCAACCGAGGAACCTCGGAAATATGGGTTACCTCAGCGCTCTGTGCTTGGTCCAGTAGTTTTCACGGTTTATACTCTTCCTCATGTCGATGTGATTGCCAAGCACAATGTAGGCTTTCACATCTATGCGGATGACACTCAGCTGTACCCTTGGTTTGACCCCTCTCAGCCCTCCAGCAAGTCGCATTCTCTCAACTTCCTTGCTGCAAGTATTGATGACACCCACAGCTCATGAATGGCAGCACATTTTCTTAAATTGAACGATAATAAAACTAACTTACTAGTTATGGGCAAACCAAGTGTGATTCAGAAATTGGAAAAGCAATCGCTCAAAATTGGCTCTGCCAGCATATCTCGTGTTGAATCTGCACGAAATCTACGTGTCATGTTCCAAAGTGACCTTTCATTAGGCGACCACATCAGCTCCACAACAAAGTGGGCCTACTTTCAGCTACGTAACATTGCTAAAATTCAGGCTTGTTTAGATAAGGACACCACATCTAAGTTGGTCTATGCATTTATGACATCCCGTCTTGATTTCTGTAACTCACTGCTTGCTAGTCTACTGGCATGTGCAATCAGGTGCTTACAGCTGGTGCAAAACTCTGCAGCTAGGCTTGTCTGTCGTGAGTGTCGCAGTTGAGACAACTAACCACTTCTCGCCGATTTGCACTGGCTACCAGTCAAGCAATGCATCGACTTCAACGTTTTGTCGCTCACTTTTAGGTCCCTTCATTCTTTGGCTCTAGCCTACCTATCAGATCTACTGCCCCAACAGGCTAAGCATCGTACCACCCTATACCTCATACAAACCTCAAATCTT
>WPIO01000028.1:942500-1070000 GCA_009760855.2 Cristatella mucedo
AGTTTTGTGACACAATACCTTGGATTTTGCAAGTCGGTATAACATTTGCTTACGGTTTAAGAATTTTTAATATGCAATATGTGCTTGTCGACTATTTGAAAATACCATGTAGGTCATTCTGGAGTATGTTGGAATACCCAGCCTAATATCTATATTGTGGTCTACCGAAAAGTCGTGTAATATTAGGAATGCCAGGTGAGTGGCTCTGTGATCAATCAATAAGAATTAACGGTGGTTCTGTTTTTAAAACATAAAATGTTATAATCATTTATGAATAATTCAAGCTTTCTTAACTAAATTTTTGACTAAAATTTGACACGTTTAGTTATTGATAATTGCTTTGTCGAGTAGGAATTAATTAATACACTTTTTAATACAGTATTCAGAGAAAATGCTTACGGTTTAAGCTTCGTTTTTATTTTGCTAACCTCATAATCGATCGTAGTTTATCAGGCAAACTCTCCAGTAAGAAACTAAAGCCCATATATATACTCTTATGTCTACATTGCCTCATATTGACCAGCAGCTGAGCAGCTAGGCCTGTGCACCATGAACTGCAAAAATAAAAAAATGTCAGTCTACTTCCACTTTTCCTCTGCTGGGAAATATCCTGTAAGTATCTAGAAAAAACTTTAAAGATTGGTCCCACAATCTATAAATTTTTAGGGCACCTTTCAAAACAAAATAATTCTAGAAATAAGATCTGAATTTTTGACGATTTCTATGGAAAAAACATTACAAATGATTATGCAAACCATGCCTAACCCAGAAGTAAACCGGAAGAAACATGTCTGCAAATAAAAATTTATTAGCAATCTGCATAATGCGCTACCAGTGCCCCAACTTCTTCAATCTTGGTATGTAGAGATACATATTTGCAACTTGTTGAGGTATGTGCTTTGGTCTTTTAAACAGTTTCATTTTATAGCATCGCTTTGTGCCTTGTAAATTTCATAACTTGGCCAGAACCTCATGGATCTATACATGTAATAAAATATCCTTAACATATATTTTACAATCATGGACATGTATAGCAAAACTTATCCAAATAAAATAAAATAATCAGAAATGAACTATTGCCGTGACATAAAAACTTAGCTGAACTCACAGTATGCAATTTCACGTTGATCTGTGCAGTATTGGCCAAGTTATAGAGTTTACAAGGCACAAATGCACACTGTAAATGAAGCTGTCTAAAACGTCTCAAGTATGTACCTCAACAAGCTGCTAATATGTACCTCTGAATTTAATAAGGTTCAACAAGTTGATGCGCAGGTCGCATATGATGCAGAGAGCAGTACTTTTTCAGAGTTAGACATAGCTGGCATAATCATTTTTTAATGCTTTCTTTTCATATGAAAATCATCAGAACTTTAGATCCGATTTCTAACTTGTTTTTCTTATGTAAAGGGCCCTAGGATTCAATTGTTAGATTAATCTGTCTACTATTTTCCTAATATTTACTCATAATGAATTAATGCCACTTACACGCGAAGTTTCTGTCTTATAAGCCTAAAAGGCTTAGTTATGCAGTCGATTTCTCAGATCCTACCTACAGACACCATCTTTTGCATCCTATCTTGCTAGCCGACTAAGCAAGTGGCAGTCCTGTAGCAGGATCTCAAGAGCTATCTTACCCAGAGGTCAATGAAAAACGGTGATGCAGTAGTCATTGTAGCGCACTCCTTGCTCAACTAAAAGTCGTTAGCTTTCGCCTCGAAATAGTCCTTCGAATCTACTTTAATGTTCACTCCAACAGTAAGCTGCCGGTGGTGGCGGTTATCTGCCCCTACTAAGCACCAAAACTTGCACTATTTCTGATTTTCAGATGTTATTTAGATCTTGTTTTCCAGGTTATTTTAATGTGTATTTTGAATATTTAGTTGCACAGTTCCCCGATGTTTTCAACTTGGTTGAATCTTTTTCTCTAGGGGCTCATACGCATCTTCAAGCTCACAACAAAGGTCACACTTTCGATCAAATGTTCACCCACGATCGTACGTGTTTAACTCTTATTATTACCAATATCCTGCACATGTGATCACTATCCCTCAATATTGGTCTACTTTGGTATCAGAACTCATCTGCTATTCACAAACCTCAAGACCCTGTGTCTTAGCTCAGGGGTAAGGTGCTCGCTCTTCACTGCCCGGGTCGTTGGTTCGAGTCCTGCAGTGGTCGATCCTTTATTGACTACACAAGCGGTGGTCGTAGCCTTGAAGGCTCTCCTGCTACTATATAACTGATGCTGTAAAAATCAGCTCATTTACTTATTATTTATAATTATATTGCTGATGCAACACAATTTCTATCTCTCTCCTTGTGCTCAATCTTCTACCCGACCTTCCCAAACTCTTGTAATGCTAGAACACGACTATAGCCCATGCTCTTGATATGTTTGCCCCTCTAATATGCTCTGCCTAGATGCCCTACGTTTACATCAGACGTTAAGATATAAACGCCTGATATAAACGTACATAGGCTAGATAGAATACTTAACCCAGTGGTTAATGTGTCGCCCCGACCAAGGTCTGGCTGAGGTCGTGGGCTCGAGCCCCGTGGCATATGTGAAGCACCTGAATAACATTAAGTTCTCTTTGGGTGCTATACAAATGAATTAATATATTCTTTATGGTAAGCTTGATAAAGCATGCACCAGTCAGGACTGCCTGCTTTCGGCTGGCGTAAGGAGACTATTTTAAGTCAGGCCAAATCCTTCCTAGGTACGACTAAGTCTAGGTACTACAAGACATAATAATAATAATACTGGCTGATTTAGCAGCCTTTTTTGTAGAGCAACAGAAGAGCCTTTACGGCTATTGTCACGGCTTGCAGCAGCTACATAGAATTACCCACAGCTGAATTCGAACCCACAATCAAGGGACGACCTCGGGACCTCGGTCGTGAAAAGCAACCGCCTTACCTAGTGTGCCACCACGGCTCCGTTGAATCACAGATGCACAATTAAAAATGTTTGCCACCCATCAGCAACTGCTGCTGCCAGGTCAGCCCCATACCTAGCGATTCTTGTGATGATCTAGCAGATCAATTGCGTGAGCAGGGTTAGGGAGTCTATCTCCACGGTAACACTTTCACTGGACTCTTTATCCTCCTTTCTCTGCTTAAGTCAAAGTCCACCGTGAATCATGCCCCTACTTGCCTCATTTCAAAGTTGATCTCCTATTCCTCCTCAAATGCCTAAATTTGCTGATGCCCACCATAACTAACAATTTGTCAGTAGCCTTAAGTTTTGTCCCTGGATCCTTCAAAGAGGCTGTTGTCAGGCCACAACACAAGACTTGGAGAACTTCTACCCAGTCTCTCTTCTGCTGTTCCTATAAAAGATAATCTAAGGAGTAGTGGCTGAGCAGCTGAACACTTATATTAAAACATAAAACCTAGCAAGTAAATTCCATTCAGGATTTAGAGCTAATCACGCCGCAGAATCAACACTATTGCAAGAGTATAATGACCTTCACAGGAATATTGAATTAAGTAGTCTCTTTGCTAGTTGTAATGCTTTGTTGCATGTACACACTTGCATAATGCAAGGGCATATAGAAAACGCTGCTGTTTAAAATGCTCGGAAAGTATGAACTATCCGTAAGTTGGCAAACTATTCTTTTGCTAACACTCCCACCCGAAAAGGCTGTCGCCTAGCCTTGCTCAGCCCACACAGTACTAGTTCTGTAAGATCGCTGGTCAGGATATCTTGATTACCACTGATCAGCAGGTCCTTCATAAGTACCTGCCTTCTCACGTAGGACCTAAAGCCTTGCTATGCAGTGGTTTATGTCCTATCTCAATGGGAGATTTCAGAGCATTCATGTCAATGGGCAACAGTAATCCTAGGAGTCTAGAAAGTATGCTGTACCACAGGGACCCGTGCCTTGTCCACTTTTTTCACAATTTATACTCATGCTGATGTAGTCGCCAAGGACAGTGTAAGCTTTCACTTCTATGCAGAAGACATACAGCAGTACCTATACTTTGATCTCCGACAGCCTTCAAGCACACCAAGCTCTCGCAACTCCCTTGCTGCCATGTATTTCTAACACGTAGATGGCAGCAAACTTTCTCAAATTTAATGACGATAAAATTAATTTAGTAGATATGGGCAAGCCTAGTGTGACTCAGAAATTGGAAAGCACAACAAAAATCTGCTTGCTCGGAAACATATCTCCCACAGCATCTTCAGGAAATCTAGGTGTCCTCTTCTAAAGTGACCGTTCACTAGACGGTTTAATTAGCTCCACAGTCAAGTCTGCCTACTTTCAGCTACTTAACATTGCAAACATTCGGGCCTACTCAGACAAGGATACTAACCCAAGTTGGTCCATGCATTTGTGACATTCCATTTCGACTTCTCTAACTCACTGCTTGCAGGGTCTACCGGCCTATGCAATCAAGCGGTTACAGTCGGTGCACAATTCAGCAGCCAGGCTTTGCTGGTCGTGAGTATCGTAGTTGCCATATCATTAATTCTCCCTGACGAGTACTGGCTCCCCATCAAGCAGCATATCGATTTCAAGGTTGAGTAACTCCCTTTTAAATCCCTTCATTCTCCAGCACCATTATACCTATCCGAACTACTTTCTAATCAGGCTCAGCATCGTACCACCCACTCTTCTGACTCCCCTAAGTCGTTTAGCTGTGCCTTGAACCAACCCCAAATCGTTTGGAGATCATGGTTTTAGCTCGTATGCTTCCAAAGCCTGGAACTCACTCCCGACTGTCGTTGTGACATCTGCTGACTTGATTACATTTAAGAAGAAGCTAAAAATGCACTCGTTCCTCACAGCATTTACAAGGTCCTTTTGAATTGTCCTTTATGTGCTTATGCGTTCTAACACAGTGCATGTTATCACAAACTATATTGGCATGCTTCCTTTGCACGATATTTAAAGGGCCTAAAAAGTGATTCAGTCCTGTTAGGCTACCATGCAAATAAATTACTATAACCATTTTCTTCTGCTGATTTTGTCTGCACGGTACCGTGACATCCAGCGATTATGAGGTCCCTGAGCTTACCTGAATCACCAGCTTCCTTCACTCTAAAGTTAAGTTGTATGAAAATTCAATGTGTCAATAATACCTTATAAGCTATGGATAATATTCTAACTGTGAATCCTAATGGATGTGGAACATCTGCTATTGGTTGCTATGCAATGAGGAGCATTTGCAACAAAGATATTTATAGCTTAGGGTTACAGCTGATGTACAGATATCATTTGGATATTCGTTCTAGCTCTTCTGTTGCTTATCTGTCTTGCCTCGAAGCTGGAATACATACAATCACTGCCTATGCCAGATGGGTAAGCATTTAATGGAACGCAAGCAGAGCAAAAGGTAAAAATCAGCAGCATTCTGTTGAGTGTGATGTGGGGGCATTTTATGATCTCATGTAGATGCATGACAACATAACTATAAACGAAACTTCATCGAAACTGATCGAGTTTAGCGATGAGGAAGGCTGCTACTCGTGGTTTATGAGATACTACAAACAGTAAGTAAGTTTCCAAATGCTAGTTTAGTGTATGGTTGGCGTTGCTGTCGGCATACTGTGTATTCTGAATAATTGGACCATAGTAACTACCCAAAGCACAGCTTTGTCTTCTTTGCAACAAGCTTTCTAATAGGAAAGTTTTGATTGACTATTTAGTAAAATTGATGGCTTCATAACTGACATGCATGGGGTCCACATCAACTTTGCTTTAATACCTATGTATCAAAGTACCTGCGAGTGAAGTTGTAAATTTTTGTCTGCTGTGAGTGATCAAGGAGTGCCAAATTCATCTAAATTTACCATACCAATGAGAGCATGAGTGTGTCAGGTTTTGTTTGTGCTGATGCTCCATACTGATTTATCATCTTGCTGCTTCACAGACCATCTATTTCATACTTGTGGAACATCAGTGGTGACACTATGATATAATAGGCATAATGTGCAGCAATTTGTATGTGTATTTGAGCAGGAGCCAAGAAGTCAATGAGTGCTAGACAGACTGGGTTGTGTGTTTATATTTTCGGCAAGGATATCTGTAACCTTGCTAGATACTCTTGTTAGCTGCTGTGCTCTTGTAGCTCATACACCGTGTAAGCCATACCTGTCTTTGTTTCGAATGGCTTAGGTTACCGCAGCATTTTTTCATGTATATATATATATATATATATATATATATATATATATATATATATACAATGTTTGGGATAAATTAAACCCCTAGATTGTACTAGAGCATCCGGCCGTCCGATGTTTTTTAGGGTGCTTTTGATTTTGATCATGTCTCAATCACAATCAAGTGAGCACAATATCACATTTATTGCTTTATTATCTCTGACACGCAAAACTTCTTTACTTGATGCCATCCCACCGAGGTGTCTGCTTGCATATTAGCAGTATGCCTGTTGCGAGTCTAAAAAAGCAAAGTGACATTCTTAGATCCATATTCACAAATGCATGAATGCCTTCCTATCCTGCTCGGTAGGTTGAGTTTAATAACTGACTTAATACCGCGGCTCTATTTTTTCAGTTCTAAAAGTGACGCCAGCATTATAAGATTCAGCATGAGGGTGTGGATCAGTGACCCAATCTATTTGAATGCAGAGGAAAAGAACAAGACTGCCTCAAGACCGTCTCTTGTAAGTTTAAATTTGTTGTTCAGTCACTGGTCTATTTACATATGCAAAATCTTTTTCAAAGAGAAAATTCATAAGGGAATCAATTTGGCAGTAGGTGTATTGCACTGTGTGTAAGTTCAAAGCATTATCGGCCCAACTTTAACGTGATCACCAGTCAGGTACACAAAGGATGTCGCGTGATTGCACAAGCCATTGTTCAATTTCCTTCTACCTGTGACATCTTCATAAGAAAAAAGTTGAGTCCTCAGCCATCTATGCAGCATTAATCAAAGTTTTGTTTTCAAAGTCTTCGATAGCTGCTCCCTAGGTTAGTTATTATTTTCGTTAATTATTGACAGCCCTGGAGGAGCTAGACTATATTGCTCTGTACATAAATTTGCTTTAAGTCTGTGTGCTTGTATGCGGTTAACTTAAAAAAATTTGAACTCCATTCTACCCTCTTAATTATTGCAATTGATGTTCAGTGCTACTACTCTTAATTAATATTTTTATTCTTAATCGTTAACATATTGCTAATCCATATAGAGTGTAATGAATATTATACCTTCTTGGTGCTGGCTTTGCAAGGTGTTTGCTTGATTGCAGTACTCGTCAATTCTGACAAGGCAGTTTTATCTAATGGGTCAACAGCCAAGTATATTTCTAACCTTAAGAAGCGCCAACCGACGTTATGCTCTAGATTGCGTGCTTGAACACTACAATGAAACGGGCAGGTGAAGAGGCTGCGGTTACAAGTTCTCTTGTGCATTCTATGAGTTGCTTGTGCTTACATTATAGTAAGCTGTAGCCAGCAATGTTGCATAGCATTTCGGAGGCTTTCAGCCTTGTTTTTTCCTTCTAGCAAGTGACATTATCTTCTTATCTTCGAACAGATTGAGCCAAACAATTATTATTCGTCTCGATTTCATGGCTAGTGGCATACCAAGGAGCTTTATTTAATGATAATTTTGTCTTAAATTTAGCTTCTGGTTGTTCTCCGTGGAAGCTGTGTCAGATCACGTCAGACGTAACTCAGCGTTCACAGTGAGAAGCAGGCCCATCGCCTTGTACGACTGTTTAATCAGGTTTGTTGTTGAGTTCGATTGCACCAGTTTCATTTTATGGATTCTGATTTTCATATGAATGCTGGTAGTATTCTCCATGGAAGTCAAAAAGTGGGACTCTTTTAGCACAAGCTTCAGTATTTAGTATACTCGTCGCGGACAAGTACATGTCCATGCACATATACAAGTACATAAGCTCACGTGAGGGATTGCATAGCATGCTATTCCGGTTTAATTTTAATTTTATTGGTTTTCTGATTAGACAGGAATAAAAATTGGGAGTACAATAAAATAAGGCAAAATATAAAAATCTTTTGTGATAAGTTACAGCACCATAAAAGCCGGTGCATTTTTAGCGTTTGACGCAAGAAGTCTATAGTCTAAACGAGCTATATTCTGCAAGCATTCAAAAATAGAGATCTTGCATTCAAACAGATCATCAATAATACTAATAATTATAATGAATTTGTGCAGCACCCTAAGAGAATTAAGGCTCTCTAGGCTTTATACTTTACATTTGCTGGAATAGAAACATGTCAATGTCAATTGCTTGATGATAGTGTGCAGTTTCAGCACGAACAAGCACAACCAAGAAAAAATCACACGGATGGAGCAAATAATTTGAGGAACAAATAGGGATTTTAGCTTATTCCAAATGCTATCAAGTCAGGCAATGTCGAGATGTCAGTCGTGAGTGAGTTACATGCTTTAGGAGCATAGAACAGAAGGTATGATCTGCAAAGGATTGGAGGTTCTTTGAAGGCCCAATCTAATGACCAGATTCAGGGGACGGTTGTTGCAATGAGAAGCTTGATGGGAAAGTAATTCAGATGGATAGGCATTGAGAATGAGTGGACCTCTTTGGGCATGCTTACGCTTGCACTTCTCGTTACCGGTTTAGTTTTTTCAAAGTGTGCATGCATTTAAATTTAAAAAACTTATACACATGGTGTGCATAACGACCATTTAGTTTCCGATTCCGTGCCTTACATACCAACAGCAAACTAAGTAGTTAATCAATCCTGATATGGTAGCCACAAAATGCTTTGAAACGTTTGTTTTCGGAACAAAGTCGTTTAAGGCTATTGTAAAATCTGATCCGATGAACTAATTTCTTTACAAGAGGAATTCTAATTTTGGCTATGGAAGCTCTCGCTTGATAAAGCAACAATTTAATATATAGTTCTTGGTTTATGTGCAAGTCACTGTTGCCTACTCTTGGTGCACCTTTGATAAGAGTAGATTTTGTATCTCAGATTCTGTACCCTGCTTTGGATGTATCTCTAGCTAATATTAGATCTACTCTTCTAAAATGCTGTACACTGATACTAGTAAAGATTTTCTCCTCAGGGATACCATTATCAGATACGTGAGTCAGAAGTTTCCAAAGTTGCGTCCACTACAAGGAAGCACGGTGAGCAGTCGTGCCTGCTTGTACGTGTTATGTGCTTTCGTATTGAAAAATAAATTTACTATATGCGATTTTATGACTGGACTTCGTTCTGAGCATCAATAACTGTGAATAAACAGTTTAATTGGTGGAAGAATTAATTAGTTTTTTAATTCTTGCAGAATCTGAGTCCTAAGATTATTTCCTGCTGTGACTTCATATGGTAGTTGATGTGCTTAACCTGTCTAGCCATTGTAGCCTACAAATTTGAAGCAAGACTTTTAGCAAGGTGCCTTGAATTACTTTCTTTCCCAGTAGCAGAAAAATATGATGCAGGAGGTAAATACTGATTAACTTGGTGTGTTGAAGCAATAGCTATTATGCAAAATGAAATCCTTTGGCTGAAAGTACGCTGCATGCTGTATAGTTGTATAGTCAGCTGAATAAACCAGAGTCAATCTATGAAAGGACAGAAGTGCTTCTAAAAACCTAACTCCTTGATAGCACTATGTTGCTCAAATGTCATTGAGCCTTAATGACAACATTGATAGGCCAAAACTTCCTAACAGGTTAGTTCATGTCGATAGATTTTTACGTTTCGATTTTCTACTAAAATATCTAAATTTCTCTCTGTTTACTGTCTTATACAGTCAGCCCTAACTTAAAAATAGATAGGGACCCGAAAACCTTTCGTAATTCGAATTTTAGAAAGTCGAGAATAGTATATGATAAGTTCTACTATGATGCGTTCCGACGAAGACACAGAGAGGTAAACGAATTGAATATTTTGCAAATACATAGCAAATAAGAAATAGATAATAAAAAATAAGTAAGATTATATTTACAAACCATAATGTGGTGTATTTTGGAAATACAGAATCTGGTAGTTGTAGTCAAGAGAGAGAGAGAGAGAGAGAGAGAGAGAGAGAGAGAGAGAGAGAGAGAGAGAGAGAGAGAGAGAGAGAGAGAGAGAGAGAGAGCCCTCATTACTCACACTGCATAGCTGTCAGACATAATTTCCTCTCCACTGTTACGGCATTAAAAAATCTACTGACTGCAGCCGGATTTTGAAAGTTTTCTTGGAGGAATTATGATTTTCGGTTTTTTCGTGACTGACAGAGTTCTTATCCGAATTTTTATAACTCGAACCGTCCTAAGTCGGGGACTGACTGTGCTACTTTTCCTTTATTTTTAGCACGGGGTTTTAGTAGCAAGATGAGTACCTTGCATGCTGAATATTTTTAATTTGCTTTATGAGAATAAGAGAAAGTGGCCAACTAAGATTTATAAGACTGTCATTTACGGCATCAGGAAGCATGCACAGCACCTATTTGACCGTCGATGCATTTTAGTAAATATGAGTACCAATCAAAACCTGAGCTGCATTTGATTGGCCCCAACCGCTGCAATCGTCCTTTTATACCATGATGTCTGTTCAGCCACAGTCCTTTCGAGCTCGAGCTCCTGAGCTGGGTCCACGCTTAGTGACAACAACAAGCAATACATTTTCCGGACAATCGCTAGTGACGATGTAAACATTTATATTCAAATCCCGGCTTACCAACTTTTCTGTTGACCTGCGATGTTTTTTGTTAATTAGCTGCAGGAGATAGTGGACACGTGAGGGATGGTTCTTCTATTCTATGGGTTTAAGATGAAAAATACTACCAACCGTTGGTCATGAGTAACCACGTACTTATAATGCAATAGACTTGGGGTGGCTCGCAGCATACTACGAGCCCGAAGGTATTCAGGCCGGGCTCCTGAAATGATGAAAAAGAGTGAAAAAGCACAGTTTCCGGATGAGGCCAAAACTTGCTAGATTGAGCCAATACCAGCTGTAAGCATCACGATATTCAGCAAGGTTCTGACCCTTTATGTCACCATGATCGATCGGGAATTGGAAAACCTACAGTGGTCATTCTATTGGCTTAGTAGTTAGTGCTATGAGTTTTTAACTATCCGGTTCTTGGATCCTAGACCTGTTGGTAATAGGATTTTTGCTAATTAATTGACATACAACTTAAACCGTGTGATCTGCAGCTCTTTGCTTTAATGCTTTGGCACTTGCTGCAAGTTGCAAACATAATTGGCACTGCAGTAATGTTCTTCACCAGGTCACGAAGGTCGAAAGACATCGGTCATATTCTCATTTTTACCAACTGGCAACCTTTTCTACCTTTGTCAAATGCACGGGAGAACAAAGTAACGGCGATTCTGCACTAGCTTCATTGCTACTATCAGTTAATATCGCTACTGGACTCCTCACTTCCACTTCTTTGCTGTTCCTCAATTTCCACCTCCTTGCCTGCCACTAATGAAGTCACCCCGAAGTTAATCTCCGAGTCTAAAAAGACTACCAGCCTTCTAGAGCTTATACCCAATGTTATTCTTCTGATATGCACAGATTTTTTGCTGAATTGATTAAATAGCATAATAGCTATTTCCTTAACCTCAGGTGTTTTCCAGCAACCTTCAAAAAAGCTGTTGTTAGACCGCTCATTAAGGGTAAATGTCGAGAAAACACCAGAATATCGGTCCCAAAAAAATCAAGTAATTATGTAGCATACCTCTCAAAAGACTAAAATTTTGTAGATGAGAAGTTTTGACCATGTATATAGCATTAAAAGCGATTAGGCAAACTATTTCTAACCCGGAAGTAAACCAAAAGCAAAAAGCCAAAAGGACTATGTGGGTGTTACTCATGAGAGTTTTCTACAGAGCACCCAAAGCCTAAGCTGTCTTTGGTATGCATACGGTTGCCGTCTACAAATAAAAACGTTACCGATCTCTGCATCTTATTCGATTTGTGTCCTAACTTGTTGAATCTTGGAGTATCGAAGTAGATGATTGCAGCTTGTTGAAGTACACGCTTGTGACTCGTAGACCACTTCATTTGCAGTTTAGCTTTATGCCTTAAACTTGCCCAATACGTAATGGAGCAACGGGAAATTTCAAATATAGGTTTAGCTCTGCTCTTGCAACACTTCAGGAGTTTATTTCTGATTTTGGTTGGATTAGTTTGGCTGTACTTGTCCATGATTGCAGATAATAAAATTCATGGACGTTTGACGACATATATAGTAAAGCTGATCTAAACGAAATAAAAAATTAACTCTTACAGTGGTGTACAAGCAGAGCTAAATTTACGTTTGAAATTTTTTATTGATCAATCACGTATTGGCCAAATTATTGAATTTACAAGGGCCAAAGCTACATTGTTGATAAAGCTGTCAGAAAGTTTAAAGCATGTATCTTAACAAGCTGAAAATATCTACCTCGGTGTACCAAGGTTCAATAAGTTACGACACAAATCGTATAAGATGCAGAGATCGGTAATTTTTTTATTTGTAAGTGGCTACCGTATGCATACCAAAAACCGCTGAGGCTTTGAGTTATCTATAGAAAACTCATGCGTAACACCCACATAGTCTTTTTGTAGTTACAGGCGAGATACATTGCATTATATTACACCCCACTATTAGGAGAACCTCAGCCTGGGCTCAAAATTTGAGCCCTACTCATAATTGCTGCTCTTCTTTATTCCTTCTTTTTTACATTCAATCCATTTTGCATTCTTTTTTTTTACATTCAGTCATCTTGATATATTTTGAAACAGTTGGAGAAATAAGTGTAGCATCGCAACCAACACTCCGAGTAATGTATGTGTGTAATGTATCTCCGTCTGTAACTCCACAAAGTCATAAAGACCATGTGGGTGTTACGCAGGAGAGTTTTGTATAGCGCACTCACAGCCTAAGAGGCTTTCGGTACGCATTAGTCTAAGCAGCTCAGTCTAGCACTAACTGATCTCATTGAGATCTCTTCATCTTTAATCAGTGGTTGAGACACGGTTGTTCAGCATTTCAGTAGTAGTACACTGCCAGAGCCAGACACACCCTGTTGATAATGCATAGCGAATTTTGCCAGCGAACCTCCATGGTACGGCTACAACTTTGCTTGTTGGTATTAGGTATCACTTTCTGGTGCAGCAGAACTTTTCACCATATTGCCGGTAAGTCTGAAGCCTCCCACCAGTAAGCCAGCGTGAGGGTAGAACTGTTTTGATAAATATAGATGTATCAGCCAGGCATTGTGTTAATTTATATTTAACATATCAAAGCATTTTCTCAACCTTTTTTCAGGACCCGTGTTCAGCTGACGTGGCTCTTGCTACTTCTGGGTAAGCATTTGTATTGGCAGACTAAACTTCTTTTTTTTCGATTGGGGTGAGGTTAAAATAATAGGCCGTTTGAATAATACCCTAAGAGAACTAAATTTATATCCAGGCACTTAAAAACTCAACAAGAGAAGCAATAAACAAAGGCGTATGCAATGCGGGGTATCATGCTTAAGGCTTTTGTGGACTTTAATGCGGTTTCTCAATATTTCTGAGGTCTGCTATTGAACTTTAGCCCAGAAGTAGTTTGCAAACACAATGTGGCAATCTTTTTCCCCCATGTGTCAAGTCTGCTAGCTATCCCGTGTAAGCAACTATATTTATACGTTTGTGTATAAACATTCACGTAATGATACACACTATAAGTTTGAAATGTATTAGTCATTTATTACCATTATTATTGTTAATTGAATGTTCAGGATAAGGCACTATGGGCATTACATTAGTGTTTATAAAGGGCTAGGTAGCAGAGCTGAAGCTGTCAGAGAGAGAGAGAGAGAGAGAGAGAGAGAGAGAGAGAGAGAGAGAGAGAGAGAGAGAGAGAGAGAGAGAGAGAGAGAGAGAGAGAGAGAGAGAGAGAGAGAGAGAGAGAGAGACAGAGAGAGACAGAGAGAGACAGAGAGAGACAGAGAGAGACAGAGAGAGACAGAGACAGAGACAGACGGAGAGGGAGAGGGAGAGGGAGAGGGAGAGGGAGAGGGAGAGGGAGAGGGAGAGGGAGAGGGAGAGGGAGAGGGAGAGGGGGAGGGGGAGGGGGAGGGAGAGGGAGAGGGAGAGAGAGGGAGGGAGAGAGAGATTTCCTTTGGTAGCCACCTTCGGATTCGTTATCTTTGTTAGTTAAATACATGGTATATTTTTAAGTAGGTCAAATTCTTATTCAGTGTAGTCAAGTAAGCACTCTTTTGGAATATTAAAAGCATTTGATTTGCCATCTCGTCTACCAAGCACTCTTATGGGCTAGCTTAGTGTTACCGTAAAGTTGGAAGACCTCAACTTAAAAACTGGTTCATCTAGCATCAATTCTCCTACATAGGCCCTGGTCTGTGCATTCTTTTCCATTACGAATTTTCAGTGGATGAGCACGTTGTTCCAATTTCAAGTCAACCTACTTTCAGTAAAAGAACATTACAAAAATAGGACCTGTTTAGACAAGAGTACAGCCTTACCCTCAACAATAATTCATTCGGCATCACTCCAGGGACGTCGATCCGTAATCTGGGCCTGTTATAATTAAAATGGCTTGTCATTAGATGAGCACATTGTCTCAATTGTCAAGCTGCCTACTTTCAGCTAGAATAATAACAATAAATAAAAATTTGTATAGCACCCTCAAAGAACTTGATCTCTTTCTAGGCACATTACATATCCTGCAAATCAAGCATGGTCGAATGGTTAGTGGTGGCATAATCAATGACACGCACAACATATTTATAGATGACAGGCACCAGTTCAGCCATGTAACATTGCCAAATTCAGGGTCCGATTGCGCAAATGTTTGACAGAACAACTAGTTCAGGCACTTGTGACAGTATGTCTAAATTACTACAATTTGCTTTATTCAGGAATCCCGACCCGTGTCCTTGATCGTCTGCAACTGGTGAAAAACTTAGCAGCTGTTCTGTTGTCAAGGGTGTTGCTGCTACATCACACCACTTCTGTCTGAGCGGCACTGTTCTTCCTACCAAGCCTAAAATCGGTTTCAAGATCCTCTCTCTGGCCCACAGGTCGCCACAGGTTGCTCCAATTGCTTGCACCAACCACTACTCCTCGGTTGCCACTCATTCTGCCGCTTTTCCAACAAATTGGAATACTTTGGTGCTCGGGCCTTTAGCTTGTACGGACTGAAAA
Source organism: Cristatella mucedo (assembly GCA_009760855.2). Taxonomy (NCBI): domain Eukaryota; kingdom Metazoa; phylum Bryozoa; class Phylactolaemata; family Cristatellidae; genus Cristatella; species Cristatella mucedo. The sequence continues at coordinate 957,604 of WPIO01000028.1, forward strand.
TCTGGAGCTCGGTTCCGGCTTCGGTCACTATATCGTCGCTGGTAAAGACACACTTGTTCCGGTCAGCTTTCCCTCACCCCGGTGAACTTGTTTTTGTTTCTTCCTGTGTGCTTTGCATACTTACCTATACATGACTAATTACGTGTACACTTGCCAGTAGCCCTGAATGTCATCTTGTGTGCTTTTTCATCTTTCTCAAAGTACGATACTCATGTGCTTTTGCATACTTGTCTGAGCATGATACCTTGCTTATCATAAGCTCTTGGTTATTGATAAATCTTGGTTATTGCTTCTCTTGCAATGAGTTGTAAAGCACCAAGATTAAGATTCATTTATCTTAGGGCGATCTGCAGAAGAAACTAATATTATTACTATTTTATTATTAACAGAGGGGTGAGATGGGGGTTTTCACGTAAAAGTTTGCACGAATACTGCAAGATTAAGCAGTCTAGGGGGCTGCCATGATTTACGGTAATTTGCTGTTCTTTATTACTTTCTTTTTAATTGTGGGTAGTGTTGTGAGTATAGATAAGTGGCTTTCTAAATAGCAAACGACTTTTGAGAATACTTGTACTAAACAGTACTCGACAACGCTATATTATTAACTCGCATGCAGACGTGAACTTAACAGAAACTCGGTCGTCTGAGACTCAGGAACTCTGCGCTCCGATTGGCTAGTGGCCTGGCTCGCACCAAGCAGCAGGAACGCTATGCTCTCATTTGCTAGCCAGGGTCGGGGGGGGGGGGAACCTAGTACCAGCACACGACAACAGTTAGGCGGCAGCGTGCCATAGGCTGGTGTATACATTCACATAACGATCTCTACAATAGTATTGGGCCATTTTTGGTTTGGTGTTCTTATAAGATAGAAAATTTCCTCAATATCCAAGGCAGTTATGCTATCCTATCGCTCTCACCCACAACCAAAAACCGTCACATGTCCACATTGGTCTAAAATCTGTGCTTCAAGTTTGAGAAAGTCTCTATCAAAATACATACAATATAATACATCGACGTTTACTGCAGGCATGCTAAAGCTATTATGCCCAATGCAATACACTGGGTCACAACAGCTCGAACTAGACACTAATATTAAATGATTGCTCGTTTTAACCAGAAGCCATATGACATATAGCACAAGCTTGAGTTACTCTCAATGTTGGCCTAGCTGGATAGGATATGAGTGCCAAACCCTCACGATAGGAATAGTGATAATAATAATGTCATTTGTATTGCTCCCTAAGTGCATGTAATCTCTATTCAGATGCTTGACATCATGTCCCAAGGATTGCATAACAGCCATGAGAACTCAGTACAAAGCTGTCAATGGCGTGAGAAGATCTGTTCATGCTGTGCAATTGGTAGCAATCACAAGAGTTCCATAACTACCATTTTTAGCAGTTCAACGGTTCAAAACTGCTATATTCAATGGCAATTGCCTTCCATGGGTGGAAAACGCATGCATAACTCCTGTGGCAAACTTCAACGATGCTACTAAAAACCACTAGGCAGCGTTTGAGTTAAAAAGCTACCGGCGCCACTTTCCCGATATATATATATATATATGTATATATATATATATATATATATATATACCTTCGGTGATTAAAGAGTCTGATTAATTAATGTAATTCCATAAGACTATTCAAGGTTGCTATTTATTGATTTGCAGGAGACAAGTTTATATTACTCAGGATGGATTCAACTCCATTCAGCAATTGCCGACTCCTCGGGGATATACTGTGAGTGGCTCTGATCAGATTACAATGTGGAGCGATTGAGTATTGAAGCAGCAGCTCCAGATTTTATCTCGTAAAGTCGATAGTGTCTGCACTTGCTACACAGTGATCACCTGTGGCACCACTTAGGATACCCAGGCCATGGCCCCTAAACAGGTTTATAGGATAGCACCACGATGGTTCGGCCCAGTGGTTATGGTGCTGGCCCCGACCAAGGACTGGCCGAGGTCGTGGGCTCGAGCCCCGTGGCATATGTAAAGCGCCTGTATAGAGATTAAGTTATCTTAGGGTGCTATACAAATGACAAATGAGTTATATATATATATATATATATTGCAAATAACTGAACCCTGTTTTGCTTGTGGTATGTCACTAGATAGAATCATTTGCTGCCGATTGCAGTGATAGCACCCGCTGGTAATGTAGGGCAATTGCAAAGTTTTGCCATCGTGCCTAGTCAGGAAGGCTATATCTTAGAAAGAAATGCAGATACCAAGTCATTCAAGGAACTTGACCTAGGTGCTGACGTTAGGAAAAAAATTATTTCTTCACATGGCCGATTGTTTTGTCTCTTATACTTTCAGGGTTCCGTCGAGGTTGATGCCATCGTGTTTACTACAAACTTTTTGGTACTTCTTCTTCATGGAGGGCTGTGGCTACTAGATGGGAATTCGACAACATTCAACCGGCTTAATGGTCAGCATTGCATTTGAAATGTCGTTCTCGCTGAAATAATCACGTGCCAATCAAAGAAAACAACCACCGTTAGAGACATGTATGATCACGGTTGTTTTATCCAGGTGGCCCACCACTTATCAATGCACAGCAGATGTCTTCACACTCCTGGTGTATCAGTGATCTCACGGGAATGGTATGCAGTATATTATTAAACTTTTTTTATCTGGTGTGTGTGATGTTAGTAATTTATCATTTTGTATTTAAAAGCGATCTTGTATTTATATCCTAGCTATGCAGAATAGTTTTTAGGCAGCCGAAAACGCTGTGGTCCTGTGGAACAAGACTGCAATTCAAGTTTTGAGCTTTGACAACAGAAGCACAATTATTAGTCTTCCGATTAATATACTGAAGGATCTTGCTGGTACGGGAATCAGCCTCAAGGCAAGTAATTTACAAGCAGATCTATTGTTTATGATGTGCATGCTAAGAACCAAATAACGTGTTTACTTCGTGTAAATTTCTCCCGTTTTCATTTCCTTCTTTAGTGCTAATTCCGCTGCTCAATTTTCATATATTTTTATTTTTTCCACCCAATAAATATAATACTATACTTTTGTAAAATACTTATTTTATAAATATTATCCTTTTGTTTTAATGATCTTCTTTTGAGCATGCATCTTTAGTAACATCACTCCCTAATGAAATTGAACTAAGAAGGAGGCTGATAAACTCACCTTTTGCTGATAACAGGTATTGTTTTGGTTTCTTTAGTTTTGACAGCACACTGCAATGGCGTGGATCATCATTGTTTTGTTGTGATGTTTTGGTATGATTATTATTTGCCAGCGCGACTCATTAGCTGATGATTAGAACAATTCTGCTCTTTACCAATCAATTATTGAAATTTAGTCTTTCTAGTTTTCGGTGCCTCTTTTGTTTAAAAAATAGTAGTTGTGGCATACACCGACATGCCTTGAGTAAAAAGATCCAATCTATTAATACGTGCACGGATTTATGATTTACTGCTGTGCCTATTTCATCAAGTAATTCACAAGAAATACTAATTCAATCAATATATGTGAAGGAGTTCTTTAAGGAGTTCTTTAATGAATGAGTACATTAACATATATACATATATATAGATCTACATGTCATATATATATATAACTCGTATGCATGTTAATACTTAATTATTTAATCATTATTTCTTTCAATTGTACACAAGGTAATATTGACTATTGACATCTACAGGAGTTTGCGAAATACAATATATATATATATATGACATGTAGATATATATATATATATATATATATATATATGACATGTAGATCTATATATATGTATATATGTTAATGCAAGCATAGATGAAGTTTTGTAGGCCTTCGACTCACGATTGCATATGCATGTACAGCTAGAACAGTGTTCAATCTACGATACCTCTATCTCCATCCATAACCTATGCCTTGATTAGTAAATAAACATATTAATGTTATGCAAAGTACTAGGTTAATAATAATTGCCTTAAAGGTAGGAAAAACAGTACAAACCAATTTTTATGTGTCTAGTTGTGCACTGCGTGCCATATGCATGACCAGTCAGCTGTTTGCACTCACCATTCAGAGGGACCAAGCAAAAATGTCACACCAGTCTTCTATTTCCTGTGAAAGCTACACTCCCATTCATCAGAAAATACCGCATTTCCTTTCACAGCTCAGCTTTGTTGAGTACCTTTTTGGTGCATACGCAATCGCAAAGAACGTTAGTGTACTTAATACCCATCGCAAGGTATTGGCACGGTCTGTCAGTAGCTGCATACAAACTTCGGAAGTGTCAGTCACAAGCTCATTGCAGAAAGACTCCATAAAGCTCCGAACATGAAAGGCTAGATGTGCAATCTAGTTTGAAGTTTTTCTTTCATCAGCATACAGTCTGAATATAGTTTTCAGAAACCAGCAATTTACATTCGAAAGCATCGTTTCCTTCCTACTGTTTGTGGAGTTGTCAATCCACTGTGATGGCACGCTAATTTTGTAAGTTTTTTGTATAAATTTTTATTTTCGTTTTTGCGTGACCGTCGTCAAGTTCGTATTTTTGAATTTTTGTAAGTCGACCATCGCAAGTCGGCAGCTGACTGTACATGCCTTGTGACGTCCCGGCTTGATCCCTGTGATGCAATATTGCACATCTTCATGCCTGTGCAGTTGAATGCTTACAGTTATTGTAAAGCTTGCAGCTAGGTTTGTGTGCAGTGAATGTCGAAAGTGCCACACTACGCCAATTTTGACTCTTAGGGCACTGGCTTCGCATCAAGCATCGTCTTGACTTCAATGATCTGTTTCTCACTTTTAGGCACGTGCATGCAATGGCTCCGGCCTACCTATCTGAAATACTTCCTAATCAGGATTCAAACCCTACTACCAATTCCTCTAAAAACTTAATGTCTTTTGGAGACCATACCTTCACTCTTCACATTCATAAGCCTAGAACTTGCTCCAACTGTCATCAACATCTCGTTCTCTCACTTGACGACATTTAAGAAGACGTGAAAAGCCTCACTATTCCTTCAAGTCTTTGCTTCGTCATTGTGAATTGTCCTCTGTGAGCAAGTGGCAGCTGAAATTGTGCAAGTTATCACTAGAAAATTCAGATACTTTTCCGGCTAATGTATTTTTATAGAAAGATTTAGTTCTCTTCGGATGATATATAAAGGTTTTATTATTGTTATTGTGCTGGCTAACCGAGCTGTGTTAGCTGCTGTCATAAATCATGTCCACATTCTTCCAGCTAGACCCAGTACACCATCCTTTTGTATGTATTTATGTGGTAAATTTAACTGCCTGAGGCAATGGTATTCATTGAAAAAAGTCACATAATGAAAATTTGGTTCATGAAAAAATAGAATCTTGATGGATATAAGATGCTATCTTTTTCATTATCTCCAGCACTAACTGGAACTAGAGATAACATTTATAAACCAAGCTATGAGCCAAAAAAACAGGGCAGCATAGTGCATGTTTGACCAGCAATTTAAAACTGGCAACTTCGTACAAAAGCATTCCTAAAATTTGGCAGCAAAGGCCTGCAGAGCCAACACTGCAACATAAGTTTTGTCATCACATCAATTAATGACTTGTTTCTTTTAGTGTATGTGCTTTACAGCAACTTAGATTCTCACTCAAGTAGCTGAGGTTGCATCAAATTTGATAACTTTGCTACAATTTAGGTTGAGGTGGTCGACGTTCGCATAGGTGCAATACCAAGACGAGTCGGCGTGGAGATGAAGCTCGGCTTTGCCGGTCTGACAAAGGTAAGGAAGTCTTCAGCCAAACGAATTTAGTCAACTGTGGGATTCACCAAAGCTATGCAAGCAGTACAGTCAGTTGGTTACTCGTGCTTGCATAGGTACTTTTTGGCTTTTTTGATGTCGACAGCCAAACGTGGTCACTATCACCATTTTGGATGGACTACAAGTCACGGAGTAAGGGGCAACGCATAGATAGGTATGGTGCTCTGATTGCAGGTGCTTTTCTCTTGTGCCAAGACAGCTCACTTGTGCGATCTGAATATTTCAGGCATGGAGCCGGTAAAGTTTCAGCTGATGAATTCTGCCCAAACAAGTTTCTTCTTTCACAATGCACATACATTATTTTATAGCTACGATAACGGTAAGCAGCTTGTCAACATAACCCTGAGATTGAATATCCTGGAATGTCAGATTAGTATGAATCCAGTAATTGTTGTCATGTCACCCAGTGGTTCTCTGCTTCACTACGTAACACAATTTGTGTACCTCAGTAATAAGTGTTATCTCCTAATTGTTTATACCTCATAAGTCTAGAAAATGCCAACTATTCCATACAAACTTTGCGTTTATGACCAGGAAAGTGATTAACTTATAATTAATTAACCCATTTCCGATGAGAAAATTACCAATTCACGTCTTTTGGTTCATATTTAGTCTGAAAGAACAGCAAATGAATGAAAATTAAGATGTATTTACCTTGAGGACAGAAAAAAGGTGGTGACAATTTTTGTGATCTGTTACGTAGGTTAGCCGTAATGGCCCACTTGGTAAGGTGGTTGGTTTTCACGTACTCGGTCCCAAGGTCGTGAGTGTCGAATCCTGCTCTGAGCGATCCTCCATTGCCATTGCAAGAGGTGGTGATAGCCTTAAGGGGTTTTTTCCTCAATGCAAAAGAGGGTATTAAATCAGCCGGTACTTTCATACTTCATCCAGCAAGTTCCACTCCTTGAGCCTAGATGTCCGGAGCTCATCAGTGGACTTAGTAAGACCAAGGCCTCTGATCAGGTCGTTGAAGCTTTACAGATTTGTATAGTGTGGCTTTCTCTCTCCAGCCGAATTTGAGAAATTGGAACGCCGATCTGCAATATCTTCCTCACTGCCTGACTTACTGCTATCTTCGGAAGATGGCTGATCTCTTTCAGGAAGGGTAACGCCGATCTGCAATATCTTCCTCACTGCCTGACTTACTGCTATCTTCGGAAGATGGCTGATCTCTTTCAGGAAGGGTGGTGACGAGGAGCACAGGACAGTGTGATATGGGGTGGTTGATGAAGGGATGTGTGGATTCAGGATGAGAGGGGCGATCTTGCTAGCTCAGCTTTTCGAAGGGTCCACCGTGCAGAAGTAGCAGCTGCTCGAGTGGTCAGTCGGTTCCCTCCGAATTCTTGGGATAGCAAACTCCATGGCTCACTTTTCTTGTTTGTACCAGTATGCAAGCATGCCATAATGATATCAATTAGAAATGACTTTGTATCGCATTACCTAATATTGTGAAAACAAATTCCGTTAGGCGACCAGCAACTGTTCACCTTACGTTCAAGTGTTTCTTTTACGGTTTGCACGTGAAATGAGGTTCGCAGGGCTAGACTTGACCTCCGAAAGGCATGACGAAGTATGCTCTTTAGTCCTCGTGCCATCTTAACAGATGTTTTCATGGAGTACTTTTTGGCTCTTGTCTTGGTAAATTGTCCTCATGTAGGAAAATGTATCTGCTGGGTGCAAGCAACCTGTTGATACCAAGTCAATAAAATATAGCTATTCACTATTCTGTTATACTGCAATAAAAGGAACTATAAAGTTTGTTTAACGCCTGTACTGTTTCACTTGTATGGATGCTATTTCGTAGTTTTATGCCCGCCTAACCCTCGCTAATTCCGGTAGCACCGAGCTGCTTTGACCCAGGGGTTGAGGTGCTTGCCGCGACCAAGGTCAAGGTGAATTTATTTGATGACAGAGGTAGTGGACTCAAGCCAGTGTGGCAAATGTGAAGCACCTGGATATAGATTAAGTTCTCTTAAGGCATTATACAAAGGAATTATATTTTTTAGTTGAACACCATAAGCTATATGTGCAAACTGGATATCCACACCCGACCTAACAGCAAAACCGGAGAACTTTGAAATATCTCTCCTGGCCACAAACGGAAAGCTTTTTATAGAACGATAGGTATTTTCTCGTTATTTCAGGAATACGGGATTAAGAGAACGCACTTTGTACTCTATGACAAGAAATTGAAATCTCTTAAACAACGTTATAAGGCCTGGAAATCGGGCCAAGTCATATAATTTCTTTTCTAACGTTCATACTAATGCATTTACACTCGATTGCTATCGGATTAGTATTTTAAAAATATATCTGGATTTGTTAGACAGCCTTCTTGGTTTCACCTGATTCATGAGGTCCCCTTGATTTAGCCGATAATAGAATCGGACTATATTTGCACTAGCACCCCATGGACTACCAGAGCAACTGTTTATCCAATGAGAAATATAGAAAAACTGATAAGAAATTATTCACAGCTTTCTACCACTGTACTTGTGCTCAAAATGCAGAAATTACGCAACTGCAAATTTCAGCATAGTAATCCTACCAACGTGATGTTCTCTATTCTGATTCTGCATCTCCACTATTCTGCTAAAGGTGGGTGAGAAATCCAGGGTTTAACCCCTGCCCGAAAGACAACCTTGTAGACGACATTGGCTCTAAAATTGCAAAAGCTAGCTTTATACATGTTTACCAAACGCACCTGCAAGTAAGACAATTTACGATAATGGTAAATATGTGCAGAATTTTCTTGTACTATAGCCACCTTATGTAGAAGTACGTACAATTCATTGTGTAGCTTTATGCTTGAATAAGTGAGCATCCTGTATTGTCAAGCAAGTTCTTTCAGGGTTTTGGGAACGTTGTTTTCACTTTTAGGCAATTCGTTTGGCGCGAAGAAGCTATATATGTGCAATATCAGCAAGGTGGCCATAGACCCAGATCGTATACAAGACATCATTTTCAGTAAGTGAGAATGTACGAGTCGTTTAAACAGATGCCACTTAGCTCATCTTTTTTCCAAAGTTGATACGGTTTCTCGTACCTTTGTTGACACACTTTGATTGCTACCGTATTCCAGGTAATCGCGGAGACATGTCAGTAGAGCTGTCATCGAACGCAATTCTCTATAGCACGACAAGGGCGATCAACATTGTGAAGGTATTCCAAAATGGCCATGTTCCCATTATAAGCGTCTGGCGGTAATATAATCAGACTAAATTGCACCGGAATATGCACCAGGGCGTGATTGTACAAGTTCTAGTCATACGAGTTCAATGACCAGGCAAAGCAACGAGCTGGCCGAAGTGGCAAGAAGAGGTGCAATAGCTCTGCTCTTGTGTATGTGCTAATTATACACGAGCCGTGTGGCACTTTGCAGCTAGACGTTCCAACAACAACCAATGAATCAGATTCTACACATTGGTTTAATGACCTGGGGCAGCTCTATACAGTCACCTTTCGTGCTCCAAGCACCATAGAAAAATCCATGGTCTACATCCGGCAAGAGATCAGGGATATGCTTGGAAGGGTTGCAATATGTCAGGTAAGACTATATACCATCCAAGAAGCGGTATTGTTTGTCTTAGGTCATAAGTTAGGAAAGTGCATAGGAAAGTCTCAAATCCTGATGGTAGATTTAGTGTTACCATCAGGCTTATTAATATTTCTTTACCAAGTAATGGAACACCTATTTAGGACAGCATTTAGTGGGTCCCTGTGATTCGTCCTTCATGTGCTTATGCGTGCTGATACTGTGCATGCTGCCACTAACCACATTTGCATGCTGACCCTGTGCATATCACCCCTAACCATTTTATTCATTTTGTTTGTTTATCAAGCATGATGTTACTCACCATTCAGTTGCATTTCCCTTTGCAGCAAATGTAAAGCGCCTAGAGAGAGATTGAGTTCTTTGAGGGGGCTTTATCAAGTGCATTAGTATTATTATCATCTGTTGCAGTACCAGTACTTTCATCACAACAGCACCGACCAAATGTATTATATGGATATGCACGAGAGACTCAAGCTAGAAGCTGCCATAGTTTACAGCGATTCCAAGCCGAACTCCATCGAGGTACTGAGTTATTTGCTTGCCACCCACAGAGCACCGATCACATGAAGTGCTTCGCCACCTTGTGTAGCAATATTGGCATTTTCTTTAAACACAGCTGTGGCAACATATCAAGGTTCATTGCTATAGCATATGTGAAACAATGAATTATACACCTAGACTAATGTACTTCCTGCTGGTGTTGCATCTATAGGGGGTGTTTGCATCTAATATTCCCCTTGCTAGAAGCTTGTAGACATGGATGCACAGGCAATATTTACTTGTTGATCAACAAGCTTGAAATATTCTGAATAATGCCCATACAACTAAATTTCTTGTATGATGTACTGTTACTAGTATTTATCTAATAGTTTTGAACAATGTAGCATTTCTTTATGCTAATTGGAGAAATACAAAGTGCCTAAATGACGGCATCTGTTCAGAGACAGGACAAGTCGCTTTCTTATCTGTCTGACCACGTTGCAGTACAGGCACGGGAATCAATGTTGAGATTTACGCTTATCCGATTTCTGTTTGTTAGAACTGCAGGCAGTTTTGCAAAAATGTTCCCGAATCATGCTTAGCCTCCTTGGTATGTGCCAATAGCTAGCGTTTTTTATTTAATCCAACGTACTTACCATTGGAGAAAAGAATTTGGCTGTTCCACTTTTATTAGTAATCTTGGAAAACCTTATCGGTTTTCCCGTTTTTTGCTGTTTGTGAGTATCTCTAGGCTTGGCTGCCCTCTATATATAAAAGTTCGCTTACAATGGGAGTCTGTTGGCGATTGTATGTCTACAAAAAAGTCACACTGGCTTTACTTTCGCAATGGAAAACTTTCCAGAGTAACACCATCTTGAATTTTTTGACTTGGTGGGGTTGCAGATGGATCTAATACATAGATGCGTTTGTGACCTTGAGTTTATATATATATATATATATATATATATATATATATATATATATATATATATATATATATATATATATATATATATATATATATATATATATATATATATATATATATATATATATATATATATATATATATATATATATATGAGGGTATTACCTATAAGTGGCCTAGTCACAGCAAAGGGGATAAAGTAGTCTCAATTAGCTATCACACTATGTACAGGTTGTCCCTACACCGTTTTAATATACCAGGTTCAACAACGGCCCACAATGCAGATTCTCAAATTGGCTGTCTGACGTAAAGAGTCATAGGATCGTCCTACTGGAATTCTTTTATTTCCGAACCTGTAATGAACCGAAGGGAATCCATTGCATATGTTAAGTCTTTGTAAGGCAGGTTCAGGGGATATATGTGGAGTCATTGAGGCTGCATGGTGTAATGCTTGCTGGCTTATTGACCAGTTACACCGATAGAGTTAGCTTTTGGATATGCCTTATACTATTTTCAATGAAGCAAAAATTCTGTAGTTAGTAATATGTAACATTTTGCTTGTCAATGACTCTGATTTAAAAAAATAAAAATCTAAACATGTGAATCCTTCTCAGATATTGCCCCTAGAAGATCAACTGGAAACTTGAAGGCAGACGGCATGATTCCTTACTTAGTCGACACTGCAAATATTGTCAGTATCATAAGCAGGACGTGTACAAAAATGGTTCACATCTGTTTTATTTGATAGGTCGTCGTCAGTGAAAGCAGAAAAGTTATAAGTGTTGGTGTGGACGTGAATAAGCAGTACTACAGAGATACCATTTTGGAAAGACATGTAAGTACATACAAGTAGTTTATGAGTTTTGCTCTCTGATGAGACTGTCTTGAGAATGCAAATGTGAGTGTGTGTCGGTGCAATTGTTTATCGCACAAGATGTAATTTCTATGACTCGATATATCCAAGGCATGCTAAATAAATAACTAAGTAAATAAGGAAACTGCACATAGAAGTTCTCTAGCGCTAATGTGGCGTATCCTTGAATTGCTTCTGCACATTAGGCTTTCTTTACAGCATAGGCTTAGTGCCCATAAAGAGATTAAGTTCTCTAAGGGTGCTATAAAAATGCATTATTAATATTATTATCTCTGTGGGGACTGCAGAGTATTGATTTGCACGGACAAAGATTTTGCCAGGAACTACTAAAGTACGGTGTACCTAAGGACTCGATTCTTGGTCCACTACTTGTCACTGTTGCCGACGCGATCACCAGGCACAATCTATGCTTTCACTTGTATGCAGATGACAATCAGCTGTACCTTCTAATTTGATCCTCCTACCCCTCCAGCACGTCGAAATCTCCGAATTCCCTTGCTGGATGTATTGCAGACATTCATAATAATAATAACAATAACAATACACTTGATAAAGCTCCCTCTGAGAACTCACTCTCTTTCTAGGCGCTTTACATTTGCTGCAAAGGAAACTACTACGACTGGTACTTACTTAGCAAGGTTTGAAGTTTCAATATATGAGTTCAGCTGGTCCGCCACGACTCATTCCAATGTCTTTGATAGGAATGGTAGAAGGGAGACTGGGCAGTAGTTGTTCAAAGTTCTCTTGGTCTAGTGTCGCTTCTTGAGAAGTGGCCTTATTACAGCTTTTTTGAAAGGTGCTGGAACATGACCTGGGGCTAATGACATATTAATGATGTTAGTTATGCATGGCAACAACAGATCAATGCAACGTAAGAGCAGGACAGTTGGAATAGGGTCTAAAGGACTGGTTGTCTTCTTTGATTGGGATATGAACTTCAGGACGAGATCACTAGTGACCTGCTTAAATATAGACATTGAGGTGCAGCTAGGAATCGAGGGACAGCATTTTTGGGTGATTCTGCCATCGCAAGGATGGACTCCTTGATCTTGTCTATCTTCTGCACAGAGAATCGAGAGAAGCGATCGGCTAGATCATCACAAGGATCATCAGGTAAGGAGCTAATCTGGGAGCGGTTGACAAGATGCTTGATCGTCGACATCAGCATTTTTGGATTGTGCATATGTGATTCAACAATGTTTTTATAGACACTAGACTTGGCCTTTACTAGGATCGATTGGTACGACCTACAGCAGTCTTCATATGCCTGTCGATGAATAGTCAGTCCTGATCTTTTGTATGCTTTTTCAAGCTTGCTCGTAGTAGACCTGGCTAGTTTAATCTCCGTGGTAAACCATAGGCCGTCTGGGCGAGGGCGCACTGTGCGCTTAGTCAGAGGTCGTCGAGCTTGTCAGCTAGTGTCGTGTTGTAGCTATCTACCAATCATGACAGACCGGAGGGCGGATTGAGCAGCAGAGGCGAGGCAGATATTATCGAACGGGCAGCATCGATGTCAAGGGTCTTGAGGTTTCGCGATTCACAGGTTATTTTAGAGGAGCAGGTGGGCACACACTGTAGATTAAATGAGGTCTGCATGTGATCAGATAAGCAGGATTTGGTAATAATTGGTGATGGCAAAGTGCAGCTGTATGAGAGAATCTGGTCGAGTGTGTGACCCTTGATGTGAGTAGGGCCGAAATTCAGTGCTCGCGGAAGGCGTCAGATAAGCTATCAAAGTGAATGTTGAAATCATCGATAACGAGGAAGGATTGCTTTCTTGCACACAGAATCGAAATGAGATCGGAGAAATCTGGGATAAAGGAAGATTTGGTACCTGCTGGGTGATAGATTACTGCCACTATCGGTAGCTTGTTTTCGGGTGAAATCAAGACCATCAATTCAAAAGACTGCTTCGAGGGTACTGCAAATGGCCTGAAGTTGAATTTCGAGCGCACGATAACAGCAACCCCGCCTCCAGTTTTGATGATCTATTGGTGTGAAAGAATGAGAAACCAGTTGGAGTAGCGTCTTTAATCGTCGGACAGTTGACCGAATTTAGCCAAGCTTCAGTTAGGGCGAGCAGGTCGAGACCATTTTCAGAAATAAGGTCGCTTATAATAAAAGATTTATTGCACATTGAGTGAGGATTCCATAGGCAAGCGTAAAGTCGGGCCCGCCAGAGCTATAACAGATGACCACTAAGTTTGTGAGATTCACAGTGATGCATGTGGGGGAGCGTGCTGAGCGGTTCGAGACAATGCTAGGAATACCGAACGAGCGGGTACTAGCTCGAAGTTCCCACCAAACGAGTGTTGTCTAAGCATTCTCGCATGGATGGCAGCAAACGTTCTCAAGTTGAATGGCGATAAAACGAACTTACTAGTTATTGGCAAACCAAGTGTGACTCATAAACTGAAAAACGTAATGCTCTTAGTCGGCTCTGTCAGCGTGTCTCCTGTTGAATCTGCACGAAATCTGGGTGTTCTGTTTTGAAGTGACCTTTCACCAGACGGCCACATTAGTTCTACAGTCGAGTCTGCCTCATTTCAGCTACATAACATCGCTAGAATATGGGCTTGCTCAGACAGGGAATATGCATCTAAATTGGTCCCCAAATTTGAGACATCCTATTTTGACTTTTGTAACTCTCTGCTTGTTCGTCTGCGGGCTTGTGCTATCAGGCGTTACAGCTGGTGCAGAACTCTGCAGCTAGGCTTTCCTGCCGTGAGCTTCGCAATTGCTACTTCTCACCACTTCTCGCCGACCTGCACTGGCTCTCAATCAAGTAGTCCATTTACTTCAAGGTTCTGTCACTTACTTCTAGGTCCCTTCATTCTCTGGCTTTAGCCTACCTACCAGAACTACTCCCCCCACCAGGCTAGGCATCATACCAGTTATTTTTTGTATTACTCAAATCGTGTATATACCTCGTTAAAATCTCAAATCCTTTGGAGACCATGCCATTAGTTCTCATTCCCGATCATCTCTACTATGGATATGAATATTTCAAGTATCGCAGAAGACAAAAGTTGAACGTAGAATATTGATTTATGTTCTTGCATAATGTAAAGGTGCTATGTTCGAACTACAATCTCAGTGGCGTGATGTGAAAAGTAAAATGCAAATAAAGATGAACAACTCACTTTTTTGGGCTATATAACTGACATACAATCAGACTGTTGTGGCAATAATGTGGCAAAATTGATTTAACTTCTTCAGTAGATGAAGAGCATATTTTATTCAACGTATGGTTCTCTCATCTCGTCTCAAGTTCAATTGCTCAAGCAAACTGCCATCGTGTCCTCGTTATGCAACTATTCATTTAGTCCGCCTCATTTGGAGATAGCTCTTATTAGAAAATCCGAACAAAGTGACGATTTTTGACAACATAGAGGTACCCAATATCGCTAAATGCTGTATAAGTAAGCAGCTAAGCGACAAATCCGTGTGTATTTTCAGCATGTCACTTTCTCGAACACTCATGTTTTCTCAGGTGGACCTGACTATGAGCAACAGAGGTAAGCAACCATCAATGCATCCATGATGTTTTTATAATGACTTGAGGCTTACAGCTAGTTGTTTACAGCACTATCCTTGGAGGCTTGGTGTCTTACAAAACAAGCACTAGGCAAACATTAGAAATCGATTTTTTTATAATGTTCGGGAATATATAATTTCTAGGAGACCATAAGTCAAATGCTAGTATGGTAACAACGGCTGAAAAATTAATTCTAACGATCTACAGCATTTTAATTACTTATTTTTAATAAAACAAACTGTCGCTCACACCTTTATGCTCCCACCTCTTAACAAATTTGCATGTTTAAAATTGAAGAATGTAGCTTGTGTTGCTATAGCCATGATTGTCCCGTAATGGTGTGAATATCTGCAAACCTGTAAGCTTAACAATGGAAAGTTGTGGCTGTATTACTTTGTAGATGATAATAATGCGCTTCTATTTTTGATTGCCTGCCAATAAAAATAGAAGCGCTTACTACCATACCACCTTGGTTGGTAGCAAGCTAAGGTTTTGAATAACTACTTACATCTTAATTAAATCACCAACTTTCTTCTAGATCTATGGCTCTAAAACTGCTGCTATGGTGCCTATCATTTTTACTGTTCTACAAAGAAGCTGCAGACACATTGATCAGTAATTAAAATAGGACTACTACTACAGTGCTAGACCAGCCTCTAAAAGTATCAGATACAAATTCAGTTCTATTCCCTGGAATTTCACTTTATTTCCAAAGTTCTTAAAATTTAAAAGCAGCAACAAGACCATTTCATCTCGGATTGAGCAGACTGAGTTTTGATTGATCTGCTTTGGTAGCAATGAACGCCAACAAGATTTAGGAAACATAAAACGAATTAAATGACTATCAAATAGTAGCCGTATTTAAATTAAAAGTGTTTCCCATGATACGATTTGCTCTCCACATCACTTCTCTCTGGCATGTACTGCCTCCTATAAAACAATGCCTTGACTTTAAAAATCTTCAAGAAATTGTAGGACTATTTCTTTGCTGTAGTTCACCTATGTGAAACACTTGCACACACACCATCAAAAGTTTGTTGCAACCTTTCAACACTACCTGGAGGATGCCTGCAGCAAGCTTTGTGTTAGCGACATGAGCAAATTGCATCAAGCATAGCCACTCGGTTTACTTTGCTCTTATCAAATTATATGACACTATATTTAATTCAGCAGAGCCTTTCTATATGAATGGCCTTGACAAATAATTTCCCACAAATTTAGAGAATATGCTTATAAGGAGACTCGCGTGACCTGGCCCATTATCAGCACACCCTTGATCTATTTCTAGATTGCTTCTCCAAATGGAGAACAGTCGTGACCAAACAGTAACAGCAACTATTTCAGCATCGAGATGCAATTCTAAATATGTTCTAAGAGATTTAGATGCAAAAACGATCAAGATTTAGTTCAAATTCCAGAATTTAAAAGTCAGCCTCTAACTGTAACTGCAGGTTGCAATATAGCATGCAGCACTTGGCTTTGCTGAAAGAGCTGTTTTATTCTAAGCGCCTCAGCCTAAAGGAAACAGTTATTCTATGAGATAGAAAATAAATAAAGATCAAATAGCAGCTGACCATGCGACTTTTGATATGCATTTCGGCCCAAACATTGTGCAGTCTTTTATTGAAGGGATTAGCAATTATGCCCTTATTCTAAAGAAAAAATTCGAATAAAGGAAATTTCTATGCATAAGGAGAGAGATTATGCACTCGATTAATGAAAACGATCTCCATCATTGTTAAGTGGTATACCCATGTAGTACCACCACTCTGGTGGCTAATATCCATAGCAGCTGAGCAGAATCATTCCCTATACCATTACGCTATATCCGAAGCATTCCAGTATGCAGAAGACAGTCATGGTAATACTCATATCCTAAGTCGACTAAAATGCCTCTCCCTCTCTCTCTCTCTCTCTCTCTCTCTCTCTCTCTCTCTCTCTCTCTCTCTGCCATCTCACAACAACTGAACTTGGTGTAACTAGTCTACTGGATGTGATTCCAGTCATCTGCCTTGACGTGTGCTAACCTTCAAAATATGCCACTTGCCTCACACTGTGTTCTTCCCGATCGCTGAACCGGGTGAGGCAACCAGTGACCCGGAGAGCTGTTGAAAAAATGGCTTTAGCATCTGAAGAACAAATTGCATATTTAATCTCTTGACGATGGCTTTTCGGGGAAGTCCATATCCTTGTATGCGTAGCTTCTTCAGATGGAAATTTATGGCATAAGTGCTAATTCACGGTTTCTAAGAGACGTCCCGGTTGCTCAGGCTATTTGGCCGAAGGGTATTAATGTCGTCAATTTGCCCGGCTCTGCCACTATACGACCTACTGGTGTGCACGAAATGTGCTTACCTCCTGCCCAACCGAGCTTGTGCAGCGACTCAAAACTCTGAATTGAGTAGCAAGTACACAACTTGACGTCGGTCCAGAGCAATAGTTTTGAGCATACCGAGGCAAAAGCTAAATAAACCGAACACTTTCTTCGAAATCCTGTTGGCCTTCAGTTTATTTCATCGTCACCAACATCGTAGTGGTGTTCAATTCATTTCATTGTCAGCAAAATCTAGTCGGAGTCCTTTGAAACATCTGTTCTTACCAGAATGTAGCAATTTACCAGCAGTCTTCTCAAGCCAGCCAGATGATAAGATTCTCGATCTCACCAGAAGAAGGGTCAGCGGCCATTGATTAAACATGCATATTTTCGTTTTGCTTCTGCTTGCATATTTTGTTTCGCATGTTATTATAACATACCTTGTTTTTATTGCTGGCTAATTGCCTAATATTGCTGCAGTAATTGGCTAAGTCCTAAACGCCTAAGCAACATTGAAAAGGTTCACTGAAAACTAGTTTTGAACGCCAAAAACGAGTTTTCCCATAGAACGTGGTCGGATAACAAATTAAATTTAAGAGGATAGCTGCATCTAAGCTGATGAGCTGTCTCCATCTGCATTGAGGCGGCTAATAAGAATACCTTGTTTATTAGAACTTCATATCCTAGACAGCTGGCCTGTAACCTAATCGAGAGGGAGTATATTATGTTACTCTTTACTCGAGTGGTGCAGTTGTTCTAACGTTTTGGAATTTTAAGGATTAATTAATGGTATATAATTGCTTAGTTGAAATAAATTCGTACGGGGCTACAGTTGCCATTTGGCATTTTGAGAAGCGCCTACACTATCTTTCGCCATGCCAATACAGACGGAATACTTAAAGCGGGAATGCAAAGTACCATGTTTCATATCTTATTAAGATAAGTCACTTATTCGGTTACCCATCGGAACAGTTAGATGTAAAACTTTCATTTTTACCATTTATTTCAAGTCGAGTTCTACAATACCAAAGTGAACCTATTGTGCTAGCTTGGAGAGCATGGGAGACATCATTCTGTTGCATGCGAGAACCAGCTCAAGCTGTGCTATGGGGCAGACATTTTCAAATGAAAGATAAGTTGTGGTAATCAAAGACGCCCGAGGAACTTTTTCTACCTGTGCAGAAAAACGAGGTCGAAATACAGGTATTAATCTCATAATTTTTGCGTGTGCTCTTGCTTATTGAATTATATATTTTCGGTTTCCACATTTTTTGCTGTTAGTGAGAACGGCCGCAAGCTTAAATTCGGACAGGGTGCTGGGTGTGACTCCTAGACCTATACGACCCAGTCGTGTCATTCCTTTGTGAAAAGGAAAGTGGGGTGGAGGCCATGGGCCACTTTGACTTAAATTCCCCTAGATGTTTGTTTAATCCTTTGACATTTTTACTCAATTTCAAGTCAATGAGACCCGGCGGCACAAGACATCCCCTGGCATGCAAAGTCTTTATGAGTTAGATTGAAGACTTACCCAAACTATTTAAAAGAAAACATTAGTAGCGTCCTTAACCGTGCTATATAATAATAATAATAATAATATTGCACTTGATAAAGCGCCCTCGGAGAACTTAATCTCTTTCTAGGCGCTTTACATTTGCTGCAAAGTGATACGCAATAGAATAGTAAGTAAAATCATGCTTGAAAAACAAACAAAATGAATAACATGGTTAGGGGTTACATGCACAGGGTCAGCATGCAAATGTGGTTAGTGGCAGCATGAACAGTGTCAGCACGCATAAGCACATCGAGGACGAATCACAAGGACCCACTAAATGCTGTCCTAAATAGGTATGTTTTTAAGTTTCTTTTAAATGTGGTCAGGTCAGGGGATGTTCTGATGCAGGTCGGGAGGGAGTTCCAGGCTGTGGGAGCATACGAGCTAAATGCACGGTCTCCAAAGGATTTAAGGTTTGTACGAGGTATTTCTAGACTGTTGGATTCCGAAAAGCTATATGTTCTCGTAACCAGCATTCCAGCAACTGCAGGTAGAGTTGAGGTCGCTGCTCATGTTGATTAGTCGAAAAGATTGATTACAAGTCGTCTAAAGAAGCTTTAAGGATTTCTTAAGATGCAATGCTAAGAAACAAATCAATGTAGTTCAACTTCGAGGTCACTGATTGCACTGTGACTAATCCTTATGCCAGCTCAGCCATATTAACAAATACATGTAAGTGAATTTCTGTATAAAATACATCTTCGAAGTTCCTTATTGAATTTCTGAAAATCGATCACAGACATACTATACTAACGCAAAATATTTTCTTATGCAGCAAGTGCTCTAGAAATAAAGCCTCCACAATATTCATACAGCAATACGAACTGTCGTGCTTGACTTGTGCCGAACGACTGTTTAGGGCTTTAGTAGTTCTGCTGCAACGACCTCTGAGGTGGTACTGCTTACTATATAACTTGCTGTGCATGTCTTCAGGGCTGCACTGTCGAAGACAGTGGTTTTTGAAATTCGACCGAAATATGCCGACTTCGTGTGTGACTCACAATCAGGCGTGGTAAGGTATAGCGCAGCATAGCTATGACGAACTGAAAATGCCCAGGGTTGGGTGCATTTCCCCAGCTATTCTTAAGCTTCTATGAAGATCTAGGTTGTTTTAGGTCTTGTATTTATAATGCATGCATACTGAAATCTGCCTAGGCTTCGAATTTGGTGGGAAATATTTTCAGTGTAGAATCCACCTATTCGATATGACTTATAGAGTCTCTCTCTCTCTCTCTCTCTCTCTCTCTCTCTCTCTCTCTCTCTCTCTCTCTCTCTCTCTCTCTCACTCTCTCACTCTCTCACTCTCTCCATCCCCTGGTACAAATTTAATTGGCTTGACCAATCTGAATAAGGCTAAAAGATACAGACACTATGCAAAAAGAGCCCAGCAAATGGCACGGGCAACTACTGTTTAGCTTAACATCAGTCCACTGTTGTGCACTTTTGCTGCTTAGAATACAATGCTCAGGAGTTATGCAAGCTCTTAAGCCATCTCTCCTGCCACGAGTCTATTTTTGACCGCTTATCGTGATGAATTTGTTGGGACTCAAGTATCTTGTTATGTTTTGGCTTTTGGTCACGATTGAGACTTTGCAGGAAAACTATCCTGCTCTTGTCTCAAGGCTGCACAGTTTTTCATTTGTCTTATACATTTGAAGATGTCAAGAAGGAGAAGAATAGAAAACATATGTAATGCACCGCTCATGTGGTATGAAGTTCTGGCTGTCTAGCCAGCCCTTTACAGAGCAGCCTCAGAAAGCAATCGTAGCAGAATTTCACAGCTTGTATAAAATAATACTAATATAATATAATATAAATATAATATAATATAATACTATAATATAATAACTGAATTCCATCAGGTCTAGAGGTAAAGTGGTAATCAAAAATAACTTGTTGATAGTATAAATTAAAGGACCATTTCAGAGCTCTTTAGCATGCACTTCATCGAATCTATTTTAAACAGCTCAATTGGGTAGGCATTTTCGGCCATGCGATCTAAATCCATGAATAATCCCTTGCACAATTCTATGTGCGTGTGCCAATTGCTCCATAAGAAGTCATACTGCCAGAATGATTCGAACCCAAGATGCTAACAGCTAGGCCACCTGGATGACCTGTAGCAAGGTCCAGCACTTCAAAATATTTCCATATGTTTATGTTTAATAAGTCTATATGCTTTTGTATTGCCGACATTTACACTTCATGGTAGCTAACTTCCTCAAATAGAATTACGATACGTCCAACCAAATAGTTTTGGGCTAACCTAACGTTAGTAGCATCGGAAATAGGAAAGCCATAAGATAAGCTCTCGTTCAGCATATTCCCTGTAGCCCCAGCATACAAGCCGGGTGTCCTGTGTTTCGAAATGGCATTTTATTATGCGATCACTTCAGCTTCAGTCAACTCGACTTACTTTCAGCTGAGTAATATTTTTCAAAAAATTGAGCATGCTTAGATTAGGGTACCACAGCGAAGTTAGTCCACAAATTTGACATCTCATTCAGGCGTCAGTAACCCTCATCTTACTGGTCTAACTAATAAAATATTTGACTAGCGTCGTAAGAGAAGTGTAACCGAGTTCCAGGGGTCAATGGCACCCGCTACACTCCGGCCACGCTGCCGCTCGCCATGCCGCTGAGCTAGGGTAAGACGAGCGGCCGTCAGGTTAAACCTCTTTATAATAACGCATGTGCCTTCAACAGCAGGGGAACTAAACAAGTCTACAGGTAGGGTCCTAAACAAAGTACACTATAGGGGCGCAAGACGATGCAGCAAGCACGAACAAACGTGTTATTTGGTCAGTCGGCTTCCACCGTCACACCGTCGCCGGCCTCCGTCCCACCAGTATAAGCGTACATCGTACAAGACCCGGCTAGCTGAGTATTCTGGGATAGACGGAGCAGACATCCACAACAGTCGACAGCTTCCACCGAAAGACGCCAACACGGGGGGGGGGGGTCACGAACACCCCACTCGGGGAACACGGAATATACAAGTCTCAACAACGAGCGTGCTATCCAGCTTCGCTCGGGCCTTGAGTACTCGGCGCCTTGCTTGTGCGGCCGCATCGCCGGAGCACGCCTGCAACCATCCAGGTGCACAACTCGGCGAGACCGGGAGCTTCCAACACCACGACTTACTCGGCCAACTTCTCCTACCCAAGAGCCCCGGTGACCTCACGTCACTGCACATGCCGTAGGTACCACCCGGCCTAGCCGGTGACCCTTACCCTCATTATAGCTGCTTGGTCCCAGCCAACCGAACCTGGCCTGGGTACAGAATTAAATCTCTTCTTAGGCACTTTACATGTTCGGGAAAGAAAGCAAGTCAATGGGGTTAGTGGTAACATGCATAGTGCCAGCACACATAAAAACAAAGAGTGAATTCACATGGACCTAGTAAATGCTAAGAGGAAAATATGGGTATTTGCTTTTTTTGAGATAGCATCAACTCAGGGGATGTTGTGACATCAGTCAGGGGCACACTACAGGCTTTGGGAGCCTACGAAGTGAAGTCATAGTCTCCAAAGAATTCGAGGTTGGGTAGTGGCACAGCTAAGCGACTCAAGTCAGAAGAGTGGGTACTAGGATGCCCAGTCTGATTAGAAAGTTAATAAGTGTTTGAGATAATTACTGTGACAGTAGAGACATTAATGACAAGCAAGCCTAGCTGAAGAGTTCTGGACTAACAGTGCCCCCTTCATTGAATAGGCAGTGAGGCATGCAACTAATGAGCTATGCAAATATAGATGGGATGTCACAAATGCATGTACCTGCCATTTCTTAATTACATCATTTCTCCCGACCTTCTCTCGCTCACCATCATTCAGAAAGTTGAATTCAAGGACCTTTCCTCATTTTTAGTTGCTTCATTGCAATTGCCCCGACGTACATATTTAAAAGACTTACTCCTCAGGCTTACCTTCGTAGCATCTGCTCCTCTGACTCTGGTCGTTAGCTACTGTGTGCCTATAACCAACCTCCAATCCTTTGAGAAGTCACAAGTAATATCACGAACCTTGACTTGACAGCACTTGAAGGGAAGCTAAAACCTACCTGTTCGAGCATTTCTCCAGCCACGCGAATGGCTCTTTACATGCTTATGCATACTGCAGTTATATGTGTAAGCTATTGTAATTAATCGCTTTTTATGTTTCCTCCTGGCTTACATGATATGCCTAGAAAGTACTTTATTCCTCCAAGGGTGTTATACAATCTATTATTATTATGAAGAGTACACTTAACTGACATTGTGACACTCAGCAAAGTGTTGATTTCAAAATATAAACATCAGCAATGAATGATTGAATCAGAAAGCACTGGGATGTTGACCATAGCTTTTTGAAAAGTGAAAGATCAGCAGCCGGCAATAAGGAAGGAAAGTGGTGTACTTTGTATTGGCATGGGGTTTAGTGAAGAGATCAACCGGGGCAAATTGCTAAACCAACCAGTGACACGAAGGCACATTGAACTGTCAGGCTCTATGCTGCAGAATAATGCAGTATTTGGGCATCCATGTGTGTTGCAGAGGAATATAACTCTTCAAGTTGGAATAAGAGGCTGATTAATGATGGTGACTGATGATGATTATGGCATGACGAAATCGTTAGTCATCATTGGTCGATGGAAGTGCAGGTGACAATGTTAGTTTTTCTTTGTTATAGGTAGGATACATATCAGTTGGTTGCCCTCCGAAACGTCACATACAGCTGCAGAGGTCAGTCAACATTTACTTTAAACTTATTTACCGACCTCGAATTTAATTTCCAGTTTACCAGATTAATTCGTGCTTGTCTCATGCATAGCGACCGACCACTAACGATGGTAGAAGCTGCCTTAGCATAGAATTATGCTTCGATAAGTGCCAGTTGCTGCCGGAAAGTGACACGGCAGATCTATTAACGGTGGGCAGCGCTCAAACTGACTGTATCCTTTGCAATGCTTGAGAACTTTTGCTTTAATGGCCTGAAGTACACCCATACCGGTCTGAAAGAAGCGCTAAGCTTCGAAAAAAGCAGGCCTTGCTTGCGATCACTGCTCGGAAAATCCCTACATTGGAGCTGAGTGTGCATGTGAATTTTCGGGCCATGATCGTTAACAAGGCCACTGTCTCTTATGCTGCGGTTAAGGTGCTCGCCCCGACCGAGGTCTGGCCAAGGTCGTGGGCCTGAGCTCCATGGCATATGTAAAGTGCCAGAATAGAGATTAAGTTCTCTCAGGGCTGTTATGTTTGTGCGGGCAGTCGTGCACAGATCAAGACGGCTCAGGCAGATGCCGTTTATTACGGAAACGGGCAACCGAGCCGCACAGCCAGCGTGCTGGCTTGGAAGCAGCTGCTGCAAGTGGGTCTGCTGTCTCGACCGGACTAACTCGGTGGGTGGATAAGCGAGGCCGACCCAACCAAAAGGGTGATATACAAAAAGCAGTTATATTTATTTTAGATACAAGCAACACCTGTTCCTTGTCTCGATAGTCTGGCAGCAAAGGTCAGTTCATCTCTGTAGGCAGCCCCTTTTTCTCTAGTCTCTCACTTTGTTCTCTTCTCGTCACTCTTCGTACTCACGTGGTGTGCGGATTAGTTTGCATGATTGGTGGTTTATTTGTAGCTTACTAGAGGCACTCCTGTGGTGGTTCAGTTAATTCAAGCAGCTTTGTCTTTGGAACTTATGCATCCTCTTTAGTCAGTTTCTGATAGGGTCTCCATCAGCTAACACGACATGAAAAATATAACGCAGTCAGTCACATTTCTCGTCTTCTGGCCACTAAGTGTCTCTACGCCATACTTAGCGGCCAGATATTAATTTTAAATCATCCCAGGTATCTAATTTTTGCCTGCACAAGTTTATGATAGCAGAGGGAAGTCGAGTGAAATTCCGGCTTCCCTAGCAAGAAAATCGCAAATTGAGGTCAATCAAAGACACTTGCAGGTAATAAATCACTTGCTATAATTATTTAGCTTAGTGGGCTCGACATGTCAACAGGGCTAATAATCTTATGAATGGCACGAGTTACAAGCGCCACCCTTAATAGCTGAAGAGATTTTGCTGCCAATCCCTAAACAAGTGCATAGACGGGCTCAAGCATACCAGGTTCTCGATGTTGTTTGATGATGTGTAGGCCGGTACTGTTCCTCTGCTAACCCGCCGGTGAACAGATGTTGGATTAATCATCGGGGTCGGCTGGTGCACAACCGCTGTCGAGCGGTTAGGACTCCAGTGGTACCAGTGGGGTGTATGGAGTCGTGGTTCCCTCTGCTCTGCTCAGTGCTCAGTCTTGGAATGAACTTGTGGCGTTGGTCGTCGGTTAGTGGTCTGTGCCGCGTTGGAACAATACGACACTCTAGAAAGCATAGAATGCATGTTCTCGGCATTTGAATTGTTGGCTGTAACCTTCATTCATCAATAAAAGTTATATTTTAGGGTGTAAAAACGAAAGTGTGAAAATAAAGCTGTAAACATATACTCTCATTTGTTGCATTTTTCGCAATGAAAGAGGGGTCCCTGACAACAATAACTCGTTGTAGAATGTTGGCTGCAATAAAAGTTCTTACATTGTTGTCAAGAATCCTTTGAGAACATTGCTATTGCAAAAGGTATGCAATACCATAGTTTTCAACGTGAAGCATGAGGAATTTAAACCTGGTATGTAAACATAGTTAACACAAATTACTTTGCAAGCGTTGGTGGTGTAAAGGTTAGCATTGCTGCCTTCCAAGCAGTAGACCCGGGTTCGATTCCCGGCCAACGCATAAGTTTTTATCTATAGTTTTATTTTTTATCTACGCTTTAAAAAGCTTGAGCGACTTTTGTTTTAGGCCACAACAAAGCTGCGTCAAAGGGTTTTGGAATTTCACAATTCCAAGGTACGTAACGAAATAAAACAAGAGCAAGGAATGAAATAGCACTTGATGCATGTTACAGATGCCACAGATTACAGTGCCAATCGTGACTCGTGTTAATTCTTTTAGTGGCAGCTATGTCAATAGGACTTCAAAATACGTCGGGGCTGTTCCAGTGGTGAGTAAAACCTGTTCAAAGGAACAGCTGAGGTGTGAGCTAAAATACTACGAATAACAGTAGCTCTGCATATAGCTTGCTACTAAGTAGAATGCAAGTATTTTTACTGCATGTAAAAGCAATAGCACTACGAGCTCCCACCTGATCGACCACTTCTATGCTTGAACCCTAGTTAACCGGGGCTTATGGGGGGGCTAAACTAATGGGTAGTACCATAGTGAGACCTTTCGGCGCCCGGGGACAAATCTACAAGTGGCGCCCCTCCCCTTGTCGAATATTATTTGCTGCAGGGGTAGCTCCACCACAGAAGAAATGCACAAACACTGGCAGGCATATCGAGTCGAGAAAGTCTTACTAACTGTAGTAAAGGTACAAAGTAGCTATCACAGCTTTAACTTAGGAGGATTCTTCTGGACTAGAACGTGGCAAGCTGGTCTATTACAGTTTGAAAGTAAATATTTTCCGGTGTTTCTTTCTCATGCTAAACAAGGCCAAGTCAGAGAGTCGATCTTTCCCAATTGATGCTTTCAGATAAGACAGGATTACCTTCAGCTTGCTAAAGGAAGTTCACAGCTGGCAATCGTGGTTATGTAATGTTATGTATCTCCGTCTGTAACTCCACAAAGTCATAAATACCACGTGGGTGCTACGCAGAAGAGTTTTGTATAGCGCACTCACACCCTAAGCGGCTTTCGGTACGCATAGAAGAGCTTGCAAGACAACTCTCTGATTAGGAAACTCATCTTTTCAGTTACTGACAATGAAAGACTTGAGTTCCAGTAGGGTCTATTTCCAGTAGGGATGCATATATGCTAAGGAACTCGTTTTGGATTTGAGGAGTCATATCAGAGACTGACTTTAGATTTTTTCTCGCGTGGTCCAGGTGTGATTGCAGAATAAGATCGTCTGAGCTAGGAAATGAAGAAGTCCCAAGAAGTTTCCAATGTATTTCTCACCACCAGGCCACGACTCCCTCGGTGACCACGTGATGCCAGATTTTGAGAAACCAAGAGCTTGATGCGGCTGAGATCCCTCTTTAGGAAGTCTTGCCATTGTGGGTTTTCCAATAAGACTTTGCTTCAACAGCAATGTGTATTCCACTCTCTTTAAGAAGTCTCCTCTCCTTTTCTTTCTAGGTGGTAAGAGCTTGACGGTGAGAAGGGCTGTTTTCATTGGCAATTAGTTTTCCAGGTTTCTTCCACTGGCTAAACTCATGTGCTAATTTAAGTGACAATCGGAAATTTTGGGTAGACATATTGAAAAGCAAACCATATAAGCAATATGCCGACTGTTTTGAGGGCGAGTAGACCAGCCAGGTCCTGCTAACTTAATGCCCATTGACAAGTTGCCTCTTGAACCAGGCTGTGGTCATAGCTCGGTCATCACCTTCCCGAGAAAAGGGATTTTCCTTGTTCTTAAACGGGCCAGATTCTCGCAGTACTAGTTCAGTTTGAAGTTACTGCTGAATGGGGTGTAAAACACCACTTCTCGCCGTCCTGCACTGACTCCCTGTCGAGTAAAGTATCGACTTCAAGGTTTTGTTACTCACTTTTAGGTCCCTTCATTCTTTGGCTCCAGCTTACCTATTTGATCTACTGCCCAACTAGGCTAAGCATCGTACCATTCGCATTTCAGAATCTAACTGTTTACCTATACCTCGTACGAACCTCAACTCCTTTGGGGGACCGTGCCTTTAGTTCGTATGCTCCCAAAGCCTGGAACTCACTACCGACTTGCCTCATGACATCTTTTAACTTGACCACATCTAAAAAGAAACTAAAACGCGCCTAATTATCACAGCATTTAGTTGGTTCCTGTGATTCGACCTTTACGTGCTTATGTGTGCTGCATGCTGCCAATAACCACACTTGCATGCTGACCCTGTGCATATCAACCCGAACTATTTTATTTCTGTTATTTATTGAGCATGCTACCGCTAACCATTCGATCGTGTTTTTTTTGCAGCAAATGTAAAGCGCTTAGAAAGAGATTGAGTTCTCTGAGGGTGCTTTGCCAGGTGTATTATTATTATTATTATTATTATTATTATAATAAAACAGGTTTTTTAAAACTTCAGGTAGCCAATATCATTCAGGACCACCACTTGGGAAATTGCAGTAGATTCTGTATCATCTTCTCTAGTAGTAGTAGTAGTAGTGTTTGCACCCCTGATAGTCCACATGGTGCCGGTCTTCGTCTTCACAGAGCACACCTTCTTTTCATGAAGCTTTCAATTAGTATATTATTATCAGTTATAGATTATTATCAACTAGCAATTACCAACACCTGAACAAAAGTCCTCTGCCATGTACAAGTACAGAGCATGTAGCAGATGCTAGTCCTTGCAGACGCACGACAAATATTGGTGAAGCTAGCGCCTGGAAGCACAGCTAATGACTCGTAGTTGCCGCACGGATAAACGATGTTATACTGGCGGTAACAGAGCACGGCAGCAGTTTTAAGTGGGCCACTACCTTCATAAAGCAACTCCGAGTCGTTAAATCGGAGCAGTCTGTTCGACAGCAGCCAAGGGTCATGTGGGTACAGCATCAGGCACAGCGTACCAGTCACTAGTTCGAAGCGGTTTAAAGCCAAGTTTGAAGCTGTTGAAAAGTCGTCAGAACCTCCCCAACAAGCTTCATGCATGACCTCGATCTACCAAGGTTCAACGAGGTAGGATAAAAGTCGAATGTGATGCAGAGATAGGTATATTTCTATTTGTAGATATATTGCTTCCTGTTTACATCCGGGTTAGACATGTTTTTTATGTAGAACTCATCAGAACTCCCGATCCCATTTCAAACACAGGTGTCCTTTGAAAGGCGTCCCAAGCAAAATATTTGATTGTCGGAGCAATTTTATAAATATTTTATGGACATTCGCACTTAGTCAATACGAATTAATAAAGGCTCAAGCAAATCTCAAAGTAAATCTGAAGCCCTGTCATAAACTGAGCGGTTTGTAAGCACAGTTCTCAATACCCTCTAGGTCTCATCCCACTAACTGGCCTCCCGCAGTCGTTGTTAGTGGCTAACGACCGTTTGGCATGTAGGGTCGGAATATTTCTGCTGATAGAACATACGACGTTTTCTTTAATGATGTTAAAAAGGTTGCTTACCATTCTCCCTGCACGTTCGGGGCCGGTTTGGAAAGGTTCAATAATATCTGTATTAGTTTCTGAGTAGGTTATTCTTTTGAGTCTAGTCTAAAGAGGCTTACCGAGTGGTGCATTATGAAGCTACAGGCTATTTAAACTTGGCTGCAAATTCTTTTTAGACAGGCATTTGGACTGCATGCCGTCTGAGCAGCATTTCGGGCTCTCTCAAATCGGGAAACAAATTGTATATATGGGCTAAAAGAGCATTTCTGGGTTGTGTAGCTTCAACCTATTTCTCCGGGTGGATGCTTATAATATTTTTAGATAGGGCTGCATAGACCTGTCGGGCATAGATGGGTTTTAGGCCAGGAGGTAAGGTGCTTGCTCTTCACCACCCAGCTCGTGGGTTCGAGTGCTAAAGTGAGCGATTCCTTATTGTTTACTACAAGCGCCGGTGACAGCCGGTAATGCTCTTCTGCCGATATACAAAGGAGGCTTTTAAATCAGCTAATATTTATGCTATGGCAATTTTTTTGAAGATATCAATATAAATAATAAATGAAGTTCCCAACTCATCTTAGTTTGTGTACCCTTCTGTATAAAAAATCCTCAGCGAATCGCAAAAACTAGAAGTCCTTTGACACTCCCTCACTGGTAGAATGCAATAGATGACACTAGCCAATGTTTTGGATAAGTGTGCTTCTCCAAGTAAGCTCATGCCTAGATCGCTTACTGCAGATATTAAGCTACTTAGGACTACTAGGCCCAAGCTTAAGAAAACTTGTGAAAGGTCAGAATTAACTATCTATTGACTTGTGTACGAGGAAATTTGTAGACCGTACCTAATCAATCATAGCCGAGGCCGACTCCAGCTTTAATGAAAGCATTGTGAAATCACATACAGGCAATAAAAAGCTGATTTAAACAACCTCCGACTGCTCCTAGGTTAGAACCCTAACGTAGTGATCCATGTAGCGATTTTGCAGATCGGTTCCCTAGCTTCGTTGCCAGCATGTCAGATTAGATAGTCAAATCTGTCACCAAGGTACCATCGCTTCCACAATTCTTACGCAACGACAACTTCTCTCCAACTGCCGACTATGGCACATCTTTTTCAGCGGTCCTGAGCTGCTACTTCTATGCTACTCACTACCTCAACTGCTCTCCTGACTCTGCTATGCTTCCCACTTTCTCTCTGTTGCGTGAGACGAAGTCTGTTGGCTACCGAATGCGTACCGAAAGCCGCTTAGGCTGTGAGTTCGCTATAGAAAACTCTCCTGCGTAACACCCACGTGGTCTTTATGACTTTGTGGAGTTACTGACGGAGATACATTACATTACATCTCCGCTAGATTCCTTACCTATGTTCTCTGCTTTACCTCAATGTCTAGTCAGGTTTAAGAGCTAATATATATATATATATATATATGTATATGTGTGTATGTATGTATGTATGTATGTATGTATGTATGTATGTATGTATATATGTGTAGAGAGAGTCAGGTTTTAGAGCTAATCACTCCACAGAGTCAGCATTGTTGCACGTTATAACGAGCTGCTCAGAAATGCTGACTTAGTTGAAGTATCGCAACTAGTTTTGCTGTATCACTTGGCAGCGTTTGATACTATTGCTGACCAAGTCCTTCAATCTATAATCTTGCCTTGGCATCACTGGCTCTGCTCTGCAACGGTTTTGGTGCCATCTCAGTGGGAGATTTCAAGCATTGCTGTCAACAGGTAACAGTCATCCTAAAAGAATTTAAAGTACGGGATAACCAAGGGATCTATGCTTAGTCACTTCTTTTCACGATCTATAATCTCAATTTTACCGATGTTATTGTCAGCAGCATAGCATAGGCTGTAATTTTGAGGTAGACGACACAAAAAGTGTTTGTATTTTGATCTTTCCCCGCCTTCTAACTAATCCAATTCTATTAGCTTTCTCTCAATGTGTATTGCGAAAATTGTCCCGTGGATGGCAGCAAACTTTCTCTCAAATTTACTGACAGTGCAGTAAACTGCCTAGTTATGGGCAAACCCAGTGTTTCTTGGATCGCAGGTCGTAGTTAGGCCGTATCAAGCATAGAATCGACTAAAAGACTCCCTATCTCTCTCCCTCCCTCTCTGTGTCTGTCTGTCTCTTTCTCTCTGGCCTATAGGTTACTTCACTCGCTTGCATTAGCCTGCCTGTTCGGTATCTTTGTCCCTCCAGTGTGCTTTCCCACTGCCCGCTCCTCGACTGCCAATCGTCTTGCCGATCTACCCAACTAAATTGGTTAGTAGGTGAGCCGTAATGGCTCACTAGGTAAGGCGGTTGCTTTTCGCGACCTCGGACACCGAAGTCGTGGGTTCGAATCCTGCGGAGGGCTATCCTTTATCGCCACTGCAAGCGGTGGTGATAGCTGCAAAGGCTCTTCTGTCGCTATAAAAAAAGATAGCCGCAAAGGCTCTTCTGTCGCTAAACAAAAAAAAGCTGTTAAATCAGCTAGCATTTTGTTTTAGTGGGCCTTCAGTTCGTATGCACCAAAAGACTGGATCTTGTTTGAGACTTTGGCCACCACCAGCATTGACTTAGCCAAGGATATTAACATTAAGCGAGGTCATTCCTGGTTTCTCTAGCATCTGACTGCAGTGCAGCCAAATGAACAGTAGCTATTGAACGTTTAGCTCCACACCCGGAAAGCCAGGCAGCCTCTCCCGGGTAGATAGCGTAATACCAAGGAAGGACTACCAGGCTTCACAATTTAGTCTATAGTTATTAAAAATAAAATTCCTACCTCGTGGCTCAAGGTTTGTAGGCGTTGAAGAGGTAAGATGTTTCTCCACAAAAAAACAACCAATTTTTAGATGGGGCTATCTAAGGGCGTTAAGAACTTCACATGTAAGTCTCGTGTTCCTTCACGTGCATCCCTCATCCATGGGGGGGGTGGGGGCGGGCTGTCATTTTTTTTATAGTGGATCACATTTGTTGCTAGTAATACGAAATTTTTCGACTGGTTTAAGGTAAATTATTGTCGAGCCTGGCTGTCGCAGGGTCTTCAAAAGATTCGAACTTTTTAAAAGTATGTCGACAGATGCTTCTAGGTGGAGGTGCAGCTAATGACCTTTCAAATATATACGAATTAACAGTTAAAGTGAATGATTAAAATAGTAAGAGTTCAAATAACACGTCTTTAGAGGTGAGAAATTATGAATGTTGACCGATCTAAGAGCAGATTTCGAAGAGTAACCACGTTTGACACCTCTCAAGTTCGAGGTTTATATCCTATCCAAAAATCATGGCTATGCCCTATTAAATAACTGCAGTATTCACGGGGCTCAAAGCCTTGAGTTGGCTCCAATTACCCTGATTAAAACTCAGGGCCAACGTCATTAAAATTTGATACCTGCTGAGACTTGCTTCTGCATACTACAATAGGAGTAATGATTTAATTAACACAAAGCGGCTCGCACTTCGAATGTACAATAACTTTCACTCTTGGGTGTGCT
Source organism: Cristatella mucedo (assembly GCA_009760855.2). Lineage (NCBI taxonomy): Eukaryota > Metazoa > Bryozoa > Phylactolaemata > Cristatellidae > Cristatella > Cristatella mucedo. The sequence continues at coordinate 990,216 of WPIO01000028.1, forward strand.
AAGCAATTCAACAACGGTTATGAAAAGTATCTTTAAGCTGGCTTTACAACGTTTGCCACTTAATACCCAGATCTCTTATCGGTATTGATCTTCAGTGTCCACTACGGTTTGGCTCGTTCATGCCTGGGACGGACCGTCTGGCCATCTCTTCACAATAAACTATTTGTCCCTTGCCTTTTTGGCTGTTGACGATTGATACTTAATTTCCTACAATTGCAGAGCGATGTTGAGTTGTCTGTCGCTGCAGTGTGAACCGTCCCCTTTCCTAGCCTTCCCTTTCCTTCACTGCCCCCACCCTTGGTATCCCTCGAAGTTACAGCCTACCTACTGCAACGGGCTAACATGCTGACTAATGTAGCTGAGTGATGTAATCGCACGGTTGCACGTCGCCACATGTTCACTTCTTCTGAGCAATAGTTGATAGCAATGGCTATAATAATAATTTGTATAGCACTCTCAGAGAAACAAACCACTTTCTAGCTGCTTTATATATGCTGTAAAGATAGCATGACAATTGTTTAGGGATAGCATACACAGAGTCAGCATTCATAAGTACACAAAGAACAATTCAAATAGACCCAGCAAATGCGGCGAGGAACATGTGTTTTTAGCTTCTTTTAAATGTCTTAAAGTCCGTCGTTGTCGTGATGATGTCAGTCGGGGTGAGTCCCAGGCTTTGGAAGCATGGGAACTAAATAAAGGCACGGTCTCCAAAAGATTTTAGCTTGGCCCGAGGCACAGCTAAAGGACTCGTGTCAGAAGAGCTTTGCACTGCTATTACGATTAATGATCTTTTTATTTAAACGGTATTTGAAATGCTATTAAACTGTAACCACCTAAGCACCATTCCAAGCTGTTGGCCCATTCTTGAACTTGTAGATGTGATTGTTGAGTGGTTGGTGAGCTCTCTCTCTCTTCAGGTGATTGTCGTTCTTATGTGACATGCACACAGGATGTTTTCCGGGCTGTAAGCAGGGAAAATACTGACCGATGGCATTCCTACCGTTAGTTCTTGGCAGCATAATGCGGCTGCTCAACCGTTGTTTATAGTTGTCTGCACCTCTACTGCATATAGCCGCCAACGGCACTTACACAGGACAGTGACATATGGTGCTTTGTCTTCTTGTAGGAGGTGGGATATGAGTGGGACAGCTTGAATTGCCCAATCGATGTTGGTAATGATGACACATATCTACCACTATTTGATCTGTACGTATCTTCGATAGGCGATTCTCGCAGATGGAGTTGAGTTGCTGAGCATGGCCATCAGAGTCATTCTCCAGTAGCACGTGTGTAGTAGAGGCAGGATCAAACTATCTAGCACCAGATTCCAATAATATTGCTCGTGGGGGGTGTGCTGTAGTAAGGCAGAATTAGCAGAGGCTAATAGTAATAGTAACACATTGCACCCTCAGATAACTCCCTTCTCGGCACTTTACATGATGTAAAGGAAGCATGATCAAATGCTTAGTGGTAACATGCACGGTCATTATGCAAAATATACACTGTAATTAGTGGTACCGTGCATGGAGTCAGCTTGCAAGAGACAGGGAATGCCGTGACGTCAGTCGGGAATGAGTTCCAGGCTTTGGAAGCATAGAAACTAAAGAAACGGTCTCCGAAAGATTGGGGTTTGATTCAAGGCATAACCAAACTATTTGAGTCAGAGGAGCAGGTTGTATAATACCTAGGCTGCTTGAGAAATCACACTAATAGGTAGGCTGGAGCAAGATAATGAAGGGAACCGTGAAGTCGATAGTTACTTGATTAGGAGTCGCTGCAGATCGGCGAGAAGTGGTATGACGGGGTTACTGAATCGCTCATAGCAGACGAGCCTAGCTGCAGTTTTGCACCAACTGTGACTAATTGCACAGTTCAGTACTTTAGCAATCCTACATTGCTGAAAGAAAGCACACTTGACTGATGACCTGACGTCGTCTAGTGAGAGGTCATTTTAAAACATACGCTGGCAGTCGATTTAGAGCAATTAATTTTCCAGTTTTTGAGGCACACTAGTGTAACGCCGAAGGCTCGGCGGGGTAAGCTTGACCTGCCGCTTACCTAGCGGCGTAGCCTATCGCCTAATGCCGTTCGGTGCGAGCCTACGCGCAATAAGCTGGCCGCCACGAAACGAGCGTTTCTGGCGCTGACCTGCTTACCGTTACTAAAGGGGGTCGTGAGTCCGCGGTGTGAATTGGAAAGCGAGACACACAAATTGGGGATTTTACTGAACTTTATTCGCAAGCGCACAAAGTCGCTGTGCGTCTAGTTCAGCTTTATCTCCACACTCCTCGCACGTTCAACACTCTTGCGGAGGGAATACTCCTCTACACTAAGCGCGACCCGGACCCTAAACCCTAACCGGTGAACTAGGAATCCGTTTCCATCTGTGCCGAGGGAATACCCCAAACACGCCAACTTAAACACTCGAGCGGAGGGAGTACTTCTCCACACTGAAGTGCGAACCGGAGTCTAAACCCTACCCGGTGAACTAGAACTCGGTTTCCACCAGTGCGACCGGAATACTCCACACACGCCAACTCAAGCACTCCTGTGGAGGAAATACTTCTCCACACTGAAGCGCGACCCGGAGCCTAAACCCTACCCGGTGAACTAGAGCTCCACACACGCCAACTACGCCTAGCTCGCGCCGGCAAATCCCTATGCCGAGACCACGTGCTAGCACGAACACACACGACACAAAAGAAGCACAAAACACGAAAGAACACACAAAATGCCAGCTCGGGCGCGATACGACCGTATTCGGTGGGGTTCCACCGAATCCTCCTAGCGCGCTGTCTCGTCCTGTTCCGTCAATCGCAGGCGAACAGCCCGCCCTCCTCCCTCGCTTCCAGAGAAAACGAGTCCGACGGCGGAGCCGGACCAAAGACAGAAGACCACAGACAAAAAGACACGAGGCCAAGAGCGAGCGTCGCTCGACTCTTAAATACTTGGCTGAGACAATGGGGCAAGAGCTTAGTGGTATTGGGCCCGGACACCTTGGCCCATTACGGAAAGGAATGACTACCGTTCTCAGGCCACTGGCAGGGCACCTCCGTCCAGCTTGAATGGCGAATGGGTTCCAGACGCTTCTTTCTTGGGAAGAGGGAAGGCGGGGGTTGACAGGCCAGCCAACATCTATCAGCAGCTTCTGCGAGTATAGGACCAACTCTAAAGGCCGAATCGCCGCTGTTCGTCTCTGAGCTTCCTGGCCTGCTCCTAAGCGCTTCCTCTCTAACCGCACTGACGCTCCTCTCTGGCTCACTGCTCCAGGACAAAGGTGCTCTAGCCCGCCGCCGAACAGCTCTTGTTCGCGCTAAAATTCAGCCAAAGCCAGCAGGGCGCTACACTAGGTTTGCCCATAACTTTTAAGTTGGTTTTATCGACATTCAATTTGAGAAAGTTTGCTGCCATCCATGCGCAGATTTCAGCAATACATGCAGCAAGAAAGTTGAGAGACTTTAACGTGCTGAAGGGCTAGGAGGGATCAAAGCATTGCTAGAGCTGTGTTTCATCTGCATAGAAGTGAAAGCCTAGATTGTGCTTAGCAATCTCATTGGCAACATGGGGATTATAAATAACCTTTGGTGATCTTTGTCTGTTTACATCAATACTCGGGAATCCCTTGCTGAGATAGGACCTTTACCATTGCAGTACCAGCCAGTTAAGTCCAGGCGATACACGAGGCTCCTGAGAAGGATTTGATCATAAATAGCCAAAAGATTAAGTAAAACAATGACCCAAAGTGTGTTTACTCCAAATCCTTGGTGCAACACAGTCATGGACACCTTTGTCTAAACTCAAAAGTGGCTCAAAGAAGCCACCTCTTCATTGTTATTTGTTTAAGTTGCCCTTTTGGCAAAACTTCTGCTTTAGCTACGACGAATTTGTTTGGGTCAGCAATGTGACTGTAGACTACGTCCTATGGGAAGTCAACGGCAGGACGGACTTTTCGTATTGTACCACGATGCTCGAGGTGGGTCGATACAGCACATCTGCAGATGGATGCGCCTTACCTATGAGCGAAATGCTAGGCGGATCGTGGCACATGCATGCATTCTGCACGTTCTACTAGGCCGGATGCTTGGTGCAAGCCCAGTCTTGGAGCAGCATGATGGCTGCAGCTAACCTTACCGACTCATCGAGTGTCTGGGGTCCCAATGCAAGTAGCTCTGTAGGACGGCTGTTCGCTCCGCTGTGGCTATCGCTTCGAGCCTGGCTGCAGCCCGTGACTCTGTGCTCGCCGACCTCAGCCGGAGGCATGATGCTTATTACTCGTACAGAACTACAGGTCGTGCTTGACCGGGGGCAACTATGGCCAGCCACCTGCCACGGACCAGCCGTACGAGGTGCTCAATCAAGGAGGCAGCAACTGCATTCACTTCCTCGCCGATACTGAGGCCATCTATGTGTTCACGGCCATAGTCGTGGATCCCGACTACAGGCGAGTGTGATAGGTGCAGTGAGCACTGGGGTTTGTGCACGAGTTTTCTCTGGCTGTGCACCGAGAAACTCGGGCGGACATTCTTGGTGCCCTAGCAGACTCAACGGCTTCGACTTGCAGCACACGCCTAGCAGTTATACGATAGCTGATAAATATCGTTAGTCATGTATGCTTGAAATCTACAAGGCCGTAGGTAGATTTGATGTGCAACTAGGAAGCACATTCTAGGCATAGTAACAGTTACTAATAGTACCCAGAAGAGATGCAGAAGCATCGTACCACCTGCTTTACAGAATCTAACTGTTTACCTATACCTCGTACAAACTTCAAATCCTTTGGAGACATTGTCTTTAGTTCGTATGCTCCCAAAGCCTGGAACTCACTCCCAACTTGCGTTACGACATCCCCTGGCTTGACTACATTTAAAAAGAAACTAAAACGCATCTATTTAGGACAGCATTTAGTTGGTCCCTGACACTGTGCATGTCACCCATAACCAGGTTATTTTTGTTGTTTAATGAGCATGCTACCATTAACCATTCAATCGTGCTTCTTTTGCAGCAATTGTAAGGCGCCTAGAAAGAGATGGAGTACTCTGAGGGCGCTTTATCAAATGTATTATTATTATTATCAAGAGCTTTGAGGTACGGTATACGCGGTGGCAATATTTGACGTTTCGAGTGCCAAGTGCTTTTCTAATTTCCTGTACAAATTCGGAGCAACCACTCAGCAAGCTACCACCACAGGTGAAAGGAAAAACGAAATCTAAATAATAAAAACGAAATCTAATGTGCTGCAGCCCCCCCCACCATGCTGACCTGATGATGCCACTCACCTCCATCCTCTATACTCAATTGACCTGTGACACGGTCAAGGAGAATATCACAACGTAATGCTACGACGATAGCTTCGGCACAGCAAACTTTCATCGGCATCAGGAGCAAGCCTCTTTCACAGCAGACTTATGCAGCTGCACAACTCCAACGTTAAGTCTATGATATATATAATATATATATATATATTATATTATTGCACTTGATAAAGCGCCCTCAGAGAACTTAATCTCTTTCTAGGCGCTTTACATTTGCTGCAAAGTGATACGCAATAGAATAGTAAGTAAAATCATGCTTGAAAAACAAACAAAATGAATAACATGGTTAGGGGTTACATGCACTGGGTCAGCATGCAAATGTGGTTAGTGGCAGCATGAACAGTGTCAGCACGCATAAGCACATCGAGGACGAATCACAAGGACCCACTAAATGCTGTCCTAAATAGGTATGTTTTTAAGTTTCTTTTAAATGTGGTCAGGTCAGGGGATGTTCTGATGCAGGTCGGGAGGGAGTTCCAGGCTGTGGGAGCATACGAGCTAAATGCACGGTCTCCAAAGGATTTCAGGTTTGTACGAGGTATTTCTAGACTGTTGGATTCCGAAAAGCGAGTGGTACGATGCTTTGCCTGATGGGGTAGTATCTCTGAAAGATAGGCTGGAGCCATAGAATGAAGAGACCTAAAAGTGAGCGACAAAACCTTGAAGTCAATCCGTTGCTTGACTGGTAACCAGTGCAAGTCGGCGAGAAGTGGAGTAATGTGGCAACTGCGACGCTCACGACAGACAAGCCTAGCTGCAGAGTTTTGCACCAGCTGCAATCGCCTGATCGCACATGCTGGTAGGCCAGTAAGCAGTGAGTTGCAGAAGTCGAGACGAGATGTCACGAATGCGGGCCAGCCATCACACTGCATGCAGGCAAGACCTGAATACGTGGCTGGCCAACTTCGGGGCTGCTATAGCTCTAAAAGGCCGTCTATAGACAAACAAGTAATGGGCAAGTAATGGGTCTAATGGGTCTCGAAAATTTAGCAAGCGTTGCCGCACCTCCATAACAAGGGCAAGCGTCTTAGCAACAAGCACTCATTCCATAGTTACGAATTTGCATCGATCTTAACAGGCTTGCTTGCCACGGGCAGGAGGGGGGGGGGGCCAAAGGAATAATGTCGGAAACAGTACATTATTCCAGATGCCAGGTCACAGCAGCTGATCAGGGCAGGCACCGACACTTCACGTAAAACGGATTGCAGGCTTTGGCCATGCGTAGCACCACACTCTTTGTATGCTCGTTGCAGCCAGCTGCAATTTCGTAAAAAGATAGCCAATGTAGCGACCATGTTTTCTTTCTATGTACAGTTTCTGCAATCTAAGCACTACCTTTGCACTGCGAAAGACCATGGCAGTTATCAAAGACAACTCAGTGGCTATCTACATAACAAATGGGTTCTCCGTGTTCATCTTCACCATCATCACGGTGTTTACATACGCGTGGTTCCACAAGCACATGTCGAAGACGGTGAAGCCTAGAGCAGCAGATGAACCGAAATTTGATGACGACGACATTATCAGGCCAGCAGTCAACAATTCCTAAGCACGAAAATCAAGCCCCGACGAGATGGCTAGTTTAGCCCCTAAACATCTTTTCTCATAAGTCACCACTTAAGAAACACCCAGGACGAATGCTGCCGTCCTGGTGAATTCCCAGCCTTGCATTGGACAATGATGTTGCTGTTATCAGATCAAGAGGCTCACCAGACAAATTATTATTTATTAAGCAGCAGTACATACGTATTTGTATTCAAAAACCATTTAAAGTATAAGGTAAATCCATTTTTGAATGCACCTTATAAGGGAGCTGTGATTGGTATAAAAGAGCCAAGATATTCTGGGTTGTTCCTTCCGGGAGCATGAACATAGGACGCCAGGCCGGCGAATTGTTTGTTCTACGTTTTAACCGTTCAGATGGCCTGCTGTGATCATCATGGGCTTGCCTAAGCTGTGATTATTCGTCTGATGTTCTCAATCTTTTGCAACAAGTTCGCGGATCGTGTGGCTAAGCATAGGTACCCTTGCTACCGAGGAGCAATGGCAGCTAAGTGTACAGTGCTCTTAGGAAGCCACAGATGAGTGTCACAGTAACAAATGTGAGCAAGCTCCCACAAGCACTAACTCATGTCTTCTTGCCGATACTGCAAAAACATAATTTATTAGAACAACCGTAGAGCTGCCCTGCAGAAGGCAGATGATCCCATGCAAGCACTCACTGTACTCACAAGTGCAATCTCCAACATTGCGGTGCAGCAGCTTGGATTAGTCTACCCCAGAAACGTCCCTCGATCGTTTTGCTATCCATTTGATACCCATAGACATAGGCGGTGCAGTAATACGCTGTTGGCCTCCCAAGTAGGGTCTCAATACAGACGGTAGATCGATGCTGCCATCCTACAAACAAAAAACACCACCCAGCCCATGGCAAACCGCACACATACTACACAGGTCGTTTATTTAATTAAGAACAGCATAGGGACAAAAATTCACCCAAACAGAGAGCTCACTCAAGTCCATCCATAACATGTCCGACTCACTACCAGTGGCCTAATGGCAAGGAAGCTGCCATTAAAAAGACCTATCAACCACAACCTCACATATACTCCAGGGTGGCAGATATATAGATCTGATCGTGTGAGCATGCACATATACATCTGCCCAAGTAGTAAGATCCAAGCTAGTGTACCATTGGTTTCATTTATAGATATTCTGGATAATGAGCTGGCAACTCGAAGCCCACAACAGATGCCAACCACAGGGATAGTATGTATATCTATATGTCCGTTTAGCTGGTGACACCTGCTTGTCTACAGCATCTAATGGTACACACAGGTACTACACCCGAAAGCCCACAATCTTGGCCAACAACAGAAGGTACCAGAATAAGCAAATAAGTCAATGAACGTCGAGTACTAGCAAATAAAATATAATCCATTTGTATAGCACCCCAAGAGAACTTAATCTCTATCCGGGCACTTCACATATACCTCGAGCCTGCGACCTCAGTCAGACCTTGGTCGGGGCGAGCACCTTAACCGCTGGACCAAACCCACACAAGATGGTGCATTCGCTATTCTTCCCTTTCCAAAACCCAAATATGCTGTTCACCATCCGTGTCATGCATGAACATAGCACCGTACACTCGGTAAGCACGTAATCATTCGCTTCCAGCTGTTGTTTGCGTCAGTCACCGTCTAAAAGCTGCTTCTACAAGGGCAGTCGTTGTAAAGTCATACTTGAATTTAATAACAAAAGCAGAGAGGGAGACTTTCTCTGTCTCTTGTCATCCCTCGTTGTTTGTCTGTCTTTACCAGCAGGGAAGGGAGGGTCCTGCTGACAGCCAGCCCGGGTCACTGAAAAGGGAGACTGGTATGAGCACTTACCAATTGGTGATCCTTGATCAAAATTTCCTAACAGAACAATAAGCATGAAGGTATCAGGAAGGAACATCCCTATATCTACTCTTCAAGTGCTAGAAAGAAAGTCTGTTTTGACACGAGAATCATCACGATGCCAGCAATGGAGTGACTGATTACGCTGTAGCAATGTGCACTTACACGATGGTACGGATAGAACAAGCAAGAATGGGAGAGATGCACCACCCCTCCTCCCTCCCCCGAGGTCTCCTATGGGTGGAGGTGCTTATATCAAGGAAGCTGCACTGGAATGTTGGTGCTCTAAGCTCAGAAAACTTAGAGCAGCACAGAATGTACACTACAGAGCATACTTCTGAAGTCTTGCACGGCAGATCGCCTAATGTGCTATATCAATGGGTGAGGTAACCTTTCGACCTCAAGTCATACTTAGTGACAATGCCATACCTCTCCACCACTATCGAGGCCGCTCTGGAGGTTTTCCCACTACTGAACCACCAGCTGAACGCCTGCTGAATCACCCTTCGCCTCAGAGCATCAAGCCATTTCTGGTTTCAACCGATCTCGGAGTCGTTAGCAACTCGGTTTGATGTCCTAATTTTCAGACATCCTTATTAACCTAGTCAGTTAGGGCTAGAGGCATAAGGAACTCTGTAAGATAACCCGTAGTCTCAAACTGACCGAAGGTTTGAAAATGCAAGGCCACTGAAAGACAGACACAGAACTTTACAACATCTGCAACCAGAATCACACCTTGTTGTATCTTTATAACGTAATTTTAGAATTTAGCACCTCCTGGGCCACTGAGTGGATTAGGATGAGTTGGGAGCCGTTCAACTTCGCTCAAAAGTAGAGGAGGTCCCTATGCAGCAACCAGACTTGATCTCTCCTAGTCAAGCCTAACGCCCCACCCCTTGCAACCTAGTGGCAACTAAGATGGCATTTTCTACCCAGCAGGAATATTTTCGCAGTTAGCATTTGCCTGTGTGAATGCAACCCAAGGAGAATAATTTAATTACACGAGCATGCTTTAAACAAATTTGATAGGCACAGCTCGTTTTCCTCACCTGCTGCTGGTTGTTCTCCACTATGCTAATTATCATTCGTGGCACAGCACAGCCAGTACCGTTCACCTGCAAACATACCACAGATGTCACCTTCTGCAATCTCCCTATCGACGAGGAGCAGTAAACAAGCAGTCACATAAAAAATTACCTAGGTTAAGTGTGGGGGTAAACTAGATCTCTTAGAATATGAATCCGAAAAGCCACCAAAACCTAAAGCCGATCACGTGCCATCACAATGCGTAGGAATAGGAGGGCAGCCCAAGTCGCTGCCCTCCTATGGAGGGGAATGCCCTATTCATCATCAGGCTCCGCAGCCGCTGGGACATTTTCCTCTTTATGTCCACGATTATGGAAAATGAAGCTCGAGGACTTTTGATGACGTGTACAGCGAAATGCATCCAACCCCACATCAGAAATTTTCCAGACTTGTGTCAAACAAGTAGAGCTGAACTCGAATTTCAAACTTCACTCCTATACGTGAAGCATTAGCCGAGTGAAGCTGCATTAAGTCACAAGAACGCACCTAAACAAGCTTCAAGCATGTATCGCGATCTACCAAGGTTTGGGAAGTTGGGATACAAGTCGCATATTATGCAGAGTTCGCCAATTTTTTTCATTTGTAGATTTGTTGCTTCCGGTTCATATCCGGTTTGGGCGTGGTTTGCATAAGCATTTTTTCTTTCATGCGGAAGTCGTCAAAACTTCCGATCCCAGTTCTAATATATTTCTCTTTCAAAATGCACTCTAAACACGTATGCGATTATCGGACAAATTTTATATAAGTATATTCTTGACATTCTTCCTTAAATACTGTGATAAATAAATGCGCTTTCAGTTTCTTTTTAAATGCGGACAAGTCAGAAGATGTCGTGATGCAAGTCAGAAGTGAGTTTCAGGCTTTGGGAGCATACGAACTAAAGGCAAGGTCTCCAAAGGATTTGAGGTTTGTACGAGGTATAGGCAAACAGTTCCGAAAAGCGGGTGGTACGATGCTTAGCCTGGTGGGGGAGTAGATCTGATAGGTAGGCTGGAGCCAAATAATGGAGGGACCTTATTAATCTGTTGAACTGAAAAACTACGAGAAAAGCAAGCCCCGCAGGCTAGGCCCTGCAGAAAAGCACCACTTCTAATAGACTCACAAGACAGACAGCTAAGCAATAGTTCTGAAAAGACCAGAGAGCTTGGGAATAATTAAAAATGTAAAGTTATGCATGAAAGAACTAAACGCTGACAAACCTCGAGGGCAGAATGAGTTTTGATTAGGACAGCTCTTAAAAGGTGGGGAATATAACTAATTTTCATACAGATATGAATCTAACAGCTTGATGGAGGACTAACTGTAAAGGCTTGATGGCTTTTCTTTGACAGCTTACGAAGCCAGAATTACTATACAATTTGTAGCACCAAGGGACCTAGCAAGATACCTAACCAGCAATAGTAGTATAAAGTAACGTAAAGAATAGCTGGTTGAACAACCTCATTTATGTAGCAGCAAAATTACCTTCGAGGCTTTCACCTCATTTACAGCATGGAATAAAGAATTGCTTCTTTCGGGACATGAACCCGCGACCTGGATTGTTAAGAGCCTGCACCTTACTGCTAGACTAAGAACCAGTGGTAATGTAGGAAATTAATCAACATACACCTTACTGCTAGACTAAGAACCGGTGGCAATGTACTAAATGATTCTGAGAGAGAGAGAGAGAGAGAGAGAGAGAGAGAGAGCACACGTTGACTGACCAAATATATATATTCAGAAAATTTCCAGGGGCGAACCTTGATCTGGGTTGGCCCATAGGGGCTAAACGGTATCCCTCCGGAATGGTCCAAGCATACAGCAGACTCACACCACCTCAGCATGCCTATTCAACCTGCCGTGTATGTGGTCACTACTGCATTATCAATTAGCCATGCTAAGCTACCGACAGTAGTAGGACATCAGAATTTCAGCTTTATCGTCTTAAAACTTATGAAAGTGGCTGACATTCAGGATCTCTAATGGCTTCTAAAAAATATGCTAGATTTCAGCTGCTTCAGCCACCTCTTAACGTTGCCCTTATGAGCCGTCTAAGGACAACTGCGACACACAGATTAATAACCCTAGCAAAACCAATAACCACGGGTATGCTTGGGACAAGTTTAGAAATTACAATCAAAACAAAGATTTCTTGCATTGTATAGAAATACCACAACTGCTTCATTGCTAAGACAGCTTCGCATCAGCATACCTGACACAAGCAAGATGAGAGACTGCTGCTTGCATGATACCACTATGGTTCTTACAGGTTTAGGGAGCTTCAAAATCTCACTAGATCAACCATCACAAATACGATTTTGCGACGCACTGAAATACTCGAAGCAACAGTTGGTGCTCACCGTGTGAACATGCTTTGCAGGGTGATTATTCTTGCAGCTTTGGTATTTGATGTGGAGCCGTCGGCTCTGATAGTCAGTACAATTTGATGCACTGGAAATCTGGCAATACAGAAAACCAGAGCACACCTACATTTTCCATGGCAGCAATGTCTGTACCTAGCAAGACGGCATATATTTAAAACCACACTCAAGTTGAGCTCTGTGCAGTTCAAGCATGTCTGGATCTATTGCAAACGGCAGCCAAAAATATTGAATCACAGATAAGCCGGCTGGTTCCGTGGAAAAAAGAGGCCATGCAAAGAGCAGCTAAACAGCCAGATGAGATGGGGAGGAGCTCGGATAGCAACACTGGTAGGTTTTTGGTTATCGGCCTCATGTCACGAGCATGCAGCAGAGGCAGAAGCATTATATTGATCAAGACGGGAGTTTCAGGTGCAAACAGCAAATATACAACTGCCAATGACCAAGCACTGAGCTTGTGGCTAAGCAAGATGGGCAATCGGTGGTAAGGAGTCCGAGCAAACTAGGTTCAGCTGGCTGTGATTCTCACCTCACCATATAGCTTTTTGGCAGGCATCCAAGCCTCAATATCGTACTTTCGGTAAGCAGGTCTTCCCAGCTCTTCGGTGGGCATTTCAAGAAGCCTGTACAAGAGCCACGTGCCACACGTATGAGCACAATGCACATCACATCAATGCCTGCTCCACCACCTCTTAGAGATAGTGAATGATAAAGAGAAACTGTGAACAATCCAGAATAAAAGTCAACGATAGGAAGAGAATGGACAACCTTATTGTCCTCTCTCTACCTATCGGAATGTGAGAGTGGTCAATAAGGTTTCTGTAGGCGATAGGAGGAGAGATAGCAAGATAGAATGAGAGATAACGAGAGAAAGGACAGGGGAGGGAGAGAACGACAGAGAGAGGAGGAATGAGAGGAAGACAGGCAGACACACAGGAAGACGGCCACACTAGCTGCTGGGGCCATTTTTGCACACTCCAATGAGGGTGGAGGAAAGCAGATATACATGAGTACCTATATGGAATACCGAGGCCTTCGAAGAGCTCCATCTGTATCTGGACAAACTCCTGCAGCAGCTGCTCACTCTCACATCCCGTGACGTCAGAAGTGAGGCCAAACATCTCTACCTGGACGTACGACCATGCCAGGCATTAGCAGTCCTCTCAGCTGAGAAACACTGCCTAACCAAGAGCCTGCTGAGACAAGAATACAACAGCCAAACTAGTTCATGCATGTGGGACTTTGCATCTAGATTAAATGGGATTTCCTCATTTAAGAAACCAGATATGAACCCTCAATCGATGACAACTTGTGCAAAACTCAGCTGCTCGGCTGGTCTGTTATTAACTATGTAGCTGACATACCGCATCACTGAGCTTCACTGGCTCCCTATCAATCATCAAAGCGACTTCAGGCTCCTTTCTTTTGACTACATGTCACTTCACATGCACCAGCCGACCTATCCGACTACCTTGCTCCTCCACTGTGCTCTCACACCACTCACTCCTCAGCTGCCTGTTCCTAACACTTCATTAAAAAAAACCTTTTGGTGATTGGTACCTCATTCGGTGCACTTGCCCGGATTTTATTTTAAATATTCTGTCACGATCTGCATTGGCTTTGCACCATATAAGATTCAGCTAAAGACACGTCTGTTCCACTTAGCTTCCCCTCCCCCTTGTGAACTTCCTTGTTTCATGCTGTGTGCTTTGCCCCCTGTGCACGATTCAGTGCATGTAACTACCCAGTGGCCCCAAGTGTCTCCTTGTGTGCTTCTGCATGGTTGCCCAAGCATGACAACTTGCTTGTCATCAACCTCTTGCTTATTCCTTCTTTTGCATGTTATTGTACTGTGCCGGAATAGAGATAAATTCTCTTAGGATGCTACACAAACGACCTATTATAGTTATGATTACACGTCTTTCATAGTATCAGGGCATGATCACGATATAGGCAAGAAGATTATGTAAGACTATCCATATTAGGCAGACGATGCTGATGCACACTATGCCACAGCAGTAACTATACAAAATGTAACACTGCTAGTTAACAGCCAATATTGCATGCCAGTAGGTGCAGTAAATGCCGATGACAAATCGTGTTTTAGCAACATGCAGCAGATAGTGAACATACGGTAGCTCTATAGCAGAGCACCGAGGCTTTGCTACCTTTGTAAACTGATGAACACGGTAGAAATCTTTGTCGACTTTGTTCTTGGCTTCCTCTGCTCGAAAGCATCTGCTCCAAGCGCAGACGCGAATGGGCAGCTTGTCGGGTAATACTTGATTCATGAAATAGCTGGCAAGTGACATTTCTGCAGTGCCAGCAAGACAGTAGCCGCCCTCGGCTTTGGCGACACGATAGATCTGGTTTTGAGGACCAGTTGTTACAAACCCACAAGCACTCTGCAACAATAGTAGACTGAAAAGGGAAAGCATAGCACACAACGCCAGCTTGAAAACACAATTCTCAAAACATCCAGCATGTCTACCTATCCATACCAAGTCAGGTATCTGTGTGCAAACGATCGAGCCCGAATGCTCTTAGATACAAAGAACATAAGAAAATTTCCTGCTGCCGTCATAAAACATTGAAGTCGGTGGCCAACTCAACTGTTCAAGGACTATCCCGCAAGTAACTTTGGAAATTGCATCTGCCTTCGGCTGAAGTATCTGTCCTATTACACAAGCAACATATTGCTTGCTTTGCAAGGTAGACATCCATTTGGGGGATCACATGTCGAGACACGGATTCAAGTCAGGCAGCTCTAATATTTCACAGCGAATAAAACAGACTGGTCAAGATGCAGGAACATCCTCGTTGCCAGTCTGATCAGATCTCCTAATAGAGTATTTAAAAGGCCAGATTACTAATAATCACTCCGTTATTAATGAAATGTTTGTTTTGCTCCAGTTTCACATTTTCATAATTATATAACTCAAAACCTCGTAATGCATACCTATTTTCATAGTTTTTGCACTGCATAATTGCCCCCCCACTACTGTTGCAATTCTACTTCACTGTTTATAGCTCGGTCGGCACTGTGGTAATTGTCCCTATAATATGTCACAATAACTTTGAATGGCTTTTTTTGTTTGTGCAGTCGGTCGTGTTGTGAATTCTCATCTGCTGCCTTGCCCATTACCGTTGTAGTTGCTAAAAGTATCGTCTGAAGACCTATTTGATATTCGTAATGCAGGATGACTGATTGTCAGGCTGGTCGTGTGCCAACTCATACAACGAGGAAAGCATTTAGGATATATTCGCAGACTTTCAATGTGTTGTACGACTGTTAAATATAATGATGGTATTATTGGTACACAACGTTCTCTTCTGTTCCTGCATACCGGAATTACAAATCAATGTTGCCCTCTCTCTGTCTCCCTCTCTCTCCCTCACAGCTTCTTAATGCATTCAGCTATAAACTACGCCCTAAAATGTGGGCATGTATATATACAATGTGGGCATGTATATATAAAATGTGGGGAACATATCGTAGCAAACACAAACAGCTGTTTATAAGACACACTACCAAACTCGAAGCACTGCCAAAAGGTAAGATTATAAATTTCAAGACTTCCATGACCTTAAGTGACCGAATCAGCAAACCTGAAGTCGTGCGGCCTCGAATCGACCCTGATACTTGCACCCGAGGTCGAGGTTCAGCCTCTTAGCAGATTCCTAGCAACATTGTTGGTCTCTGTATGCCTCTTCGGACAGTCAGCCAATAAGATTCTCTTATACAAGACCTACAAGACTGCACGAGGCAGCTCCTAGCTCAGCATGATTCTTTTCTTCATTTGGACGGCAATATTCTGCAGTCATTTAGCATCCACACCATCTGGTTCCATTAGCATGCATACATAGCCTAGAGATCGACTCACTTTTTCGGCCGTCAGTATGGCTTGGAGCTAAATGAATGTCTAGCACACATTTGTTAATGGATGGCTATCATTTTACTGATGCTTAATGACAATATGGAATTCCCATCATTGCGAAAAAGCTGATAGTAGAGGTAGTATGAAAGAACTACCACAGAAAAAATCAGTGGTTATATCTCAGTGACAGCATCGTCGAAACCTACAATGATATATCTGACAATTGCTTAGGATTCACTACACTACAGCAGCCAATGATATATCTGACAATTGCTCAGGATAAACTAGACTACCGCAGCCTTCGCCGACGGGTAAGGTACTGGCACTTCAGGCCCAGGTCAAGGGTTCAAGTCCTGTAATCCTGCAAATCATGTGGGCAATCTTGTATTGCACACATAAAGTAGTGGTGATAGCCAATAAGGCTCTTCTGCCACTATTTAAAAAAATATATACTGTTAAATCAGCTGGCCTCTACTTTTTACTTTTCCACCTTTTCTTACTTGCACAGAATTTTTATATCTAATAATGGTATCCAACCTCATTGACACCAGCGCTAGTGAATTTGCTAGCCTCTAGCACGATTGAGTATAGCAATTCACAAGTTTCCTGCAAAAACCTGTCAACTATCGCAAACATCATTAAATTCCCAAACCTGGCTAGTGTGAAATACCTCGAGTTCAATCATTGTCACATCTCTTGAAGTCTGCATACTAGCATACAATCCAACAGTACAGTGTTTACAAAGTGTGCATTTGCTATTAGGAGCATCGCCAGGACTAATCCAGACCCAGAGCTTTCCAAAGGCTAATCACAAGAAGGTTGAATAAGCACGTCGGATCGCTGGTCGCACGATATGCCCCTTTGGTTTGGTCCAAGGGAAGCCATGGTCCAGTGCCCACCTTCCCATTACTTATGCTTGCCACTAATTCCCAGTTTGGTCGCCCGCTCGGCTATTTTTTGGACAGCTGCTAGAGCTCTTTAAACGGGTTTGAGACCTCACTTCTATGTTCTAAAGCCAGCTCAATGTGCTCCCACGTGCATGCATCTTTAGGACAAACACTCATAACGGATACTCCGGCTTTACAAGTACAAAACCACAAAACGCCCTGCCAAACTATCGCATCGAGGCTATGCTGCTAATATGCCTTACTCGGACAGCTACTCTTCCTGTTTCATCGACGTTTCATGCTCATCTAACCCCTTGATACATACTCCTTTCAGATGACGTCTCACTCAACAACCTCATGTCACTCTGCTATACTGAACTCCTTACTAAAGCCAATGCGGAACGGTAGGAAAATAAACACCAACTTCACTCACTGCATGATGACTGTTGAGGGTACAAACACAAGCTCATGCCAAAAAGTGGGTATAAGAGGTGTGAACACATGTGCATGCCATGATTAAACTTTCCACAGTTTGAATAACTGATAATATAACGCAGCTGATTATTGTCCCAAAGCATCCACTCACATCCCATGGACGTTGAATGAAGCATGAGTTGCACACTCCTGCCATGTCGTTGACGAACGTTTGAGCTTAAGTAGTCTACCCATCGTGACGATGAAAAACAATTGCATACTGTATGGTCAGTACTGAGTGTCATCCAGCTCAACGACAGGCTATCTCACTTTGGCTGTGCAATTTTAAATCAGTACGAATTTTTAAGTTAATCAACTGCTATCCCTGCTGCAAATACAACGGTTACCTAATTCCACATTTAAGCGCTCAGAGCAGGTAAAACAGCAATAGCATGTTGCACTATATAAGTCTCTCCATACACATTACATTGGATGGTACAAATAAACGGGCTACAGTGCCTGCTATAGGATAATCATATCGGCTACAAAGCCATAGAACTCCATCAACAGCGATTGCTCTTACTTAATGCCTTATAAACTTACGATTACATCTGGTGGCAAGAGGTCAGGCACCGAGACCAAGAGAAATCCCTAAAAAGGAATGGGAAAGTATTACAGGTAACTGGTAGCACATAGACAGCTACAAAGTTACTGTGCCTCAGCACATGCATACAAGCTTTGATAGCACGACAAATGACATCCACACCGGCTATGCCATCACAGCCAATAAAGCCACTGATGCCAAATGGCAATGCTAATTTCACTAGTCTTGTTAAAACAAATATAAGCAACGACACAGTACGCAAGAAACTAACCTTCTTCTGCAAGTATTCTACCGTGTAGTTTATGAGAGCTCTTTCGAGCCTTGCAAAATCTCCAATGAGGTAGTAAGCTCGTGGACCAGAAAAGTACGTATTCCTGTACAATAAAAATACTATCAGTATGGAGATGCTTGTTGGTAAGTACAACTACATAAAAATAATGCAGAGCATAACTAGGTAGCAAGTTGCATGGTCTGCATACATAGATACGTGGCAGCCTGCCAATTCCAAGTGACCTATACAATCAGGATTAGCACTTTAAAATCCTACTGAAAAAACCCGTTTGTGCTTTCTCATCATTAGATACTGCAAACCCTGCTTACCTCGGATGCAAACAGTCACTGACATGCATTCGTGAGCATGTGCCCATAAACATGTGTACACAAATACAAGTTAAAAAAACCGGCAGGTTTACTGTGGCTATTTATCACATCCAGCTTGGCCGATTGAAAACAACATTTAGTTTGATTCATAAGGATTCGGCATTTTCTATGGTAATTTCCGGATTTTGTCTAGTCCATGTTGTGTACTTAGCACTTAGCTGCTCTCAATTTACACAAAGCCTTGCGAGAACCTAAGTCTTGGTTTGGCCCAGGCTTAAAATGGTCGCCTTTGATGACCGAGGTCAAGGTAGTCGCCTTTCACGAACGAGACCATGACAACCACAGCATGACGGAAGTAACACTAATAGGATGTAGGATGGACAAAGATCATCCGAGGTACCTCTGAAACATGGGGTACCACAGGGCTCGGTGCTAGGTCCGGTTCTTTTCACGGTTTATACTCTCCCTCTTGCTGAAGTGATTGCCAAGAACAATCTAGGCTTTCAGTTCTACGCGGATGACACCCAGTTGTACCTTTGCTTTGATCCCTCCCAGCCTTCGAGCACCTCTAATTCTCTCAACTCACTCGCTGCATGTATTGATGACACCCGCACATGGATGGCAGCAAATTTTCTAAAACTAAACGATGATAAAACTAACTTACTAGGTATGGCCAAACCCAGTGTGATTCACAAATTGGAAAGTCTGCCGCTCAAAATTGGCTCTGCCAGCATATTTCCTGTTGAATCAGCTCGAAATCTAGGTGTCATGTTCCCAAGTGACCTCTCATTAGACGACCACATCAGCTCCACAGTCAAATCTACCTACTTTCAGCTACATAAGTGCTAAAATTCGGGCTTGTTTAGATAAGGATACCACGTCCAAGTTGGTCCATGCATTCGAGACAATCCATCTCGACTTCTGCAACTCACTGCTTACTGGCCTACCGGCATGTGCGATCAGGCGATTGCAGCTGGTGCAAAACTCCGCAGCTAGGCTTGTCTGTTGTAAGCGTCGCAGCTGCCATATCACACCACTTCTCGCCGACTTGCACTGGCTACCAGCCAAGCAACGGATTGACTTCAAAGTTTTGTCGCTCACTTTTAGGTCACTTCATTCTTTGGCCCCAGCCTATCTTTCAGATCTACTCCCTCACCAGGCCAAGCATCGTACCACCCGCTTTTTGGAATCCAACAGTCTACCAATACCTTGTACAAACCTCAAATCTTTTGGAGACCGTGCATTTAGTTTGTATGCTCCCCAAGGCTGGTACTCCCTCCCGACTTGCGTCAGAACATCCCCTGACCTGACCACATTTAAAAAAACCTAAACACACCTATTTAGGACAGCATTTAGTGGATTCCTGTGATTCGTCCTTGATGTGCTTATGCATGCTGACACTGTGCATGTTGCTTGTAACCACATTTACATGCTGACCCTGTGCATTACACCCCTAACCATGTTATTCATGTTGTTTATTAAGCACGATATTACTCACCACTCAACCGTGTTTCCCTTTGCAGCAGATGTAAAGCGCCTAGAAAGAGATTGAGTTCTCTGAGGGTGCTCTATCAAGTGCATTATTATAATTATTATGTAGCCCCTACCTGATTAGCAATGTCTGCTATTCGTGCTGGCACGTACTAGACGAGTTCCAGAGTTACGTCAGATGGTATAGCATGCCAAACTGCTTGCAATGTGTTCCATAACTCGGCCGGTAGTCTTACGCTACTGCCTAGAGATCTCAGCCTATGCTGATGCTGAACCTCTAATCCTCCAATCTTCGGTCGTCTAGTGGCTATGCTGCCATGCCCATCTAAGGCTTGCTTCTTTATAATAATAATAATAATGCACTTGATAAAGCGCCCTCAGAGAACTCAATCTCTCTCTCTCTCTCTCTCTCTCTCTCTCTCTCTCTATATATATATATATATATATATATATATATATATATATATATATATATATATATATATATATATATATATATATATAATTCATTTGTATAGCGCCCCAAGAGAACTTAATCTCTATTCAGGCGTTTCCCATATGTCTCCGGGCTCGAGCCACGACCTCAGCCAGACCTTGGTCGGGGCAAGCACTTCTGTGATGCCAGTAAAGGCTATAAGCACATGACCCTGCCATTTCTAGTCCAGGTGCTCTGATTTCAACGAACAAAATCCTCCATGTCTATAATACTAACGAAGGCACTCACCGTTGTATGCGTTTAAATGGTAGCTAATAATGCACTAACTTAGCTTGCGCTCAGAATCACGGTACATATCGTGCTGGCCAAAAAAAATTCAAGAACCGTAAGCATCAAGATATAACCTCAAACATTTCAGCCTTTTACGGACAGCTAGCTAAGAAAATTCACTGTAAGATTGCATTTGTGTGCATTTTAACAATTTTACAACAAATTGCATGTGCTAACGCCTTGGCTTGCTTACGAGGAGCAAACACATGGATACTAACGTAGCTGCATTTTCGAAGGATATTATTTTGAATCATCATCTGAGCAAAGGAAAGTAGGATTTACTGGATGCACCAGGTATACACCTTTTTAACAATGTATCTCAAAAACCGTGTCGGTCATTTTCTGAGAAATCAACGAGGTTTTAAGGCATGCTATTGTGAGAATACACAACCAAAGGCCTGATATAGTTAAAAAATAATGTAGGAAATCGATGGCATGGTACAAAGGAAAAACTGCCGAACAGCTTTTTCTGATGAATAAGGAATTAAAGAACTTTTTGACCGAATACCTAGTTCTTAACTCTCTGCCTGCCAAATGCTCGTGCTCAATTGAACCACCTCATTATCTCACTTGCATCTTATTAATGCATGCAAACCACCTAGTTTTAGGCAGCTCAGGTACTTGCCAAGACTTCTGTAGCAGTTTTACATGGTCAGCCAGTTCTTCTTTTTTTTATCAGGTGACCTAGATGGCTGGTTTCACGATCCAGCTGCACCATCGATTTCTTGCATAGCCTGGAACCAGGTGTGGTCTAAATAAATAAATAAATTCATTTGTATGGCACCAAAGTTCTGAGTGTGCTACATAAATGTATTACTATCATTGCTATTATTATTATTATTATTACACTTCGCAGTGTCTCAATGATGCAAAAAAAAGTATCTTTCGAAAATCGCAACTGTTTCCGAACCCACCTGAAACTGCCAAACAAGTAATATTCTGCTTTTCATACCTAGCAGGCTAACCAAATTGGCTGTATGCACAGTTTGTTACAAACACTGCAAACTCACACGAATCCCGTGTTGTACTGATTTTTTTTTACCAGTAGTCCACTAAACGATGAACTATTTAAGGTCATATCTTGATTTCCAGAGTGCATGGATTTTTCTGGCCAGCACTACATTTACAATCATCTCAAGGCATTTAAAAATTGTGCAAACTTGACTTGGGGGCAAAGTACTCTAGGAGTCAAATGCAGATTTGCAATGTTAATATAACACAATTTCTGTCGGCTGTTCTCACTAGGAGTAAGCAAAATTTGTATTTAAAAAATAAAGATGCTTTGCCTTTAAAAGTTGAAAAAACTACTATTTTGTGGGATCAGTCAGCTGCTATTGGCTGCAATGTTATATGTCGACACGTGTCCATTTAAAAAGCCGGTGCCTAAAGTGAATAGGAGAAGAATGATATGGAGGAACATGATCAATACAATGGTGTACTACTTATGCTAAGACTGGTTAGGTATACAAGTAACAATATACGTCATAGACAGCAACTGATATAACCATTGAGGTAAGAAACTTCTTACAACACAAGGAATGGTATGTTTTATCATCCATTTCACATGAACCAAGCTCTAAACATTCCTAAAATATTAGAGACACAGATCGAGTCCCTTGTAGGCCATGGAAAACATAACATTCAAATTGTCAGACAAGACAAACTTAGCAATGCTGTTAGCTCGTCTTGAAGGCAGTGGTTGACCAACATAAGATAACCCAAATGAACTCACTCCAATCTCATGGCTTCCAAACTCTTTCCAATCTCCACACAAGATTTGGGGTTAAAAGTGAATTCTAAAATGAGTTCAGAGACATATTAAGCATGCGCATACACATACAATGCAACAGCACACGATCCTCACAGGGAACATACAAAGGCCGAGCAGCAATGTAGCTAAGCTCACCTCTGCGAGTGCCGCTGATATGAACAACACGTGCGCATGACTCGTCGCCTACAGGCTTCAAAGCAAACAGCTGCTGGCTTACGACAGGAACAAAGTTGCCATGAGCCTTTAGGCAGCGTCAGTAAAGGAGATGCTACTACCAGACATGTAAATAAATTTTCGCATGGTCCCGGCAGCTAACTTACTGTGTTAGGATGGCTCCTGTTGGGAATCATGAAAGCTTCGTGGTAGAGAGCAGATTGTGTTTTGGAGAACTGTTCACTCTAAAAATCATAGTGGCCACATACAACTACCAAGAAATAGACCGATTTCTACATCAGTGAGGCAGTCACAATACCCGAAACTGTAGATACAGGCCAAAAAAAGATGTGTCAATGGGTTGTTCGTGGTATGTAAGCGATAAGCCTGACTCTGCTTAGCTCTCTCTCTCTCTCTCTCTCTCTCTCTCTCTCTCTCTCTCTCTCTCTCTCTCTCTCTCTCTCTCTCTCCCCCTCTCTCTCTTTCTCTCTTTACCTACCTTTCTATTGCTCGAGTATGGATTTTAAATAATAATAACACTTGATAAAGCGCCCTGAGAGGACTATCTCTTTCTAGATGCTTTACATTTGCTACATTTGTTGCAAAGGAAGCATGATTGAATGGTTAGTAGTAGCATACTCAATAAACAACAAGAATAACATGGTTAGGGGTAACATGCACAGGGTCAGCATGCACGTGTGGTTAGTGACAGCATGCAGTGTCAGCACGCATAAGCACATACTAAATGCTGTCATAAATAGGTGCGTTTTTAGTTTCTTCTTAAATGTGGTCAAGTAAGGATCTGTCATGAGGCAAGTCGGAAGTGAGTTCCAGGCTTTGGGAGCATACGAACCAATAGCACGGTCTCCAAAGGCCTGATTGCACAGGCCGGTAGACCAGCAAGCAGTGAGTTATAGAAGTCATTAATCTTGGGAATTCAATAACTTGGCAATGAGATTTAGCTTTGTCACAGCTAATAGAGAAACGACAATGCACCTCGTAATGAGTTGACAGTGCACTGTTCATATGGTGATGCATTGCACTGAGTGGTCTGAGGACAGCATAACAGGGACTGTTCAGGTTGCCTTCAAACATCAGGTTGCCTCAAAGGCATAGTAGGAAGCATGACATGGAGGACATCAATTATTACACCCAATAGGCTTTAAACCGGCAGGGCTGTGCAAGCAAAGACGACGATGATGGTTGACGACAAGAGCACTACCTAAATTTGTCCAAACGAGCTGTCGTGAGCCTGATTTTCAGGTTATTAAGCATGGAACAATACCGCGACTATCCTTAATGAGCTGCCTAGCCTACTACTGCTAATAACTGCTGCTCATGGATTACCATGAAATTTGACTTACCACAGAGTAGCCAATTTTGAGTTGATACAAACTCTCAACCGTTTACAGTATAAATTTGAATGCTAGCTTACACCCACAATATGTGCACAGACTAATCAACTATGTTTATGCCACAAGTGAGGAAACGAAAGCAGCAGGTATATAGCTTTTAGGCTGACCATTGAAAGCAAATCAGTTTTACTTTACGGTAGCTCTAAGAATTTTCACTAACTTGTATAACGAATGCATAGGTAAAACTGCATAAAACTGTGTGACATCTTACTTCCAGCACCCAATATGGAAGTCCATCTTATTTATGACAGGATATGGCACAGGGGTGCCGGTATGGGAGGCTTAAGCTGAATTTCGACTAGTATTGGATAACATGTTGAACCCTATCAAACTCAATTTGGTGTTTTTTAGATGTCATAACACCTGCAAGCACGTTAACACATGTTTGCAAAGCTTGATTTCCTCTTCCTGAAGATAGAATGCCCAGTAGCCATGAAATTACGTTCCACATTCATATTCAGACACAGCAGCCAATCCTTATTGTGATACAGGAATCGTCTTGTTGCAGTAGCAGAATGCCTCCCAAGCAACGCAAGCTAGAC
The DNA here is from genome assembly GCA_009760855.2 of Cristatella mucedo. NCBI lineage: Eukaryota > Metazoa > Bryozoa > Phylactolaemata > Cristatellidae > Cristatella > Cristatella mucedo. The sequence continues at coordinate 1,014,896 of WPIO01000028.1, forward strand.
CACAGGTTGCTGAGGCTTCAGTATTCAACTATGTACCTTAAACGTTCACCGTGACTCTTTGATGAGTTTTATACAATTTAATCTCACCCATCTACCATCTCCAAGTTCTCAATCTGCAATACAATTTCCCGAGTTAACAACACGTAGTTTCGCAAGGGCCTGCGATTAAACTTGACAGCAAAGACAAAAAGTTCTACTTGAACGGACCACTTCAAGCTCTACAAGGGTAAATCTGTGTCTGGGTCTATTCTTCAGACGTATAATGGGGTACATCCACATTAGGAAGGGTGGACCGACAAATGCTCACTGGCATAGATGCAAATGTATAGTACTAACAATTGCTGCGCATTGGAGGCAAGCCAATCAACGGAACAATCATAACAACGAATGCTTTGAGTCCCTTGTAGTAAACTGGGTGTTAAGAGGAGAAATAACTGCATCCAGCTTTGACATAAAATAAAATAAATGTATCACAAGCAGGACTTCAAGTTTAATGTGACAAACCAATAGGTAAAGCACAACTTTTTGCTTGTAACTGAAAACACCTTAAATACAAGGCAGGTATCATATGAAGTTAATACAGAAAAACCCGAGGAAGGACGTGCAAGAGCTGTGTTTACAAGACTCTTACTCTGGCTTCTGGATTCAATTCCGGATGAGGTTTTGTTCTGACACTACAATATCTTTCCCTTTAAAGTGCTGAGGGCAATTAAATTTGGTTGACGGTTCTGTTGCATTTTCAAGTTTACATTGAGAAAGCATGAACGTGAAAACTCGAGCAAGCAGGACTGCAAGCTCGCATGAAAAAATCCCCCATGTGATGCAAAAACTCACTGCAAAATCTATAACAATACTGGCTGAGGACAAAAGCAATCTTATGGGGCACAGCTGATAGCAATCATGATGCACGTACCAAAGAAAATCTATCCAAACCTGATGATTTTACTCTAGTATCAAGTTGCAGAGCGTCCGTTTTTCAAAAAAAAAAAGGTTCACGTAGGGAGCAGTGATGTATACCTAAACGTGCCCAAGACCTCATATACCTGGCCAGTTTCAAAATGCCTGACCAAAGCCATAATAATGATAACAATAATAAATCATTTGTATAGCACTCTTGGAAAAATTAATCTCTTTTCTAACTTGCTGCAAGAGATGCAATAACCAAGACGTTTATGACAAGCAAGGTATGCTAAGAGAAGCATGCAAAAGCACTCACGAAGATGCTCAGGGCCACTGGGTATAGTTATAGGACTCCTGATTAGTAACACGCACTGAATCATAGATGAGCACATAAAGCACACAGGAAAAAAGGACACGGGGGTGTGAAGAAGCACAGAAAAGCTGAGCCGAACAGATGCATCTTTAACTGAGACTTAAACGAGACTAAGTCCATGCAGGGAGTGACAAAAGCCAGAAGCTGGTTGTAGACTTACGGTGCAGACAATCTGATGGCCGATGGGTGCAACGAATTACCAAAAAATCGTTTCTAATAAACAAAAATCGATGTTGCAAAACTCAAAGTTTGATTGGTTATTGTAGTACACAGTCGTTGTAATGTAGCCACCAAATTTCATACCATTGCCCTTTCAAAATGTCATGCAAATAGGCTGCAAAGATGCTAGCCACTACCGAAATCCACTGCAATCTACTCGAATAGGCCGAAAATCCACCAATCCAACCGGGTTTGCGCATCTCCCAAGTTGGATTAAACATTACACTATGTTATTGTTCAGGTGTACCCAAAACGAGTGCAAAATGGAGCAAAATTTCCCGGGTACACTTGAAAGATTGCTTAGTTTAATATGCAATTTAAGTTGGAGCTTTGTGCAGCCGATTTCCGGTGAATCTGTGGCTGATTGTGGTAGTAGCCAGTGTCTTTGCAGCCAATTTGCTTGAGACCGTGCAAACGTGAGAGGGTCTACAAACTCACGGAGGTTGGATAGGTAGGCAGATGCAAGCGAGTGACGCGATCTGTAGGTCAGCCAGATGATCTTGAAATCGATTCAATGCTTGATAGGGAACCAGAAAAGCTCAGCCAGAAGTTCTGTGATGTGACAGCTATGCCATTTACATCAGGGCAGACGAGCTGCTGAGTCTTGCACAAATTACAGATGATTAAGAACACAGGCCAAGAGTTCGAAATAAAGGAAATTACAGCAATAGACGTGCAGCTAGTGGATAATAATACGTCGTTTTATAGCAATCCACGAGCTTATTCTCTATTCAGGGTCTTTAAAAATCACTGCTAGTGTCATGCAAGGTATCAAACATGCAAACCAAACAAGTATCATCCTTAAGCTAGTGTGCACGAAGACAATCGTGCATGCTGTGCAAGCATGATAGCTTGCAACGTTGACAGTGTCTCGGTTTATCGCACTCAAGTGCGCAAGTTACCCTAGCGTGCAACCGGCGATGCCGAGCTGATTTGGCCCAGCGGTTAAGGTGCTCACTCCGACCAAGGTCTGGCCGAGGTCCTGGGCTCGAGCCCCGGTGGCATATGTGAAGTGCATGAACAGAGCTTAAGTTCTCTTAGGGTTCTATACAAATGAATTATATATTAAGAATCTCGTGGCCACCGTGTAGTAAGACCACCGGGTAGTAAGACCTCCGGCTAGTAAGTAGTAACATGCACGGAATAATGAACAGCTGCGCATGCAAAGCACACCGGAATCAATTGGCAAACTAGTTTGGCTGTAGTACTCTTGTCGAAGCTGGCCCTGATTTTGGGAATGTTTCTTAGCTGAAACCAAGCCGACTTGACAGTAGAAGAAATGCACTTATCTAAAGACAAGTTGCATTGGATCACAGCCAGATTTCGGAGAGACTCCACTGCAAGCAGAGGCAAAGTCAGGGGGTGACAGCTGCCACACCTGGCCTGGTATGTGAAAGCCAAGTCTGACACTCGGTCGGGTAGCAGCCGGCCCCATGGTGCTTATCCAGGTTACACTGGCCATTTTGGCCAATTTTCGCTTGCCACCGCAGTTGCTGGGGGACACCCCCAGACCCCCTTTACAGGAGGGCTCAGTCCCCCTGACCCCCGTACCACCCTGGCACTCCCATCCTTCTGACTTATGCCTCTGACTTATGCTTCTGACTTATGCCTGTGACTGCAAGCGATGCTAGATGAACACCATTCTTGAGGGTGGGGTCTTCCTACTTAAGGGGGACATCAGGCTTGCCCATAACTAACAGCTTGGTCTTTCATCGATAAGCTTTAGGAAGTTAGTGTCGATCCAAGTGCAAAGGGCATCGTGCAGGCTGCAAGGGAATTCAGTGGTGAGTTGGATGTGAAGCAAGGCTCAGAAAGATTAGGTAGAGCTGAGTGTCATCGGTATACAAATAAAAGCAAATATTGTTTGGTTATGACACCAACCAGAGGGAGATTACCGACAGGTGAAAAGGAGACTTTAGAAAGAACCCTGAGGTGCCCCATACTTTAAGAGCTTCCCGGATAACCAACGGCCCTTTACATCTACACTCAAGACATCTCTCACCAAGGTGGAACCTGAGCCAGTTTAGAACCACACCAGAGACATCTAGGCATGTCAAGAGGTGCTCCAGGAAGATCTGGTGGTCAACAGCATCAAATGCTGCTGATAGATCAAGGAGAACCAGCATACAGACCCTACCTTGATCAGCACTGTTCAGAAGGTAATTGCAAATCCATAGCAGCAGTTTCTGCAGAATGGTTAGCTCGAAATCCCAATTGGAACTTCCAAGCAAAATCTGATTAATTAATGCAGCCGTTTAGTTGCTTAGCCGTCACTCGTTCAAGTGTCTTGCAAACAAATGGGAGAGGGGAGACTCGACGAAAGCTAATTAAATTCTCATGATCTAAGGGTAGCTCTCTAATATGTGGCCTTACAACTGCCATTTTCAGAGAAGAGACTTTGATGGTAACACATTTAAAATAGTTATTACGGTGGACAGCAACAAGTCCAAGCACTTCATAAGGAAAACTGCTAGGAGAGGGTCTAGACGACTAGTGGTCTTTTTAGCCTGTGACAAATTTAGAGGCAAGTTCAATAGACGGGCATGAAGGAGAAGATCAGGGTGACGAATGATTGCAGTTTGGCAGAGATGGCAGTAAGATGATGGAGTTCCTAATCGGTTCTACTATCTTACCAATGAAAAATCCGGAGAAACGCTCTACGCACTACTAAGTTGCCTTTGGGATCACTGGCAATTCTGAGACAGACAGAAGACAATCTAAGCAAGTATCTGCACATTCGGAGCCGGGATAACTCACCTCTGGGGCTAGGTCCAATAACTTTGAATGAAGACTCACCTATAAAAATAAAGCACAATCTCTCAGTCCAGCAACACAAGCCAGCTCCAGGGTAAGGCGAGGAGCCTTCCTGCACACACAAAACCAGCAGCAATACAGTAAATCTGTAGCACCATAAAGTTGAAGTACATTTACGCCTACACAAAATTGTACATTGATCACCCATGATTTGAACCAAAGCTATCGATACAGAAAAGTTGGCAACAAGGAGGGCTTCGACGATCAAGCTTTTCTACTGAAGAGGGTTCCTCTACAGACGAGCTGATGTCAATCGCCCATCACGGCACCGTATGAACTTATATTTTTTGCAAGACATGAATGCCAAAATTACGCCGAAGCCATGCATTCGACCGTCTACCCATCGGCAGAAGATCAAGAGTGCCTTAAAACTTTAGCCAGGACCTCCAAAAAAATTGTTAGGAAAGCATGTACTGCTGGTACTGCTCGGACATGTGCCGACACACTGTTGATCTTAACCGGTAAAAATATAATGAAAACCAGGAGCAGTTTGCAAAGTGATGGCAAGACTCCAAATTCTACATGCTATGGCCGACGAGCTCAAAAAACGAAAGTCGATGCAGATTGAAAATATTGGGGAACAGACAAGGTCATCTCAGTTAATCTTTCCAAGTGACTATGTCCCTAGTCACTGATTCATATGCAACCATGCTGCATGCATAAAGAGACTTGCCCTGGTTTCATATCACCATACTTCATAGTATATTCTTATCCAACAGAGCTTTAACTTTATGCTGGAACCTACTTTTTTCATTGCCGCATTAAACAGATTGTAGTAGCACTACTTAAGGTAGCTTTACATAACACGAATGACGTCCATCTGTAGAAGTACTAGTATTAGCACAAGCATACAAAAAGACATCTTAGTTAAGATGCCTCCTGGGGAAGGAAGCCTGCAAAGTATCCATCCACGACACAATAGTATTCTGATAGTGACACCATATTGAGTTTCCCTGACTGTCTGTTCCTGCTCATATTCATAATTTTATTGACACGAGTCTCTGTCCAATGAAGCAGCGGCGGGCCAATGCAGAATGCCCAATCAGGTCACATAACAAAGGATTCCAATTACTGCTAACCGCAAAGTTCGGAATGCACACATTCCTGTTATATGATCACCATCATCTCTGCCATTTGTTATAAGGTAAGGTACGGTTATGATCCACTGAATCATGAGCCTCATTTGTATAGTGGCAGAATAGCCTTAGCGGCTCTCAACCCACTACAGCAGGCAATCACGGATTGCCTATTGAAGGACTCAAACCAACGACCAGGCTTGTAAAGTGCAAGCACCATATCGCTAATGTCTGCTGAACGTTGTTCACAACCAATCTCAGGAAGCCCAAAACCCGGCGAGCTTCTTTTACATATACAGGTTGAGGTAACCTTGAAATCAAGCTATGAGGTGCATCAATGCACTGCTTGCCTATAGGAAATAATTACAAGGGTATCGATATGCAAGGGCATGCGATTTCGATTGTGACTTACATAATTACCGAAGTCATTCCAAAGATTCGAGTACCAGCAAAGATCGTTTGGAGCAGAGGAGGAAAGATCTAAACATACTACTATTCGTCTGAACCATCCAAACAATTCGGTTCGAAAGAATGGCTTGAGTTCCAGAGATTTTTTGCGTAGAACTTGGCAAACAAGAGGAGTAATATGGTTACAAAACTATAAAAGCATTAACCAACTGTTCTGTCATCAAGAAATTTAGGAACCTCTATATTGCAAACAAGTTTTAGCTCTTAGGCCAACTAGGATCTGTTGGGCCAATGAGCAAGCCAAGTTTCCAAATAACTATCAAACAATTGATGAGTACTCCGAGCAAAAATTATAATTGCAAGCAAGCATTTACAAGGTAGATCTGCACATGAGCAGACATTCGGTTATAAAGGAACGCTTGACGACGTCATACAGAACCAACTTTTCTAAACATTTGAGCTGAGATACGATGCTGCATCGCATCGTCAGGTTCGACAGAGACCGCTGAGTATTACTAGCATGAACATTATAATGGATGGTTAGTGGTCAAAAAATGTTGCAAAAAGAATCGGTGCAGACAAAACACAAACGTGCACAGAACAGTCTGCAAAACTCTCACAGTGGCGAATCAAATTCCTACTAACGACCATACAAATTCAGACCAGACCAGAGACAGACAGACGAGAGGGATAGCTAGTAAGGCAACCGAGCATATAACACAGCTATAAGGTAGACAGCTTTGATCTAAGCCCCTCTCCCCACCTCGAAAGTTGGTCATGGAGCTGCAGTGGCTGCCGGTTGGTCAGTAGATAAAAAATGCTACTCTTACCTGACCAACAAGAGTCACTATAGCTAGGCTCCTACATACCAAGACGAACAACTACTTCTAAGCCACTACTGTATTGACTGTCTTCACGACCAAGCTTTGCTTCATAACTTTTTGCTGATGCATGAGATGAAGCCTGTTGGCAACAACATACAAACCAAAAGCTGTTTAGGATTAGAGTGCACTACAGAAAAAATTCTTCAGCAGGGTCTTTTAGTGCGCTATACAAATGAATTATAATTATTTATTTAACGGTTTTGGAAGGATAGTTTTTGCTAGCAACATCAGGACATGGTGCAATATAAGTTTTTGGAAGTGCCAATGGCCCCCTCTCAAAAAAAAGCATATCGGTGACTGTGCCGGCTCTTCTTCAAGAATGCTCACGGTTTGAAACATCCGGTTTTGTGCATGCATAGGCATAGATCAGACCTAGTTCAATATTATTTAAGAAATCGATGGTGCAGTTGAAGTACGAAACCAGCCAAAAACGTTACCTGATTACAAAAAAGATAGAGCTTGGGCACCATATAAAAATACAACAGAAGTCTTGGCAAATGCCTGAACCATTTAAAACTAGGTGATCTGCATGAATTAAAAAGTGTCCATTGAGATTATGAGAAAGTAGCTCCACTAAGTACATGCATTTGGAACACCAAGACAGTGAAACAACTGTAAATTGAAAAACTGAAATTGAAAAATTGTAACTCAAAAAACTCAAAATTAAACCAAAAAATGGTTCAACAAAATTCTTTAATTCCTTGTTTGTCAGAAAAATCTGATTGGCGGTTTTTCTTTTTTACATCGCCTACAACGCCAGCAATTTCTCGTATTGTTCGCCAACCATGTCGTACCTTCGGTTGTTTATACTAAAAATAGAAGGCTTCAAATCTTGGATGATTGTGAGAAAATGCCCAACACGGTAGTTAAGACATTTTTTAGAAACGAGATACTTGGTACATGCAGTAGACCTTACTTTCAAGTGCTTACTTGGTCCTAACAAAAATAATATCCTTCGAAAATGGAGACTATGTCTAAAGCCAAAAATTGTCGAATGCATAAAAACACGGGTCATTTCACATGTTTTGGCATCTAGTAAGCAAACTAGGTGGTAGCACGCACAAGTTCTAGCGATTCTAGTAAACCTATTCTCTAGTGTAGTCCCTAAAACACTGAAAACTTAAGATTATATTTTGATTAGGGTACATGGATTCTTTGGGGCAGCACTGAACATACTGCTCGCAAACATTTAAATTGGTCATAAGAACTTACATCTGTCATTTGTAACTCGCAATTCGCAGTTGATCTGGACAACATCTGACCTCCATACTTCACAGGCACCTCCAAGGTCTGCACTTAATAGAGGTTATGTTTGCACTTCTCTGCCCATGTCGTGGGCTAGAGTCATGCAGCACAAATATTCCATTATTTCCTGAAAGCAAGCTGAAACCTGCTAAGAATCTTCTCTCACTTCACCAATGCGACTGTTGAATCAAATGACCTCTTTTTATTATACAGTGGTGAGCTAATGTATCTGCAACCTATTGTATTCACATCTCTGCAAAGCTATGAGGATACACACAGTGGTTATTCTGGCAAGTTTCAGAGCATACCCAAACCCGTGGCATGTTCCTGCAAATTCAGCACACAACAACGCTATTCACATAACAAGCAGGCAGGAAAGCGAATGTTAAGTATGACAAACAGCAATGGGGAATAAACATTGCTAGAACAGCTATCAAGACCAGCAGTTGTTTGTGGCACATGGCCTACTCTGCTCGCAAACATCAAAGTAAACGTAAGATGATTAAACAGCCTTATTTAAACGGAGAAGGCAGAACTGATTTCTCTACTGTCTCCCCGTTTCAGGGACAATAAAAAAATGGCTGCTGCAGGACTCAAACACCAAGGTCAGGTCTTGAAGTGCAAGCATCTTACTCATGGGCGAAGACCCAGACGATAACAACACATACAAGCTGTTCCACAACGAATTGCCATTGTATGAGCACATTTCCTCCACGGTTAAGTCGACCTATGTGAAGGAATTTCCGAAGGCAACTAGTCGCCTACACGGGTTGACGTTATTATCCAGGGGAACACTATCCTAGTGGGTGAGCCACAAAGAGAGAGAGAGAGAGAGAGAGAGAGAGAGAGAGAGAGAGAGAGAGAGAGAGAGAGAGAGAGAGAGAGAGACAGGCAGACGGAGATAGAGGGAGAGACAGATATAGAGAGAGACAGTGATACAGAGAGAGAGAGAGAGAGAGAGAGAGAGAGAGAGAGAGAGAGAGAGAGAGAGACTGAGAAGAGATAGAGAAAGACAGACGGGGAGAGAACGACGTTCTCAAAAACTCCGAACACTGGCTTAAGCAGGGTGCCGACTCAGCAAAACAGCTCCGGCGCGGAGAAAGTACACCAATAAACGCCACGTCCCAAGCCGAGTAACGTGCAAATACCCCCCGCCTTCTACCGCTACGTTGTCACGAGAAGTTCGGGGCTGGATCATCGCACGGGGCGGGGGAACTTCGAGGTACAATGAAATGGCGCGCTTAAACATTGAAAAATTGCAGGGATGACATCTCTGAAGTTATACCTACCACTTTATCTATATCTCCGCTTCCTTTTCTGCTGGCTATGTTGCTTCTAATACTGGACGTGCACTTGGGATTGCACAAGTACTCCAAATCCAGCTCGGCGGGCTTCAGAAGTCGAGAGACATGGCTTCCAGCCAAGCGCCGCTGCTCGCGCAAAAAGAAGCGCGGCAAAACCCGCACGCATGAAGCTCTGTGCACCATTCGAGTACTGACTGGCAGAAAGCAAGGACAGCGACGTCGGCATTCAGCCCCCTTTAGATCGCTAAGAGACCCACGCGCGCCGGACGAGTAGCAGTGCCGGAGCCGCTGTGTCAGGCAGGGTCACGGACGATTGATTCGCTCAATTCAACTCATTGCACAAAGTACATTTTCGACGATTTTAGCAGCATGAATCTGAATTTGGGCCCATAGAAAGGTTTAAATTATCTTCTCATTATTAAAAGTACGAAGTTAGTTAACTAGTTTCCCTTGTATCCCTGCCTTCTTACCGTCCGGCTTGTGTTTGCCTTCAACGAGCTTGGCAGACCAATCCAAGCTCATTCGCTTAATTCATCTTAAATAATCACTTTGCGAGCACGTGCTAATAGTTGCGCTTAGTTCCTCATTGTCCTATGAACGAATTCGCTCTGGCTATTGAACTTCAATAATATCCTCACCAATGGCGGCGATTGCCGCTAGCGTCACAGGTAATATCTTTAACTAAACCGTTGCATCTTCGCGTTGACTAGAAGTCGACGGGAGCCTAATTACCCTCACCTCTTTTTTTTCATAGGTGAGCTCACTTTTTTCCAGTGGCGAGCTTAACCTGACTAACAGGATAGTGGATAGAATCCTAAAAACCTACTTCTAATGCTACGCGTATATCGCTCGTCGCGCACTAGGGTAACTTACGCGCTTGAGTGCGTTAAACCGAGACATTGTCAACGTGAAAGTTTTGTCTTGCGGCCTAAGTCAAGAGCCGATAGCGGCTGCCATCAATCGGGGCCAACAGCCAAGCGAGCCTGCCGTGTGCGTTGTGGCTTCGCACTGCCTATCGCTGCGGTCGCTACGAAAGTAGTTTGCGACTTCCGCATCAGGGAAGAACTGCTCCGCAAACACAGCCCGTAACGGTGCTAGTCTCAGCCGAAGCGCAACGAATACTGGCGATGCCGGAGCTCTGTTCTCGCGGCTAGTTCTCTGTTCAGCGCACGTCTTCTGCTCGCACTTTCATTTGGCTTTAGTATCCTACTTTTAGCCGCCGCTTTTTGCGAAAGAAGAGAACGAGCCTTGTGGCTATCGCCACCGCTTGCAGCGAAAGAATCCTCAACGTCAAGGAGTGCTCTCCCGCCGCAAGATTCGAACCCACGACCTCGGGACCAAGACGGCGAAGAGCGACCGCTCCTTACCCGGCGTGCCGTCGCGGCTCGGCGTTTGGCTCGTGTTTGGCGTTTCCCATTAAAGTGTCTACATAAGATCCGCGACTGGCACGATGGCACACCTGGTAAGACGGGTTCTTTTCACGACCTCGGTCCCAGTGTCGAGGGTTGAAATCCTGCTGTGGACGATTCTTAATGCCGCTGCAAGCGGTGGCGATAGCCGTAAAGGCTCTTCTGTCGCTATACAAAAAGAGGCTGTTAAATCAGCTAGTATTTTTTAGGTGCAGCTGCAGCAGCATTACACGCAGGTGTGCCAACAGCAGCAGGAACACGGCAGTGTGGAACAGCGCTCACACCTTACCTCAACAAGTCAGTATCCCTAATATACATAAGTCTATTTGACAGCAACAGATTGTTACAGGCGTTCAACAGCAGCCACAACGTAGACCAATGGCATGGTGGCCTAGAGCTCAAATCAGCACGAATGCCTAGGTCAACTCCCAAAGCGGGCGTATTGCCTATTTCGTGGCACTGCCTTTATACGGCCTAGGCTATAGATTATGACATAATCGGTTCCTATTCGTTAAAATTCAGGAACCACGAATAATTATTGTCGGTCATAATCTGGCTGATTTAGCTTCAGTAAGCGCTTCATGGTCCATTTCGGTCACGAACAAGATTTGGCATGCTCGGCTGTCGTATGGCTTCAACAAAGTGGCGTGATTAAGCTCTTAACATTAATTAATACTCTGAAGTCTCCCACTGAGATAGGACCTGAACCATTACAATGCAGTGCCAGTGATGCCCAGGCGAGATGAAAGATGCTCAAGAAAGACTTGGTGATCGATAGTGTCAAAAGCTGCCGAAAGATCGGAAAAACAACCAGATATACTCTACGCATGTCTGCATTCCTAAGTAGGTCGTTGTACACCCGAAGCAATGCTGACTCTGTGGAGTGATTAGCTCTAAACCCCCACTAGAACTTACTAGCAAGGTTTGAAGTTTCTATATATGAGTTCAGCTGGCCTGCCACGACTCTTTCCGGTGTCTTTGATAAGAACGGTAGAAGGGAGACTGGGCGGAAGTTGCTCGTGTTCTCTTGGCCTGGTGTTGCTTTCTTGAGTAGTGGCCTGACTACAGCCTTTTTGAGAGGTGCCGGGACATGACCTGGGGCTAATGACATATTAATGTTAGTTATGCATGGCAGCAGCAGATCAATGAATCGTAGAAGCAAGACAGTGGGAACACGGTCCAAAGGACTAGTTGTCTTCTTTGATTGGGATATGAACTTCAGGACGAGGTCACTAGTAACCTCCTTGAATGTAGACATTAAGGTTCCGCAAGGAATTGAGGGACAGCATTCCAGGGGTATGCAGCCATCGTAAGGATAGACTCCCTGATCTTACCTGTCTTCTGGACAAAGAAGCTGGAGAAACGATTAGCTAGATCGTCGCAGGGATCATAAGGTAAGGTCCTTTTGAAGTGGGCTATAAAGGATTGCCCACTCCAAGCCTCGAACCCACGACTTGAGTTGTGAAGAGCAAGCACCTTACCTCCTTGGATTTTTAGAATCATTGAAAATCTAAAATATAGAAAATAATCAAGGAAAAAATTAAGTCACAATTATTCAATCAGATTAATCTGCAGTCGGACCATTTTCAAGCACTGTACATCCAATGGCCACCTCTACAATAAATAAAGACGAGATGTTAGAAACCTAAATTAAAGGTAAGAATAGCTTATTTAGTAGCCCTGTGTCTATAGCGAAGAAGAACCTTAGCTGACTTTCCCCATCCCGATTGCAGCAGGCAACGAAGAAATACAAACTGCAGTACTGGAACTCACAACATGGGTAGTTAGGAGCGTGCACCGTACCACTGGGCAAGATAAAGTCGCGAAGGGTAGCGACCGGTCACTATCGACAATTTGATCGACGGTGAGGGATGGTAGGAGTTATGAGAAGTTGCAGAAAAAAGTGAAACGTAAGATGGAAAAAAGTGTCAACCCCGGTGAAACTCAAACCCAAACCTCCGAATACCAACTGGCATAGACACTAGAAGTCCCACGCGCTATCCATTGCGCCACGGGGCCGAATTCAAACATAAGTAATATGTACTTCATAACATATAAAACAAGATATTAGGCAGAGCAAAGTCGTCCCTCGTTTATCGCGGTTACACAGTTCAGACTCTACCGCGGTAAGTGACTTTCTGCGAAATAGGATTCTTTATTTAAAAATCCAATATTTTCGTAGTTAGACAATAATAATAATAATAACCTTGATAAAGCGCCCTCAGAGAACTTAATCTCTTTCTAGGCGCTTTACATTTGCTGCAAAGGGGAACCATTGAAAACCTGTTCACGACCCTCTAAATACGGTTTTAACATTGTTAGAATTCTTTAGAGACGAGATAAAATCCTTAATTACTATTACATTCGTATTGCTCAATATATTAGGCACAATAAGAAAAACGAGACACATTAGACGTTACTAAAATACAACATTATTTTGTAAGTTCAATTTCACATACACACGCAGCAGTTCTTGCACACGACCACTAACCGAGGATTGGATAGCTAATCAGTGAGCAGCAAGCTCTAATTGAAATTCTAATGGTTTCACCACACCCGATTTGTGTAGTTCTTTCCCACACACAAGGAGTGGTCGAGTGGCTGCACCTGGCGTTTTAGGATTTGCGGGGGTGCTCAAATACACAGGCCTAGAGCCATTACGTACAGTTATTTTAATTTTCATTGTAATGCATGGTTGAAAAATTGACTAGGACAACCGAGCTCGCACTGTATCATTTTCACTATATCGATCAACTTTTCAATGAATGTAGTGGAAAAAGTTACAATAGAGTGAAGCCGCGAAAGTCAAAGCGCCAAGTGTTCAGGGACAACTGTACGGCTATTAGGGTGCCGTTCGTAACTAAATGTGCAAATTATTAAATAATCTTCCCTGATATTTCTGATATGCTGATCATCATAACTGCATCGTCGGTTGCAGTCCTATTAGTATCACGAATGGCAAAACGTAAACGCGACATCAGTGGATTGTGTTTACAATTCTCACGGACTCGTGTACTCACACTCAAAATTATTATTTAGGTTGGTTATTTCACGTTAAAGATCCCATGGTAGAGGATTCCAAACCCACATACAGAGGCATTGTTAGGCCAATGCCAGGCGAATTACAGTGGCGACAAACTCACTTTTTAGCGATAAAAGGCAAAGCGAAACTCAAGAAGAAAATTCGAAAGAGCAGCAGCGATTCGATGCAACGCCCACAGGCGTCGTAGCTGTGAAAGAGAAACGAAGAGTTGTCGAGTGAGCGACAAGCTCGCGTGCGCTTGCAACCTGTATCTACGTAGCGAGACCCGACGTCTGGCTAGAACAAATGCCGACAACTCTCCTGCAAGCATCTGCACAACCATGTATGCAAAGTTAGCCGGTCTACCAGAGGAAGGAATAAAATCTGCTTTATTTCACCCTTTGCCCGTGTAGCGTTAATTGAGAGAGCACAAGTTGGCCCTGCAGCCCGTCCCCCCCGTCTGGATCCTCCCCTCCTCGATAGCGCCTAATCGTCTGCCAGGGAGTCGGAAAGGCGTCGGCGGCAGCGCCACCATGTCAGTTGCAGTTTTGGACCGTCGCATACAGTACTCGTAGTACCGCGCGCCCGTCAAGCTGGACTGTTTACCGTCTCCTGGCCTCCAAGCCTGGAGACGCAGCAATGCTATTAAAAACTATTGCGGTAAGCCTCATTAAGTTGCTGTCTAACTGTGGCACTGGAGGCATTTCTAAAGGCCGTGTGCTGGTGACCTAGCGTCTCCCTTCCCTGCTGGTCGTCCAAGATTGGGGCGTAACCAACGGCGAGCCGAAAAAGGAGCCGGCTCTGCCTGCGATGGAAAAGGCCAGGCGACACTGTCGTCTTAACGAAGCACTCACGCTGGCGACGACGTCAGCGTGAGTGCACCACAAGGCACCTGGATCATGAAATGGAAATGGTTGTTGGGCTGACTGCTTACCGGAATAAAAATCACCCTACTTCTTTGGGGGCGGGCGAAAAGAGCTGTTAGCGATGCTGCCGTCGAGTTTTGCATAGGTTGTAATAACACAATAGTTTTATGATTCCCCTATTAACTGGCGGGGAATTTTCAGGCGATGGGTACATAGCCTGATAGCAGTGTTTATGAGGACTCTTCAAGTTGCCGTATCGCCCCAATCGGGTTCTTAGAGGCTCCGAATCGCTCGGTTATGGTTGGCACCAATTTGACTGGCTATAAATTCCAGCAGCAGCACAATTGTGCCCGGCGGCAAGCACGTGCAGAGCACCTGACGCTAACCAGCCGGGGCTGAGATGGTCCACAAGAGGTCTGATGAAACCAGCGCTCGCCTTGCCTGATGAATGCAGCTGTATTCATTGTTTACTTGTCTGACTTGGAAGCAAAGCCCAATAATGGCTATACTGTTATGTACAAAATACGCAGCTCCCACATGCTGATAGCGACTTCAATTCGCAAAAACGTGAGAATGGCTGATACTTCACAAAGCTATACTTGTATCCGAGATTTTCTTCTTAAGACCACGAACTTTAAAGCATGGCCGTTTAAGAAAAATGTTAGCTGATTTAACATTGTTATAGTTTCAGAAGAGCCTTATCGGCTCGCTCACTGTAGGACTAGAGCCCATGATCCGGGTCGTGAAGTGCGAGCACGATACCTCCAGAAGTTCTTAAAATCATTGGAAATATAAAATTAAAAAAAAAATTTCACCCGTAATGATTAAATCAAAATATTTAATTTATTAAATTAATTATATATTACATTTATTAAATTAATCAAATTTAATCAAATTAAACTGAGACGAGATGTTACAAACTTAAATTAAAAGTAAGGAGTAGCTTACTTTAGTACCCACTGCAGTTCTCGGACCCACGACCTCGGTAGCGAAGAGCGAGCACCTAAGATACAGTCACGAAAGGTAGCGATCCATCACTATCGATAATGCAATCCATGAGGTGGTGTGGCAGGTGTAATGAGAAGTTACAGAAAATGATTCAGCGGAACGTATGATTAAAAAAGTACCGACCCCGGTGGGACTCGAACCCACAACCTCCGAATACCAACTGGCATGGCCACTAGAAGTCCGACGCGCTATCCATTGCGCCACGGGGCCGATATGTTTAACCTAAATACATACCTTATAAGCTATAAAAAATTAGACATCTTTTGCAGTCACCCCCAATTGTAAGAAATAGTCTGCTTTAATATCATTTTATTACATAAGCTGGTTTGATATTCGTACTACCCAAGGCCAGTGAAAATATCACAGAATATCAAATGTGGACTTGCAAAGATGAAAGTTTAATGATACAATCTCATTTGACTTCAAAAGTTGTAAATTTTAAAAGGTGATATTTTTAACACGAATTTTAGCCGGGTGTAATATTTATTTTATTTAACTTGATATTTATTTAGTTTTAAAAATTCCGTTATCCTGGCATTTATTGTGAATTCGCTACTGATTGTAATACAGCCATTATTCGTACTGCATCTGCACGAGCGTCGGCCACAACCGGTAGTGCTAGAGGCAGCTTGCATTAAGCGATGTCGGGTTCTAAAAGGTAGCATTGTAGTGCCCCGCGATTATGAGCTTGTCAGATGAGCCTCGATTAAGAGCTATACGGTTTGCCGCCGAGTTAGGACGCTTATGAGATGGGTGCAGTAAGCTGAGGCTTACGAGCAGCTTATATATGGTAGCGATTATTGTGACTTGCGACTTTGCTACTACATAAGGCTTGTGCCTGACCGCAGTCGTGTTTGGGAGCAACGGCCTGCCGGTCGGTAGGTCTAGCGCTGAGCGTGAGCTGCTGTGAGCCTGTTAGCGAGTCAGCAAGAATTCACCCGGTTGTACCAGCTCTAGAATACAGGCTATTATTGTGCTTTTACTAATACGTGTGTTGTTGCTAGCGCTGCGTGCGGAAATTTGTGCCGAGTTGCTTTAGCCCAGTGGTTTATGTGCTCGCCTCGACCAAGGTCTGGCCGATGTAGTGGGCTTCAGCTCCGTGGCATATGTAAAGCGCCTGAATAGAGATTAAGTTATCTTAGGGCGCTATACGAATGAATTATATTTTACATATATTGAGTACTGTGCTTCATCGTTGGCGTATTGCTAGCTTCAGGTCTTTGCACATTTCACAGGTTTAGACGCTACCCGAACTAGTGAGGGTGGCGCGGTCATAATAGCATCTCGTTAGCCGCTCGCACCCGGTAGTGTGACGAATAGCTCCCGAAGCAAGCAAACTATAAGAATTAAATCTATTATTAAAATGTGAAATCTTTTGCAAGCAGGTGTGGAAAAATTTGAAGACTATTCTATTGGGCACAGGTCTTAGCCTAGTGCTCGCCTTTCGCGATCCTGACGGTAGGGGTTGATTGCAGCAGCGGGCAGCTCTGTAAGGCTTGCTACAGGTGCCAGCGGTAGCAGCCGCGGCTTTCTGACGCGACGCAAATGAGATGATGCTGAATCGGCTGACCATTAATTTACTCACAGAATGGCAGAAGCCGGCTACAGATTCTACTTTCGAAACCAATCGCATGCGAACAGTCTCTAACGGAAGGGAAAACGTTACGATACGCGCCGTCGGAGACCGAAACGAGCATTGCACGATGCGAGTACTGAGGTCCGAGAGCAACGTCCGCAAGAGGGCGCTATAAGATTCGTCATAAAGCCTTCTCTAGTCCATTTCTGCTTAGTGGGGATAGGAAAATAGAGCGAGCTACAGCTGTTGGAATGGGATGGTTGTCGCTGAGATGCTTACCTTCGAGCTCGAAGGTCCCGGTTCAACTCCGGCGCTCTATGAAACTCGTCTTTCGGTTGTGAATGAATTGCGAGTGAAAACCTCAAGTGCATCGCTGCCGCCGCACGAGCCAGATTCACCCGTAATCATTCATATTTGTCTGCGGCTTAAGTGAAAATTTGAGGAAGCCATGGTTCCACGTTGCTCTCCTGACCTGAAGACATTAAAAAAAAAAGCTAAAAACGCACCTATTTGTCAAAACATATAGTGGGTCCTTGTGATTCGTCCTTTGTGTGCTAATGCGTGCTGACAGCGTGCATGCTGCAACTAACCGTATTTGCATGCTGACTCTGTGCATGTCACTTCTAACCATACTATTTTTGTTGACATTGCATGCTACCACTAACATATAATCATGCTTCCTTTACAGCATATTTGAAGTGCACAGAAATAGATTAAGTCTTCTATACAAATGTATCATTATTACCCTTCTGGAGTATTCTTTACAAAGGCCTTCAGCTGTCAGTGGTTTCTTTCTTTAGTCAATGCCATAAACAATTTTTCGCTTTGTTCACTTAATCGTGCATGTTTTTATCCTTTAACACTTCCCGGTACTTCGAGTTGTGTTCAATTCACGTCTGACTTTGAGAAAATAGAAAGGCGAGATTTCTAGCCATTTACATTTTCCCGAAAAGTGGTATCTAAATCAATGAAATCATTATGGTTACGAATTCTTAAAATTCACGCATTCAAGCCTTTAAATATTCATGAGAATTAAACTGTTTACACTTCTCGAAACTTTTAAGTTATGAGAGATGCAAAAGTACTTTAAACGGTATTATTTTTTAATCAAAATAAATCTTAAATAAATTGTAAATTTTAATTATGGGAGTGCATTTTTGTATTCTACTTCAAGTAAATTGTGTGGTCTCTGCCCGTTGATCAGCGCTTTAGCGTCTTTTTCTATTAAAAAAGATATAAAAAAATTACTTTAGCTCCCTGAGAAATATAATTTCTATCCAAGTACTTCACAAATGCCGTAGGGCTTGAGCCAATGACCGCGGTCATCACATGCGTTCGCATTGACCTCAGTCATTAAAGCGAGCACCTTAACTCCTGGGTCAAACCAGGGCTGGCTTTTCGTCAACACAGGCTAGCGAGTACCTATAAAATCCATAAACGGGACTCGCGTACGTTGAAAATAACAGAGATGGATAGCCCCGAGACTTAAAAACCGGGAAAGAAAGACTAAAATTAATTACCGAATAAAGATGTTCCGTCGATATATAATCTTCAAGAGGTTAAATGCATGAATAAATAATGCCCTAGCCAAAAGCCTGCTCTTAGCTATTTCACGATTCAACGTGCAACTCCTCGATAATCAATTACAGTCGCCCCTCGTTTATTGCGATCAATCAGTTCCAGACTACCACGATAAGTGAATTTCAGCTGAATGACATTCTTTATTTATAAATCAAATAGTAGTTAGTTAAAGCACAGAAACTCCTTTCACGGCGCTCTAAACACAGTGCTTACATTAATAGAACCCTCTGCAGGTGTGTATAGTTGACTCGGACAACCGAGCTCGCACTGTATCATTTTCACTATATCGATCAACTTTTCAATGAATGTAGTGGAAAAAGTTACAATAGAGTGAAGCCGCGAAAGTCAAAGCGCCAAGTGTTCAGGGACAACTGTACGGCTATTAGGGTGCCGTTCGTAACTAAATGTGCAAATTATTAAATAATCTTCCCTGATATTTCTGATATGCTGATCATCATAACTGCATCGTCGGTTACAGTCCTATTAGTATCATGAATGGCAAAACGTAAACGCGACATCAGTGGATTGTGTTTACGATTCTCACGGACTCGTGTACTCACACTCAAAATTATTATTTAGGTTGGTTATTTCACGTTAAAGATCCCATGGTAGAGGATTCCAAACCCACATACAGAGGCATTGTTAGGCCAATGCCAGGCGAATTACAGTGGCGACAAACTCACTTTTTAGCGATAAAAGGCAAAGCGAAACTCAAGAAGAAAATTCGACAGAGCAGCAGCGATTCGATGCAACGCCCACAGGCGTCGTAGCTGTGAAAGAGAAACGAAGAGTTGTCGAGTGAGCGACAAGCTCGCGTGCGCTTGCAACCTGTATCTACGTAGCGAGACCCGACGTCTGGCTAGAACAAATGCCGACAACTCTCCTGCAAGCATTTGCACTATCTTGCATGCAAAGTTAGCCGGTCTAACCCGAAGAGGAGGGAGTAAAATCTGCTTTATTTCACCCCTTGCCCGGGTAGCTTTAATTGAGAGCACAAGTTGACCCTGCAGCACCCCCTCCGTCTCGATCCTCCCCTTCTCGATAGCGCCTAATCGTCTGCCAGGGAGTCGGAAAGGCATCGGCGACAGTGCCGCCGATGTCAGTTGCAGTTTTGGACAGCAGCATACCGTACTCGTAGTACTGCACGCCGGTCAAGCTGGGCTGTTTACCGTCTCCTTGCCTCCAAGCCTGGAGACGGAGCAATGCTATTTAAATACTACTGTGGTAAGCCTCATTAGTTGGCGTCTAACTGTGGCACTGGAGGCATTTCTAAAGGCCGTGTGCTGGTGACCTAGCGTCTCCCTTCCCTGCTGGTCGTTCAAGATTGGGGCGTAACCAACGGCGAGCCGAAAAAGCGGCCAGTTCTGCCCACGATGGAAAAAACCAGGCGACACTGTCGTCCTTGCAGAGCAATCTCGCTGGCCACGATGTCTTTGCGGTTGCACCGCAAGGCACTTGGACTGTGAATAGGAAAGGGCTGGGCTGACTGCTAACCGAAATGAAAATCATCCTACTTCTTTGAGGGTGGGTGAAAAGAGCTGTTAGTAATGCGGTCGACGCGTTTTGAGCTCAGGTTGTAACAACAGACTAGTTTTACGATCCTATTAACTGGCGATGAATTTGCAGGCGATGGGTACATAGCCTGATAGCAATGTTTCGAGGACCCTCCCAAGTTGTCGTATCGCCTCAATCGGGTTCTTAGACGTTCCTCATTGATCGGGCTCGGTTGGCACCAATGTGACCGACTAGAGCCGCTGGCGTTAACCAGCCGTGGCCACTGAGATGGTCCACATGAGGTCTGATGGAGCCAGTGCACGCCATGTCTGATGAATGCAGCTATATTCATTGTTTACTTGTCTGACTTGGAAGCAAAACGTAATAGTGGCTATATTATTACGTACACAATACGCAGCTACAACGTTCCGATAGTGACTTCAATTCGCGAAAACGTGAGAATGACGGATACTTCATTAGGGTATACTTGTATCAGAAATTTCCTTCTTAAGACCAAGAACTTCAAAGCATGGCCATTTAGGAAAAATGTTAAGAAAGCTGATTTAACATTGGTGCAGTTTCAGAAGAGCCTGATTGGCTATCGCCACCAATAAAGGACCGCTTACTGCAGGACTCGAACCCACGACTTCGGTCGTTAGGAGCGAGCACCTTACTCCTGGGCTAAGCTACAGTTGGGAAGGATAGCGACTCATCCCTATCATCGATGTGAACCACTATGTGGGGTGGCAGGTTTAATTCGAAGTTTCGGAATAGAGGGAACTTTTCATGTGCTGTAAAGGAATCCTGATGAAATGGTTACTGGTAACGTGCAATACGTCGTCAACAAGCACAACGTGGTTAGAGGTGATGTGCAGTGTCAACATGAAAAATACGGTTTGTGGCAGCATTCACAGCGTCAGCACGCATTAGCAAACAAAGGGTGAAACGCAAGAACCTAATAAATGGTGCGATTGCGATAAACACGTGCGTTCGCTTTTAGCTTCTTTTTATGTATGGCCTTATAATATGGCAACGCCGAGTGGGCCTGAAGTATCTTTGCAAGTATTTTGTTCTAACCGCTGTATAAATTAGGAAAAAGATGAACGCGGGCACTCCTCTAAAGATCTGACGTATTTTGCAGCCAGCTCAGTACTTGCTGATCGAGCCCTCCCAGCACAGCAGTATTAGCAATTGCAACAAAGCCATCGCGTGAGTCATAAAAATAATAATAAATAATAATGCACTCGATATAGCGTCCTCAGAGAACTCAATCTCTTTCTAGGCGCTTTACATTTGCTGCAAAGGGAAACGCAATTATATGGTGAGTAATAGCATGCTTGATAAACAACATGAATAACATGGTTAGGGGTGACATGCACAGGGTCAGCATGCAAATGTGGTTAGTGGCAGCATTCACAGTGTCAGCACGCATAAGCACATGAAGGACGACTTGCAGTAAGCTGAAGATCTGTGGCACTAAAACACTTGCTGAAATCTTCATCATTAGCAAAAAAACAAAAAACTTTGCAGTGTGCGTAACTAAAATAGAAGTTTGAGCCTTTAAGACGTTAAACCTGTCTCTAAGAACAACTTACAAAATGTTCACACACTCAGCATGACGCACATTTATCGTTCAAGAAAAAACTCTGTGTCTGAATGTCGTGGCTGATGGCGGCTTTTGCAGACAGCTATGTCGACATGCGGTCGCGCTTTGTGATGGTATGCAAAGATCATTAAAAACCTCGTGTGCTTGCAGCACCTTCGCTTCAACAGAAAGGGAAAGATCTGCAAACGGCTCAGCAAGAAAGAGAGAAAAAAGGGAAGCACGCGATTTCGGCTGCAGATCCACACAAGGGGCCGTCGACACCAATGGCAGATGTCTCTTATCTAGAGCCACTGAAATCCTGAAACGCGTTTCCACATCTCGGATTAATGTACCCATCCCTGTCGTTAACGCCGATCACTGTGGCGCCCAGCAGTACTGGCTGATGTATTATTTTACACATTACACATCACACATCTTTTTGACACGATCTTCCGACATAAATCCACCAAGTATCTTGAAATCTGGTACAAACGAGACACCGGTCGTTCCCGAGCGATTGCCGTAGAATTCGGATGCACGCTACTCCGCTGCTGCTAGCCGAGTGAATGGCTTTGCAAGCCATCTAGTGCTGATGGCACAGCTGTATGAAATCGTCCGTCTGGTAGCGGTCTCGTCAGCAGACATTGGAAATCTTACGCAACTAATGCAACCTGCTAGCAGCAGTACACCACTTGCAATACCAGCAAAGAGAAGTTGCACGTGTTTTTTCGCATTACGTAGCCAGCTAAACACTTAAAAGCACTTGCTTCACAACATCGCCTAGCTTGACGACATTGAAAACGAAATGACAAAAACGCAACAGCTTCTCACAGCAGACGCTTCGTTTTTGGTAGTCGTCCTCTATTTGCTTATGCGTTTTGCCGTAGTGTTTGTCGGAAATAAATAATAAAAATACTAGCTGATTTAGCATCCTCTTTTTATATAGCGGTAGAAGAGCCTTGACGGCTATCACCACCGCTTGCAGTGGCAATTAAGGATTGCCCACCGTAGGATTCGAACCCACGACCTGGGACCGAGGTCGTGAAAAGCAACCGCCTTACCTAGTGTGCCATCACGGCGCACCAACGCCGATCGGTTGATTTGCCTCCCTTGCAGCCTACGCGAAGTGCCGAGGCAGAGACGTACTTCTCTAGAAGCAGTTTATAATTATTATTGTTAATGATAAAAGTTAGAGAAATGGAATGATACCGTGCTTGTTATTAACTTGTAGCTATTGGCTTACTCGCAGTGAGTTAGTTGTGAATCACCCGGATAGAGATTCGATTCTCTTTGGCGCGAAATACGAATGACTTACTAGTCTACTTGGCGACTCAAGTGCAACCCGTCGTTCCTAGCTAATCGATTCACGCCAGCCTCTAAAAGCTACCAACTCTTTAGCTTACTGGCGAGCGTACGCAACGATAGCACGCTCTGAAGCGCAAGCCCACTTTACGCATGCGATAGTAAAGAAAATTTTGGCAATAATATATATAAATATATATACATGTGTGTATAATTCATTTGTATAGCGCCCTAAGACAACTTAATCTCTGTCCAGACGCCTTAC
This sequence comes from Cristatella mucedo, assembly GCA_009760855.2. Taxonomy (NCBI): domain Eukaryota; kingdom Metazoa; phylum Bryozoa; class Phylactolaemata; family Cristatellidae; genus Cristatella; species Cristatella mucedo. The sequence continues at coordinate 1,038,227 of WPIO01000028.1, forward strand.
ATATGCCAAAGGGAGAACTCGCTCTCTCTCTCTCTTTTTCTCTCTCCCGGTTTAAATCTGTTTCTGGCTTGTACTATTCTTTTGTTAAAGAAGCAGCAGCGCAAGTTAAGCGGTCAATGCGACAGCAGTAGGGCCTCTAATCTCAGAGCCCGTTTTCTCTCCTTCCGCTCAATGTCGTCAGCAGCCCACACTCGGACGCTAGGCCTAGCGGCGAAGCTCGGAGGGCAGCGCCGCTGACGATGCAGCAGCGTCGGGTGGCGACGTCGGCTTGGTGGCGGTCGTCGTCGTCGCGGTCGCCATGTGTGCATGTGTTTGTGTGTGTGTGTGCGCGCGCGCGCGTGTGTAGTGTTGCGCCTCGAGTGCAACAAGCGCTAGCCTCGCGCGGAGTCCTCTCCACCGCATGGTTCGCGAGTACACCTCTCTGCTGAGCAGTGGCGGCGCCCCCACTCCCACGCAGCGGCGGCGGCGACGGCTCTTTCTTCTTTCCGGCGCGGCGAAGCGAGAGCCATTGGCTCGTCGCTCGCCAGGCTCACGGGACAAAAGCCGGCGGCTACGCTAAGCCGAAATTCAGCTGTGCGAGAACGCCGATCGATGCGGCGGCGGCGGCGGTGGCGGCGGCGGCGGCGGCGGCGGCGGCGGCGGCGACCGCTCCGAAGCTTCGGTCTCGCGAGCGCCGAGCTTCGCCCGCGTCCTGCGCCCGTCGAGCGGCGGACTCTGAGCGCTCGCGAGTGCCAGCGAGCGGCCGCCGGGGCAGCACCGTCGCTGCGGCACGATCGCGGCACAGGCGAGCTGAGGCGGTCGCTTCTCCGCCCGGCGGGCGGCGACAATCGCTCAGATCGCCGGCACTTCTATCGAAGGCGCAGCCGCCGAAACGTACGACTCGCGGCTGTCGCGCGACTCATCTCCCTCCGCCCTCGCCGTCGGCGGCGAATGAGCGAGTCCGGCGCGACTGCGAAGGAGCGGGCGCTGGATGGCTACCTGCTCGTGGTGGCGCGAATCGGCGGCGGCGACAGGCGGAGGGACGCGTGCGAAAACGAGTGGCTGGGTTAGAGCGGTCTCCTTACGTGCGCCGGCGGCGGCGGCGGCGGCTGCTGCGCGCTCGGTCATGCGGGGCCAGGCGTGGGCGGCCGTGGGTTATTGCCGATGAGATATCTTTTGCTCGCCAACCAGGTACCGAAGGGGAACGTTGCAAAGTAATTCGGGCGATCAACCGCCAACCGATCGCCGGGCTTGAGAGAACCAGCCTCTTGTCGTGCATACATCAGGTGAGTCCGCGGCGGCCTGGTCGCGTTACCGAGAGGTTCCGCCAGCGACGCGTCCGCTTCGTTGCGGTTTTGAATTTTGTGCGGTCCCGCTACGGTTTGGACTGGTGAAGAGTTGGCATCAATTTGGTCACGCGGGGGGGGGGTGTCGCTATGTCCAAAGCTGTATTTGCGACGTCCAAGCGACGGGTGGGGGTCTGCTGGGCGGCCCATACGGGCCGTGAAGGTTTCCTTGCTTGCGTACGGGGTTGGATCCCGGGGGTGGGGTGGGGGAACGGAGGCGGTATGGATAATGCCGGGTCTCGCCTGAACTTCCGCCCAGGAGTGCGAACTTGTAACCACGATGAAGGGGGTGCCCCCAGCGAGCACCTCTCGTGGAGTCAGTCCCCTGCACGCCTCAGAGATTGCGAAATCAAGCCGGTAACCCCCCCAGCCGAATCATTGAATCGACTGCGACGCATTTGCGACGCGTCACCGTAAGGCAGCAGTCGCGAAGGACCGGTTTCGCGGAGGGGCGTGCTAAGGCGAGGCCGCATCGGGTTCGTAGTATGGGATCGGCGTCCCGGATGGGTCCTGTGCCAAGCGGCTTGCTGTACGCGCATGCCAGACGCCGTTTGACGAGCCGCCACTGCTCTCGCGATGGCCGCCGGGCTGTGTCTTCGCACCCCCCCCCCACCCCGCGGACGCCGGAACGGTGTGTCAGCTGCGGGTTGGGTGGAGGGGTGGCGGCGGGGGGGGGGGAGGGGGGCGTCAGCCTTATACCGGAAACTGCTGATGCTGGTCTTGCCGTGTTACTTCGGCTCCTTCTTGGCGCTCGTCAGCTATGCCCTTCATCCGTTGCAGGCCATCAGATCGGGCATCGTTCGGCTGAGCGCTCGATCTTGGATCGCCCGAGGTGAGCCGGTGCTCTGCCTACCTGCCCCTCCCCCGCAGTCGCCAATACGGCTTCTCTCGTCCTCTTCGGATGTAGCGTCGAAGGCATTCGTTTTTCATGGGCTGTGGCGTTGCTCGTGAGGTACGCCCGTGACCTCGAGGATGGCGGAACGAGCGACTATTGGACGTCTGTGCGGCAGTAGGTTAATAAGGATAATAATTTATTTATATTGCGCTCGAGAACTGAAATGATATTTTTCTAGGCGCTTTTAATATGCTGATAAGGAATCGTGACCAGAGGTTTTCTATATATCGTGAGTTTAGTCACAGACCGCCTAGGCATCGTAGCTAGCGTCCTTCCATTGAGACTGCGAACGTCGAAAATCGAACGTCGGAAAGAAAACAGCATTGGTGTCCGAACTCATTTTAAACTGGGAAGAGATCGCGGTTTCTTTCTTGTCAGAGTCGCGTTGGACCAGCCTACGAGTGGCCGAGGTTGCCACTTCGAATTTTTCAGGCACGGTTATGTGTCGCCGAAAACTGCAGTCTTCCGCCAAATATGAAGGGCGCTCGCCAACAGGGAAGACAATAAAAATAATAATAATGGTGTTTGCACAGCGCCTTGAGAGAAAATATTCTACATAGGCGCTCTGCAACTGGCTGCAAGAGAAGCAGTAACCAAGAGTTAACGACAAGCAAGCAAGGCGTCATGCTTGTACAAGCACGTTAGTGTCGTGCTTAGACAAGCACGCGAAAGCACTTAAAGAATCATGCTTGGATCAGCATGCAAAAGCATACGAACACACTTAGGAGCTGTGGCAGAGCCAAAATTTTCATCGGGCGACTTGCAAAATGCTTGGATAGAAGCAAGACCCAAAGCGAGACTAGACCGGAAATTAATGAGTGCAACGAAAAATCACTATGCTTATTCGACACTAACTCATCGGCTGCCCCGAGTGGAATTAATGTAAAATATTTCGTCGTCGGAGACGGTCGGGGGGGGGGTTCGAGGAATAGGAGGTGTGGCCCTGGTCGCTGCCCAGCAGTGGCTCGGGGTGGTGGTGGCCGGGCACGAGGGTGTTCAAATGCCTCCCTGCTCCCTAGCTTCGCCACTGCTCAGGACGATGGTTAGTAGGAACCCGTGTTAGTAAAATGCACAGAAATCGTGCACAGATAAGCACGCAAAGTACCATGGGAACAAAAAACCGAAAAAGCCAATACAGCTGGTGACAGAAGCTGGACGCGAGACCGGCAAAAGAGTAGCAGAGCATCGCCAGCACTTCGTTCTGTGGCTGTCTCGAAGCAAGCTACAAGAGTCTCACGGGCTCCATACTGGCAATTTCCTGCAACCTGTTCCAAGCTCTCGTGTAAAATGACATACTCTTTTGACTTCCCAAGCCGTATATTGGGTTTCCCGAATTCACCACTGCTCTTCAGTCATGGCTTGCAGTCTGTGGCTGGCACCTCTCACATTGGTCGCCTTATCGCCAGCAGTATTTTCTAGATTACGGTGTAGGGGGTCTATCCCTGCTGCCATCTTAGCACTCAAGGTCACTTAAGATCATGCTTCTTACTCATCTCAGCATTCATCGTACAAGACTTCAGGCTACCATCGGGCTTCAGTTCCAAAGTCAGCTCTGCCAGTATTTGCTTCAGGTATCGTGCATCTTCACCCACAGTAACAGCGCGCAACAAACACAGGCCGTGGCTCAGCTCACTAGTTAATACTGTCATTAGCAGTTCTATTTCTAAGACAAGTCGTACCTATCCTTTCTATATCATTGAACGGTCAGGTAAACAGCATTTGCAAGTTTTTTCTGTTGGCTCAGCATTATTTAGCCTTTTTTCTTACTGCATGGTAACTTAGAAGCAGAACCTGTCTGGGGCGTGGTGACAGATCGCGTGGCAATATTTGTGATGACATCAAGCACTTGACCGAGGCCGAGATAGGCCGTGAAGTTGCTTGCAAGCAAGTGCTTCAAGTGAGCATAGGTTGCTTCATGGAATGCAAAGTGATGGGAGTAAGCATCGTGGCAGTCCCTGCTGGAGCTTAGCAGCACATTAATAGGCTGTTTAATACGGCATTCTAAGCGACAGCAACGGAAGAGTACCGAGTATCGGCCTCAGCCAGATGTCTCTTATTTTGATGAGGATGGCAGCTTCATGACTTGGCAAACGCCGTGCAGTGTGCAGGTAAAGCTGCTGGTCGGCTTGCCATCAACTGCACGAGATCTGGACTGCTAAGCCTGCATTTGCAGTTAAGTGCACCTCATTGATTTTTCTCTGCTTTCAACCAGAACCAACCATCCACTGGCAGCTGCATATCTCCCCTGAGCTGGGGGACCTTGCCTCACTGGAACTGAGAGTGGTACGAGCTGCCGGGGCTGGAGGTCGGCAGCTGTCAGGTCGTTCAGTGCAGCTGTAAGGTCATGCTCAGTGCAGCTGTAAGGTCATGGCCAGTACAGCTGTCAGGTCAGGGCCAGGGCAGCTACCACTGGGGTGCTGATGAGGATGAAAAATCCACACAAGCCGACACTAGCTGACCGGGTTAGAGCAAGTACCATAACTGATTCATTTAAGGTTATGTAACTTGAGGATACCTATCTCAGCGTCTGACAAACGGATGTGCTGAGCAGTGCTGAATTATCAAAATTCCGGCGAAAAACTCGATGCCATTGTTGACTCAGTAAGTTTTCTAGATATAGCATTAGCAGTAGGCTGCTGCTGCTACATTATTATGCTGCTTCGTTATCCATGGTTTCCTGCACGGTTAACAGCGACCTAATAACGAGGCATGTTAGTGTTACTGCAACACAGCCATATTCCGTCGCCCTATTCGTAGCACTTTGAGCTAACGATATCAGGAGTTTTTTTCCTTATGCGACGACCCTTTTGTCTCAGCTCAGCTCAGTCAGTATATGCGATGGTCCTTGCTCATGCCATATGCAGTGTACATACATGCACATAACTGAAATGACGTCATGTTCCCTTAAATTATGGACTTAGTTCATTGCAGTGACGACATATATGCGATGGTCCTTGCTCATGCCACATACAGTGTACATGCACGTAACTGAAATGACGTCATGTTCCCTTAAGTTATGGGCTTAGTTCATTGCAGTGACAACACGACTACAGTATCTGCATATAAGGTTGATGATTTCGGATCCTCGGGCCTTGGATCAGGTGTAGGGCACTCGAACTTCGTGCTATCCAGGTAATGGATTCGAGTTCTTCAGCAAGGGATCCCTTGCTGCCCACTGCAAGCAGGGCGATAGCCGCTAAGGCTCTGATGCCACCATATTTAAATGAAGCCGCTCAGTCAGTCGATCTTTCCTTTTTTTCTCTGGCTTGGCTGCTGAGTTGTGACTCGGATCGTGGCTACCTTAGGCAGTAGCTCGGGCTTGATGTAAGAGATCTCCCACCAGTTACCCCACACAGACTAAGCAGGTGCTAAGCACGAGAGAACGTTTGGTAGCACACTCACAGCCAGGCAGCTTTCGGTGCACTTATGGTAGCAAACATCTCGTGCAAAAAAAAAGAAAATGAGAACCATAGCTGAGTCAGGAAGGCAGTCAAGGAAGTGAGTAGTGTGGAAGTAGCAGCTCATAACGGCTGGAAAGAACGCACTACAGTCGGCAGCAGGAGAGTAGATAATAATAATACTAATAATAAAAATGCACTTGATAAACCCTCGGAGAACTCAATCTCTTTCTAGGCGCTTTACATTTGCTAGAAAGGAAATCGTTGCCTAAGAACTTGGGAAGTGAGTTCCAGTCTAGGACCTCAAGGGCTAAAGCTTCTTTTGCCAAAGGTCTTTAAGCAAGAAGTGGAACAGCTGATCATAACTCGGAGGACGTGACACGTGCAAGTTTGGCTCTGCCATTCGGCCTCTGGCCAGCTTTTCTACTCTGTTACGGCATATTATTATCAGCTCGTGGGTGCTGTTGCATATCTGACGGACAACGATCGACCGTGGCAGTGAATGATACCACGTTTCCGGCCTGGTCAAGACGAAGAATTGAGCAGGCATGTGATTCGGCAAAAGAGCTGGTTGTATTGACCTTAAGGTGACGGCTAAGGAATTACCCTGTAACCGTGCAAAAGGTTGCTATAGGTGCTTATCTCTATCCTTAATTGGCCGGCTTCGTTCTGGCAGCTGAAAAATGTGCAAACTTTCATGCGCTCGAAATTCAAGTCGATTGCAGTACCCTCGAAGCAGTCTTTTGAATCGATTGTCTAGGTCTCACCCGAAAACAAGCTACCGATGGTGGCAGTAGTCGTATCGCCCACCAGGTACCAAATCCTCCTTTATCTCAGATTTCTCCGATCTCATTTCGATTCTGTGCTCAAAAAATCGATCCTTTCTCGTTATAGGTGATTTCAACGTTCACTTTGATAACTTATCTGACGCCTTCAGCACTAAATTTCGTGCTTTAACTGACTCATTGTCTCTTGTGGCTCATGTGCATGGCTCCACTCACATCAAGGGTCACACACATTACCAGATTTTCTCATACAACCACTTTGTCATCACAAATGATTACCAAATCCTGTTTATCTGACCACGTGCACATCTCATTCAATCTACAGTGTGTGCCGCCTCCTCCTCTAAAATAACCTGTGAATCGCGAAACCTCAAGACCCTTGACATCGATGCTATCCTTGCAAGAATATCTGCTTTGCCTCTGCTGCTCAGTCACCCCCTCCGATCTGTCAGCATTGGTAGATAGCTACAACACGACACTAGTCGACATGCTCGACGAGTTTGCACCTCTGACTAAGTGCACTGTGCGCCCTCGCCCAGACGGCCTATGGTTTACCACAGACAATAAACTAGCTAGGTCTACTAAGCGCAAGCTTGAAAAAACATACAAAAGTTCAGGACTGACTGTCCATCGACAGGCATAAGAGGACTACTGTAGGTTGTACCAATCGATCCTAGCAGAGGCCAAGTCTAGCTTCTATAAAAACATCGTCGAATCACAGATGCACAATCTAAAAATGCTGATGTCGACGATCAACCATCTCAACCATTCCCAGATTAGCTGCTTACCTGGTGATCCTTGTGATGATCTAGCCGATCGCTTCTCTCGATTCATTGTCAAGAAGATAGACAAGATCAAGGAGTCTATACCTGCGACGACAGCATCCCCCCAAGAATGCTGCCCCCCATTCCTAGCTGCGCCTCAATGTCTACATTTAAGCAGGTCACTAGTGATCTCGTCCTGAAGTTCATATCCCAATCAAAGAACACAAGTCCTGTGGACCCTATTCCCACTGTCCTGCTCCTACGTTGCATTGATCTGCTGCTGCCATGCATAACTAACATCATTAATATGTCATTATCATCAGGTCATGTCATCTTTGAAAAAAAGCTGTAGTCAGGCCACTTCTCAAGAAAGCGACACTAGACCGAGAGTACTTGAGCAACTACCGCCCAGTCTGCCTTCTACCATTCCTTTATCAAAGATACTGGAACGGGTCGCGGCGGACCAGCTGAACACGATACTTCAAACTTTAGTAGTAAGTTCCAGTCTGGCTTTAGAGCTAATCACTCCACAGAATCAGCATCGCTTAGGGTGTACAATGACCTACCTAATAATGTAGACATGGTTAGAGCGTCTCTGCATGTTTAGGCTAATGCTCAAAATTGGCTCTGCCAGCATATCTATTGTTGAATCGGCTCGAAATGTAGGTGTCTTGTTCCAAAGTGACCTCTCGTTAGACGACCACATCAGCTCCACAATCAAGTCTGTCTACTTTCAGCTACATATCATTGCTAAAATTCGGGCTTGTTTAGATAAGGATACCACGTGGAAGTTGGTCCATGCATTTGTTACATGCCGTCTTGACTTCTGTAACTCACTGCTTGCTGGCCTATCGGCATGTGCAATCAGGCGAATACAGCTGGTGCAAAACTCCGCAGCTAGGCTTGTCGGTTATAAGCATCGAAGTTGCCACAGCACACCACTTATCGCTCAGCTGCACTGGCTCCCAGTCAAGCAACGCATCAACTTCAAGGTTTTGTCGCTCACTTTTAGGTCACTTCATTCTTTGACCCCAGCCTATCTCTCAGATCTACTCCCCCACCAGGCCAAGCATCGTACCACCTGCTTTTCGGAATCCAACAGTTTACCAAAACCTCGTACAAACCTCAAATCCTTTGAGAGTGTGTAGTTAGTTCGTATGCTCCCAAAGCCTGGAACTCACTCACTCCCGACTTGCGGCACACCATCCCCTGACTTGACCACTTAAAAAAAATCTGAAAGGCACTTATTTAGGACAGCATTTAGTGGGTCCCTGTGATTTGTCCTTCATGTGCTTAGCATGCTGACACTGTGCATGCTGCCACTAACCACACCTGCATGCTGACCCTGTGCATGTCACCCCTAACCATGTTATTCATGCTGTTTATCAAGCATGACATTACTCACCATTCAATCGTGTTTCCTATTAATCAAGTGCATTGTTATTATTATTATGTAAAGCCTGCGTGGCCGGAGAGATAAGCAGAACCTTAGAGCTTGCCATTAAATGCCTCACGTTTTTGCTACCCAGATCTGCCAATGGCAGTCTCTTCATAATCAACGTACTTTTTTGTAGCTTGAGCTTTCTTGTGAGCTGTATTGAGAGTAGGCTTTTAGCTAAAAGTCACGAGTTTGTTAATCAGTGGCACAGCAAGGATTTTCGTCTAGCAGGGAAGACCTGCAAAATATTCTCATGTAGGTGGGGCTAGAACCTTAATTAATGAAAAATGATGCAAGCCTGCATGACTATTCGACATTAACTCAACGGAAGCTTATCAAGTGAAATTCAGACATCGTTTCATCCTTGGTGACCGTGGTGGGGCATTGGAATAGAGGCGGCCTAGGTTGCTGCCCACCGTAGGGGTTGGCAAATGCCCCACGGTCACCCTGACTCTGCCACTGCAGTCAATACAGATGCTTCAATGAACCACACTCTTGATATGCATGCAGGCAAGTTTACGACAGGACTCAACAATTGCCGTACGTGGAATGGATTAAAAAGGCTGGGCATTCTTGCTAGTGTATAGCATTGAGGTATCTTCTCCTCAAGGCATCAGCCTCCCTCAAGTAGGATCCGTGTTCTTCGTTTTGTCACGGAGTTTTGTTTCCAGAAATTATCGGTGTAGTGAATGCTTGTTGTCCCACCTGTAAAAGTGATGAATCCGGTGAGCTGTAGGTGCAACTTTTTTCAGATAGCCAAGTCAAGCAGTAGGGCCTTATGTCAAGCACGGGTCCTGGCAGGTCTGCAAGAGAGGTCACTCTCGTAAGCCTGATCTGGGTCACCTCTGGTCAAGGCTTTTCGGAAACGATGAAAAGAAAATCAAAAACCCGTTTAATTTGTAAACCGATCCTAATAATTTGTCGATAAAGCTTTGAAAGAACTGCGATCTATATAAAAACCGCATGTCACTTGCCATGGCTCTGAGGCTCTGTGTATCTCAGCCGAATGATGCTGCAGCTCTGCTTGTCGTTGCAGCCTTGTATTTTGCAGTGCCGACTGTTGACACTGTTATTTCATTTCTATGCATTCGCGATCGACTGCCTGCTCTCATCCCAGTCTATCCGAATCCAGTTGCACAGGGACAGAGTGCTGGAAGGGTGGCTGCCTAGCTAAAAAGCTCCCCCATAAGAAGGGTAGTGCTTATCGCCGCTGTGATTGGCTAGCTTGGGCAAGGTCAGATCCAACCCTGTTCCTAGAAGGTCCGGCCCCAATCTTCGGACGAAGTTCCCTGGCTTCGTAAGCCTGGGGGGGGGGAATCAGAACAGCAGGTTGGATGCATTGCCTATAAGATGTGCTTTTATAAACGGAGCCTGCTTGCACTCATACGAATTGCATGCACTTTAAGCAGCCAGAACTCGATTGCTTTAGTAGCCTGGGAAAGTGTGAGACAAGACCAAATTTGCTGATTCATTTCTTATGCAAAAACTTGCTCTATAATCGATATGAAGTATCTTCGGGGGCACCCAAACAATGTTGCCATAATCAGATTAGTGCAGGTTTTTTAGCCTTGCAGCTGCTGTAGGTATAAACCAGTAAGTCTATGAAGAACCGAGAACCTTGAATACCAGACCTCCCTAGGGCCTCATTCTGAGCAGCTGACCTCAAGCGTTGACCTTAAAAATATGCTCTTTGGATGCGCTGTTTGGGTTTGGCTCTTCACAAGTGTTAAGAGTTACAAGGTTTTATATAATAAGACATTTGAGTAGTGCCCTCAGAGAACTAAATCTCTTTCTAAAAAATATAAATGACATTTATATTGCATCCTATGAGAATTTAAATCTCTATCCAGGTGCTTTAAATATGCCATGGGGCTCGAGCCCATGACCTTGGTCGTATAAGGTAGGTGCCTTCCCCCAGCCAAACAATTTTAGAACGTTTGAGTCATGTAGTGCCAAGTGTTCTGCATATTTTGAGAAGTTTAGCGTGCGAGTATCCTACATAGCTACGAATCAGTCGACTGTTCAGTATTCTGTTGCTTTAGGAGCGCTTTACGTATGCTATAAATGAAAGTTTATAAATGAAAGTTTGCTATATGAGGCTTGTGATTTTCATCTAGCATGAACTGTAAGCACTGCAAGCACAGAAATGGGGGGGGGGGTTGGAGGAGGTTCGATCAGCACATGGAATGGCATTATTGCAAAAGACTCCACGCGGCTCTCTTTTTTACTCACTTTGCTTGAGGTTACCGCAGATAGGAGCGCTGAAGAAGCGTCACAGGGCCCCCTTGATCTATCAGTAGAGGCACACATTTCTGTGTGCCATTGTTGGTTTTGCATGCTCCTGCTCAGTTGGGCGTTCGTGGCAATGAACTCGGCAGCTGTGTGTCGGTAGATTAATGAAGAGTAAAAATGTTAGTGGCTTTCATCCTCACTTGCAGCCAACGGCAATAAAGGATTGTCTGCTGTAGAGCTTGAACCTACGAGTCGGGTTATGAAGTTCAAGTACCTTAATGAGCAGCAATGCTCAGCTGTATTTGGGTGATTAAGCTTTTCTTTGCCAATGCTTCAAGCTTCCCCTCATGGCCTGGACTTTCTCAGAGGTGTACATCAAGAACTTTCTCGAATGGTTTAGCTAGTTTTTTGCTTGGCGAATGCAAATTTGCTTCCAAAATGAGCACTTAGATCATGAACATATAGCAACTGTTTGAAGAGCTAATAATAATGATAATAATGATAATAATAATAATAATAATAATAATGTACTTGATAAAGCACCCTCAAAGAACTCAATCTCTCTCTAGGTGCTTTGCATTTTCTGCAAAGGAAACACGGTCGAATGGTGAGTGGTGTCATGCTTGATAAACAGCACGAATATCGCTTTCTCTCGATTCCAGTTGTGTGCAGAGTCCAACAGCAAGCTTAAGGCTAACTGCTTCAGCGAACCGTATTATTTGCACATTGATCAAAAGCCGATAAGTTCTTCTGGTTGTGCGTGTATTTGGTTTCGTGTGTCTTGCCAGAGTCATTTTTGGCAGTACCTGAAATGCTTTTGTATGTTTCCTTCGGTGTAGTGCTTTCAGTAGATATTGCTTTAAACGCTTCTTTCGAGCCGAGTGTTTTTTCCTATCGACAGTAGCAAGAGTCCAAGAGTTTCTCATTAGAGACAAAGATCTAGCTAGCTTTTGATGGCACACTGGTTTTTGCAATTTAAAGGGGAGCAGCCTTCTCCATTGCATACAAAAGTTTGCGAGCCACCTACGCTGGCTAGCCGGCGATTGATGACATAACATTCATTAAAATGGAGCTGGGCTGGGTATTACACTACTCCCTATGTTCCAAAAAGACTGTTTGGTTGGTTCCCATCCCACCCGTACCGTGAAGAAGACACGAGAGCCAAGCTACCCCCCTCAGGCTGTCGTGCTACCGGATCAAGTACCCACTACCAGACTCGGAGACCAAGCCAGCTTTGCGATGCCACTCAGCTTAGCCAAGTGTCTTCTTGAGCCGACACCAGAACCAAGCTACCATCAAGCCATGTTGCACGGGCAAGTGTCTCACCCAACCACACTCCCCCAGAAGCTGCAGCTCTGCCATGTTTTGAGCTAAGAAATGGTGTTTGCTAATCTGGCTGTCATGGCTAGCTACACAGTAGCCGATTTAGCTGGGTGAGTGATGACTGCTGCCATTGTTGGCTGCTGGAGCCGAAGTCGCTGCCTTGAGCTTGTGCTATTACTGAGTCAGTCGTCGGGGTTAGTCGTCGGGGTCAATCGCTGCCCAGATGTACCTGGCCCAGTGCTAGTTATGTCAAAACTGCTGCAGTTGTCGTGAACCTCGGGTGCTGATATCAGAGCCTGGCCTCTTGCAATTGTCTTGCGCCCTGTAGCATGGCTGCTGCCCATGTCTGTCTCCCCCCCCCAGCATCCTGCAGTGGTCAGCTGCCACTCCCGCATGTATGCACTCACAGCACGAACACCACACAAGCACACGCACGCAAGCACACGCACCCCCACACACGCGTGCTCACACACATACACACTCACACGTTCACACACACACGTTCACACACACACGTTCACACACACACGTTCACACACACACGTTCACACACACACGTTCACACACACACGTTCACACACACACACGTTCACACACACACACACGTTCACACACACACACGTTCACACACACACACGTTCACACACACACGTTCACACACACACGTTCACACACACACGTTCACACACACACACGTTCACACACACACACGTTCACACACACACACGTTCACACACACACACGTTCACACACACACACGTTCACACACACACACGTTCACACACACACACGTTCACACACACACACGTTCACACACACACACACACGTTCACACACACACACGTTCACACACACACACACACGTTCACACACACACACGTTCACACACACACACGTTCACACACACACGTTCACACACACACACGTTCACACACACACACACACACACACACACACACACACACACACACACACACACACACACACACACACACACGTTCACACACACACACACACACACACACACACACACACACGCTCACACACACACGTTCACACACACACGTTCACACACACACACGTTCACACACACACACACGTTCACACACACACACGTTCACACACACACGCTCACACACACACACACGTTCACACACACACGTTCACACACACGTTCACACACACACACGTTCACACACACACACACACACACACACACCCACACACACACACACACACACACACACACACACACACACACACACACACGTTCACACACACACGTTCACACACACACGTTCACACACACACGTTCACACACACACGTTCACACACACACGTTCACACACACACGTTCACACACACACGTTCACACACACACGTTCACACACACACGTTCACACACACACACGTTCACACACACACACGTTCACACACACACACACACACACACACACACACACACACACACACACACACACACACACACACACGCAATACACTTAGGCACACTTAGGCATGCACACACACACACACACACACACACACACACACACAGACACACGTGCAATACAAACGAAGGCATCCAGGGAGGCTTGGCTACCACGAGGACAGGAATGCAGTGGGCACAGCTGCCAAGGCCGACTGCCGATATCCTCATGTTGTCTGTTTTTCTTCCCGAATTCAGGTTTGGAGAGCTGCTACTTATCTTTCGTTGATTCTTTGACCTCAAGTGGAGTCGCTAAGTCCTGAGGACCTCTCCTAGGATTAGCCTGATTAGAGTGGGGCAAAGTATTTGACACCGTGCACCTGCCTGTTGACCCATGCCTCCCTGCCCGGTGCTTGCTCTTCCCTTCCCAAACTCAACGGTGTTGAAAAGCCAGCCTCAGCTGAGCACTCAGACCAAACACCGAATCGTGGATTCCTGTTTGAATTGTGTGAATATTTGCCTGCCTTTACTCTTACTGACAAGTCGCCTGTTGAGTCGAACTTGCTTCGTCCTCTCGTGGTTAAAAAGGGGAGGGAGCTGCTTTGGATGTGGCTTTTAGTCCTGATACATTTGGAAAAGAGAAACTGGTTCAGCATAGACATTCGGTTTGCGGACTGTAGCAGGCTGAAGATGCCTGCTAATAACAGTTAGCTGAGAGGCCAATGCCACTGCAATTCGTATTTGCCTTATTTGCATATTGGCCATATTTGCCAAAGTGGGCATCTTAGCCAAGGAGTACGGTGCTCGCATTACCTGACCCATGTGCTGGGCGGTGTTCTGAAAACAGTCACTCCACAATCCCCAGCTGCTAACAGGGTGCTAGCTGCCAAGGCTGTTCTATATCAGCACAGTCTAATGGACTGTACCTCCGTCTGTAATCCACAATGCTGCAAGGATTCAGTGAGTGCTACGTTCGAGTTTTCTATGACAAACTCGAAGTCACAGTGGCTTTCGGTGGGCATAAAGTAGCCGGCAGACCTTCTCACGAAGCAAAAAGAAAGTTAAAAGAAGCATAGCCATGTCAGGAGGTCAAGAGGGCAGTCCAGGTAGTGAGTGGCATGGAATCAGCAGCACAGTCAAGGAAGTTAGTGGCATGGAATTAGCAGTGCAGTCAAGGAAGTTAGTAGCATGGAATTAGCAGCGCAGTCAAGGAAGTTAGTGGCATGGAATTAGCAGCACAGTCAAGGTAGTGAGTGGCGTGGAATCAGCAGCGTAGGATGAATGGAAAGGATGCGTCACAGTCGGCAGCAGGAGAGAGAACGTCGTTGCGTAAGAATTGTGAAAGTGGACTCTACAGTCCAAGATCGGCAGAGCAAAAGTGTGTGCATCAGCCAACAGTCTATGTGAAAGAATTTAGCAGCTAATTTATTGTCTATTGAGGACCAGGCGACACGAGGAGAGTGAAATCAGTGCAGCAGTGCAGTATGAATGGGCCAGCACATGGCGGAGGCCATGTGGGTCAGAGTAAGAGTTCTGCTCTGAACTTGTTGATCAACCGGGAGCCCTCGAAGCTTCTTCAGCAAAAAAGACACGTGGCTGAACCTCTCGGATTTGTGTCCAACCTTGCAGCCGTATTCATCACCGGCTACAGAGGCTTAATGCTGCCACTAACCACACTTGCATGCTGACCCTGTGCATGTCACCCCTAACCATATTATTCATTTTGTTTGTTTTTCAAGCATGATTTTACTTACTATTTTATTGCATATCACTTTGCAATAAATGTAAAGCGTGTAGAAAGAGATAAAGTTCTCTGAGGGCGCTTTATCAAGTGCAATATTATTATTATTATTAATGACTTTTTCAGTAGCCCAGCTAAAACTGAATTATAGTAGTCCAGCCTATACAGTGCCTGTTGAGATATTAAAATTTCTAGCCAGACTGTGGCAGACAATCCCTAATCTTAGAGATGGTTAGCTGTGGAAGGGGTGTTCCTAATGAAACCTTTAAACGTGAAGCTGTGATCAAAGAGATACCACAATTCCAAGCATATGCCGGCCTCGCTGCAGCATCGCCAATTAGAAGTGCAGTCTTTCTGTCCAGCCTCATGCTTGATTTTTCCTATGAGCAGGGTTCATTTTTATCATCTTTCAGCTTAAGGAAATTGGCCGACATCCAGGAACAAATATTTGCCACTCCGGCACTGGAGTCTATCAGTCTGTAGCCGATTCCAGTGGTTTAAATGACAAGTATGGGTAGGTGTCTTCGGTATAAAAATGAGAGCTGATCTCTTGACCTGAATCACATACTCCAGAAGCTTGGTGTAAATAGAAAACACAAAAGGACCGAGAAGGGACTGTTTTGTGGCTGGTGAGCTGAATGAGAAGTGATTGCCACGTGACACGGATTGAACACAATCGGACAGGAGGAATTTATTCGTACCGTGCCGAAGCCTCATCCCCACCAGACCGATGGTTGTTCTCAATCGTTCAAGTAGGTTTCCGTAATCAATGGTGTTAAACGCGAAGCTGACAGATCGAGCAGTACCACGGCCGTGACCTCACCGTCATCATTGCTGAGCAGAATGTCGTTGGTCACGTGGAAGAAAACAGCTTAAGCGGTAATGAGGTCGTTGACTCGGCATTTTTTTTTACGTAATAAAGTGAACGAAACAACGCGATCTTTGTATGGGTGGGTGGTCGACCCTGATGAAGCTAGTAATCGGCTGGCAGCGCCGCGATCTCGCAATGGTTACTCACTGCCACTGCCGCAGACTTGCCATTCTAACTCTATTCGCGTTCGCAGACAGCGTGTTCAGAATAACTCCGCAGGACCTGTTTGCCCAATTACTTGCTGGTGAGAGTGCTAATCCTATCTCCTGCCGGAGGAGAGATGAGAGGCGGGTATGGCCAAAAGGTTTTCTTTTTATTCTCCACTATCTTTCGTTTATTCTAAATGGCCAGCCGAAAGCGACTGCAGTACGTCGGAATGCAGCTGGTGGGAAGAGGGTCCCTGTGCGCCGCACGCCCGCCGTCGTAAGTAGAGAAACCGGCGTTTTTTTTAGCTACCCCAGAAATGCTAAGCGTCTCGGTAAACACACGCCCGCGCGTCGATTCGGCGAGCTGCTGCGCATATCGCCGTCGACCCACTCACTATCGGTGGAGCAGTGCTGGCGTCTGGTAAGCCTCCGTTGGCAGCCTCCTTACCAGTCCGGACACCCCCCTGGGGTGGGATAAGTACAGCATTCTCGCGATACGGCTAGCGCCTCGAGCGGGCGGACGACTGCTGCGTGTGCTGCCGTTCGTCATGGCGTCCTCTGCAGGTACAGAGCGTCTGCTGCGGCAACCTGGGCTAGTTGAAAGCTGTGCGCCCGTATCGCGTGCTCGCCGTTTTAGGACGCGCGTGCGGCCCTGAAGGCCAGACTTGCCGCACTACCGGCAAGATGCGACTCGCGACGGTGGACGCCGGCCATTATCGGGCGATTTTTGCCACGGCATTTCTTAGCGCTTGAACGTTTTCGTTGAGTTGCTCTTTTGGCTCCAGCCCCCCCCCCATTCGGATGGCGGATAGCGCCATCCTCGTGGAATTATCCGCCGCTATGTGTCAATGTCAGGGAATGCAGTCTTGCGAAATTTGTGGGAAGACACAGGCTGCTAGAGCTCTCTTAAAGCTCGCCAAAAGTAACGTTACGTACAGTCCACGCGATCCTAAATGTTCTCCTACGTGCTGCTTCGCTAGCATTATGCCCAGTGGCTACCGGGTTTTTTCTTAAAAGAAAATAATAAGACGTACACGTCTAGGTACTTTTCTAATTCTGGAAAGATGGTAAGGGCTGCAGCGTCAGCTCTCACAAGCACGCAAAGGACAATTCACACGGACCTCCGGTAATTGCTGTGAGGAGCAGGCGGGGTTTTTAGCTTCTTTTTAAACGTCTAAAGTCAAGAAATTTCGTGAAGTCGGGAGGGAGGGATTTTTCAACTTTATGGATAAAACTGAAGGCTCAGGCGGTCTCCTAAGGCTTTGAGGTTGGTTAGAGGCTAAACGACGCGAGCCTGAAAAGCAGTTGGCATGATGGAAACCTGATTAGGAAGAATTTATGATATGCAGCCCAGAGCGAGAGAAAGAATGGACATAAAAACGAGTGACGGAACTTAAAAACAGTAATATTTGCCTAGCGCACACAGAGAACTTAATTTCTTTATAGGCACTTTACATGTGCTGTAAAGAAGCATGATCAAATGGTTAGCTGTAAATAGGCAGCTCGATAGCGAGGCAATGCAGGTCAAAGGTGTGAAGCAATGTAATGTGGCAGTTGCAACGTTCACGACAGACAAGCGAAGCTGCAGAATTGTGGACCGTATATAGATGTTTTTATGTACAGACAGAAGATACCTATTAATAATAATAATATTAGATTTATACAGCGCCCCCAGATAACTGAATCTCTTTCTAGGCTCTTTACAGATGCTGTAATGAGTAATAGTTCCGGAAGTCGAGACCGGATGTCACTAATTCGAGGACCGTACACAATCTTAATCTAAGCAGGCCGAATTTTCGAAATTGTAGTAGCTGCAAGTAGACAGACGACTGTGGATCTGATGTGATCCTTTAATGACTAATAAAAATAATTATAATTATAAGTAGAAAGACTGCCTAATATAGCAATCCTGAGAAGGTCGTTGTGCAATCGATAGAGTGCTGGCTGTGTGTAGTGATTTATGTCAAAACTTAAACCTAACAAGTAAGCTCTAGTCAGGTTTTAGAGCTAAAGTTGAGCTTACTGCCACGAATAGCTCCAGCGTCTTTCATAAGAACGGCAACAGGGGGACCTTTTCAGGACTTGCTGAGGTTCTCCTCATCTAGTGTTGACTTAATGAGTGGCTTAGCTACACTCTCACCTTCTGCCCTGAAACATAGTCACTGCTGATTTGCTAGCCGATGCTGACAGGAAAGAAGCCCTTTCAATTTGCATACATACATTTGAACGACAAAATAACCTCTCGTTGCTGGAATTGAAATTTAATGAAAATGAAATTTAAAATTAAAATTCTAATTACGTACCTGCGTCCCCATAAGCAGAAGTCAGTGCTGATTCACTATCCTGCGTTGATCGATGGAAAGAGGGCCTCTAGGAATACATATTTGAATGGTTATTTGCTCTCATAATTGAAAATTTAGTTTCGTTAGAAAAAAGAAAACCAAGAAACTACCAATGGTGAGAAAGTACCAAACTTTGGTAGCAACAGGTCCAGAGAGCAATCTTGCTGCAGTGATAAATGTTACGTTTAAATTCGTTTGAACATTATTTTGAATATTGTTTCGATTGTCTCAACCATATAAATACTTGGCTAGATTAAGAAAGTAATACAAGATTGTTTGTCTGCAGGGTGGGCTTATGAGTGAGGTCAAAGCACATCCAGACTCGTCGTGCAAAGCGAAGTTTTGAGTTTTCAGTGACGTTTTGCAAGTATAAGGTTAACACACACACACACACACACACACACACACACACACACACACACACACACACACACACACACACACACACACACACACATATATATATATATTGTATACCAGCCTATATATTCTATACATTCTATATGTATGTGCAGGCATATGTACATATTAGTATCTATATAATAATAATATACAATTGAAAAGCACTCTCAGAGAAATCAGTCTTTCTAGGTGCTTTACTCAATTTATGTATGCGTATATATTCAGTTGAAGATATATAATATGATTGTAATCTAGTATGCACCATGTCTAGGAAGGTACATATGGGTGTGTATATGTGTTTGTGTGAATATGTAACTTCAGTTTTCGCAACAGGAGGAAAGATCTCATCGCTTCTCAAGAATTTCGGGAGTACATTTGTATGTCTAGGATGTTCAAAGCAAAAACACCTGTCACTCCCAGTCTTTCATTGAAAGAAAGGAACCGATAGCTGACTGTCCTGGGATAATCTGAGTTCCCTAGGAGGCTTAAGCTGCTGTAGCAGTTCAGGTTGGCATGAAAGAACTCGGCCGTACCGAACTTGTAAGTCGAATGCCAACAGATAATATCCGCCTATAAAGAGAACATGGCCGAACAATACTAAATTAAAACATTCCGTCGTGATATCTGTGTTATCACAGTCCACTGGCTGATCGTTGACAGAATGCAGCCGTCTGCTGCCGTCCTGGACCATTCATTGAGTGGGGGTCATGTGACACAAAAACCGGCCGATTTTCAAGTGTGTGATTGTATTTGGTCTTCTTGGCAGTCCAAGGAGTGCCGTGCAAGGGGCTTGCCCACTTCACCGATTGGCTGGTGGCCGAGCCAGTCAGGTAGAAGTATGCCATCCTTTGTGCCGTCATTTCTTTGCTCTCTTTGGCTGCTGCCTTATTCAGCTCATCAACCGGCTGCTGCTAGCTGCATACCGAGCAAACATTTGGCGAAGAACGGCTTCGGCCAGGGCCAGGGTAGCTGCAGAGCTGCTATTGGAGGAGCAGTATCGTGGAAGACGGTTGTGCACGGGCCTATCTTGTGCAGCTGAATGAGCCTCTCAGCCCTGCCCATAATCTGACACAGCGGTTTGTTCTTAAGTTTAGCCTCGGGCTGCAACAGCTTTCCTGGTCGATCTGTTGCTTCCTGCAGGCCAGCCAATCCTTTGGCTCAGGAATGACAGCAGGTATTGGGGAGGAAGTGCCCTTTCCGATGAAGAACCGTGAGATGATGGGTGTGGCCATTGCGGCTGCACTCAGCTTACCGAGTAAAAGACTATAGTCATTCATATGATTCGCTTGTAAATGAACCTAAACGGTATAAGTATGAGTGTGTTCAAGCAGCCACGTGGGCCGGTGAGGCCCATCTGGCTGGCTGCTTGAAGTGTCTTTGCTTCAGTGTCTCGCTCTGGATTACTTGGCCCAGGGGTGCGTGTGAGGTGCTTGCCTTGAACGCCCTAGGTCACGGGCTCGAGCCCTGCGGCACATGTAAAGCGCCTGGATGAAGATTTAAGTTCTGTCACGGTGCTGTATGAATGACTTATTTTTTCTGCTTACCTAGAATATTTAATCCTCCGGCTTACCACCGGCTATTCTGACTCGGGTCGTTTAACCATGCCTCAAACTGTCATCAAATCCTTCGTAGACCACACCTCCAGTTTGCATGCACACAAAGCCTGGCCTGGGGCTGACAGCCCGAGCCTTGACATTTTATTGCAAAGATAAAGTCTGTTCCTCACAGCATTTGGTTCACTTATGTGAATTTTTGTGTATTCATGTGTGCTACATTTATTTGTATTTAATCAATGCTCTGGTTTGGCGCAGGGATAAGGTACACACCTATATAACTTATACCAGGTATATCACCTACTACCTATATTACCTATTATCTATATTACCTATACCAGGTCGTGGCTTCGAGCTCTATGGCTTATGTAAATCACCTGAATAGTGATATAACTTCTCTTAGGGTGCTATACAAATGAAATATTTACTGATCAGCTCAGATTCTTCCTATCCAACGCATGTGAAGCACCTAAGGTGCTTCCTCTTCAACACCCCGGTCGTGGGTTCGAGTCCTACGGTAGTCGATCCTGTAACGACCGCTGCAAGTGGTGGTGATAGCCGTGAAGGCTCTTCTGCTGCTACATAAACGAGGCTGTTAAATCAGCTTAACCTTTATTATTTATTTAGATAGAGATTTAGCTCTTACAGAGCTCGATACAAGCACTTAATTATTTTTTAGTATGTGAGTGATGTGTGGGCATGAACAGTGGCAGAACTATGTGGCAGGAGATATCCTCCTACAGCAGGGAACTGACGTCTATTTCTAGGGCCTGCCCGACCAACTCCGAAAACGAAATTATGTCTTAATTAAACTCGACGAGCAACCGCCAAGTTTGTGGTGAACAAACACTGATTTTGCACTATAATGTTGAATTAATCACGGGTCTAGCCCTATTTAAATGAACATTTTTCAGGTCTTGCCCCCACTAGATGAAAATCTTGGTTCTGACACTGGGCATGAATGTATCTCGCAAACGTGTCTGCATTTGAAGACAGCATTTCATTTAGCTCTGCCATAGCTCACTGGCATATCGCAGAGCTCTGGTCGGTAAAGGAAGAAAGCATTGCAGCCTGTCGAGTTTAAGCATTTTGCATCTGGCAACAGAGTCAGCCGGTCATTTACCACTCGAGTGGTCTTTTTACAGCATACTCAAAGTGCTGGCTGCTTTCCCCAAGATTATGGGGCCCACAATTAGAAAGGTATGCGTACCCCCTGAGAGGTATACTCAGGAACAGGCCAAGATGGGGGAGGGAAGTCAAATCTTGGATCTTGCCTCAGGTGGTCAATCGTTTGAATGCCGTCTGGCATGCCCTTTCTGGGTCAGTCGCAAGGAACTCGGGCTTTTCTAGTTTCTTCTTCGGGGCACGTTCGAACGACATTAGAAATGTTTTTGACATTTGGTCTTTTCTGTTGCTGGAAATAACTGTTTGGACCCTTTGGCTAGGCAGACAACCGAGAGCTTTCATCCAGTCCCCTTGCATCTTAATCAGTAAGCATTGATCGCTTGGATCCTAGCCTTGCTGCTGCTGTAAGGTCATGCATCGTATTTTGAGTGTAAGGTCTTGGAGGATATGTGGTACGATCTGACATTGCACAGCATTTAGTTACTCATGTGCTTGCTGCTTGCTATTAGTTACCTAGCGACCACGAAGCCGAGATGACAGCTGGGTTCGTTGGCTTAACCTCACAAGCAGGGCAATGCCATTTTCATATCCTGTTTGGTTGGCAGGGCAGCCAAGCCAATGACATGCCACACGTTTGACAGATAATGACTGTCCATGTGACCCAGCCAGGCAGCTTCCTTTTGTGAGGCAGCCATATGTGTGTTGTCTCTCTCCTCTCTCTCTCTCTCTCTCTCTCTCTCTCTCTCTCTCTCTCCCTCTCCCTCTCTCTCTCTCTCTCTGTGATTGGGTAGTTTTATCCTCGGGTCTCAAGCTGGTACTAGTTATGCTGGCCACCCCTGGCTTTGGGCAGACGATTTCGTGACTGCAGCCGGAGCTGAACAGGTGTTCAAACACCAGCAGCGTGCAAAGGCCATGGAGCCGAGCACAGGGTCATCACACAGAAGTAACTGCTCAGAAGACTGCTGCTGCATGAAGGCAGGCGACTCGTAAGTGGCCACATGTTTGGCAGTGCTGGGGGCTGCATGTACTTTGGGTGCACGTGCCCCTATCTGTAACTCCACAGAGCACTCAGACCATGTGACAGTTGAACACGAGTTTTCCTTAGTTAACATACAGCCTAAGCTACTCTCGGTTTGTACCTAGGTTGTGCCTCCAGAGCATAGCGGGGATGACTGCGAACAGTGGTCACCCCTTGGAGAGCCTGATTGTTTCCATGACTGAGCTGGATACTTAGGCAGCTGGCAATCGTGCATGGGCGTTTGTTCATGCACACACTCGGCGACTGCCTTGATCTGACTTGAGCAGAATAATTGCGGTGGAAGGAGGGAGTTGAGATAAAGTGCTGCTGCAGCTTCGGTT
This sequence comes from Cristatella mucedo, assembly GCA_009760855.2. Lineage (NCBI taxonomy): Eukaryota > Metazoa > Bryozoa > Phylactolaemata > Cristatellidae > Cristatella > Cristatella mucedo. The sequence continues at coordinate 1,061,355 of WPIO01000028.1, forward strand.
GTCACTGTGATAATAATAATAATAATAATAATAATAATACTGTTAAGAGCACGAAAAATTTGGAAATCGCCTTCAGAGAACCGAATTTCGTTCTAAATAAATAAATACAATTCATTTGTGTATCGCCCTAAGGGAACTTACAGTTTCTATCCAGGCCTTTTGCATTTGCCGCAGGGCTCGAACCTATGACTTTGCACTAGCGGCTAACGCTTTACCCCTGGGCCAAACCAGGGTGGCAAAAAACACTAGGCACTTTGTATATGCTATAAAGGAAGCATGCGAGTATGGTTAGTGATAACATGCAGTATCAGCATGCATAGGTAAACGAAGGGTAATTCACACAGACCTAGCAAAGGCTGCAAGGAAAAGGTTCGTTTTTAGCTTCTGTTTAAATGTCATGGAGTGGAGGGATGTCGTCACGTCAGTCAGCAGTGAGTTCCAGACTTTGGTAGAAGACGAACTAAAGTCACGGCCTCCAAAGGATTTGAGGCTAGTTCAAGGCACAGTTAAACTACTTGAGTCAGATACAACCTTGAAGTCGACACACTGGTTGATGGAGAACCAGTTGTGCAGGCCGATGAGAAGTGGGCGAATATGGCAACTACTGTGTTCACGACAGACAAGCCTAGCTGCTGAGTGCTGTACTCATTGTAAGAGCCTTGTTGCATCGGCCAATACTATCCAAGCAGAAAAAATAATAATAAATAACACTATCTGATTTAACAGACTCTTTTTGTATAGCGACTGAAGAGCCTTTACGGCTATCACCACCGCTTGCAGTGGCGATAAAGGATCGCCCACCTCCGGATTCGAACCCATGACCTCGCAGCCGAAAAGCAACCACCTTACCCAGTGAGCCATTACATGCAAGACTGCAGCATATCTACAGTAGCATGTACACACAATCGATGAGCACACGACTTTCACAGTCACGTCTGTCAGCTATCGGCTATGTACCACTGTAAAAACTCAGGCCTACTTAGTTTGGTATACCATAGCCAAGTTTGTTCACTTATCTGTGTCAATAATTATAGTACTTAATAGGTCGCTCGTTCAGCACCCTAACAAACCCAGATCTCACTTTAGGAGCTTGACAACTAGCTACAAGAGAAGAAATAACCAAGAGTTAATGACTCAGCAAGGTATCATTCTCAGCCAAGCATGCAAGAGCACATAAGTACCATGCAAAGGCCCACAAGAAGACGTTCAGGGCCACCTATTATTAGAAGCCTGGGTTAATAAAATACATCGAATCATGCACAAATGTGCCTGCAAAGTACATGGGAACAAAAAGACGACTTTGCTGTGGTATGGAGAAAGCAGAGTGGAACACGTGCGTCTTAAGCTGAGACTGAAATGATGCAAAACGCTGGTGGTGACAGAAGCCGGAAGCGAGTTCCAGACATCAGTTGCATGCGAGCTGATGGCCCAGTCAGCAAAAGATTTCAATTCGGTCCGAGACGACTGGAAGCTGAGGAGTGAGGGAGCGAGAGCACACTGGAGGAACCAGGAGGGAGATAGACAGTAGGCTCGTGCAAGTGAGTGAAGCAACGTGTAAGCTATAGTGAGGATCTTAGAAAGTCAGTTCAATGCTTTATTGGGAAATTGTGAAGCTCAGACAGAAGTGGTGCAGCTGTGGCATTGACGACAGACCAGACAAGTTGCCGTGTTTTGCACCAGTTGCAGCCGATTAAGGGCTAGGAGGCCTGAATAAGGCTAATTGCAGTTGTCTAGGGGTGATGTCACTAGCGTGTGAGCTATGGTGGCTGTGCTCTTGTCTGAGTAGATTTTCGCGGTGTTCCTTAGCGGGAAATAGGTCGACTTGACGAGAGAAGGCAATGTGCTCATTCGATGAGTCGTCATGGCTGACTAGGTAATTCCGTTGCTTTTCACGACCTCGGTCCCAAGGCATGATTTTGAATCCTGCGCTGGGCGATTCATAATCGCTGCTGCAAGCAGTTGTGATAGCTGCAAAGGCTCTTCTGTCGCTATATAAATAAGGCTTTTAAATCAGCACATATTTTATTTTATCAGTTTTTATTTTATTTTATTTTTCAGCTTTTATTTGGTTAAATCAGCTAGTAATTTGAAACAGCATGCCGAGATTATGGCCAGACATTGCTGGCTTGAGGCTGGACGACCCAATCTTGAGATTGTGGTCTGCCAACGTTAGGGCTGGCAAAAGGCTTGCCTGTCACTGCTCCGGCATTATTCTCGTCTTATCCTGATTAAGCATCACCATGTTAGTGGCTATCCAGGGGCAAATGTCATCGATACAATCTGTGGAAGCATTAGGTAAGTTGGTCTCAGAGCAAGGCTTAGAGGAATCGAATAGGTAGAGCTGCACACCATTGCCATTACCCTGTAATTTAAGTGCACCACCCTGGTTGACCGACAGGCATTTACCTCTAAACTCTTACGTCAGTCACTGAGGTAAGACCGAATGCAGCTTAGTGACAATCAATGACTCCTAGGCGTTTCGAGAGGTCCACTTGAAGGACCTGGCGGTCAATTGCGACAAATGCTGCTGAGATTTAGAAGAATTAGCAGAGGTGCCACCGTGATCGGAGGTGTTCAGGATGCTATTGTGAACCCGAAGCAGAGCAGTTTCTGTAGAATAAAATTTATCTAGACTTACATAACTCATTACGAAAGGTGTTCCTGCTTGTTCAATCAGTCGGTTACGATGGGTGCAAAACTTTGCTGCTACGCTTGTCTATCGTAAGCATCCCAACAACCGCTACATGCCAATTTGCACCAACTTGCAATGAATAAGCGTGAAGCAGTCTATCGACCAAGAATGCCGTCCCTCACTTGTATGTCTCTTTATTCTTCACCACCTGCTTGCTTATCAGAAGTACTTCTTACTCGGGCGTCAAGTCGGACCACAATAATTCTCCGACTTTGGCAGTTTAGCAGTGCCTTGAACCATAATCAAGTCCTTTGGCGACTGTGCCTTCAGTTTGCCTGCTCCGAAAGCCTGAAACCACCTCCCCCAGCGACTGACCATGTCATCCGTTGCCGTGGTGGCATTTAAAGAGAAGCTAAAAACTCAACCTGCTACTGAAATGCACTATCGGTATGCATTGTCTTCTGGGTGCTTCTGCATACTGACTCTATGCATTTTCTAACAAACCAATTGGGTCCCTGTGATTCATCCTTGATGTGCTTATGCGTGCTGACACTGTGCATGCTGCCACTAACCACATTTGCATGCTGACCCTGCGCATGTCACCCCTAACCATGCTATTCATTTTGTTTGTTTATCAAGCATGATATTACTCACCATTCAATTGCATTTCCCTTTGCGGCAAAAGTAAAGCGCCTAGAGAGAGATTGAGTTATCTGAGGGCGCTTTATCAAGTGCATTATTATTACTATTATTATTATCATTTCTTTCAAAATATATTAAGTAACAAGATAGAGATTTAGTTCTCATAGGGTGCTAAAGAAAATATCGTTATTGTCATTATTACTATTATCATTATTGCATTGTGATGTTGTTTTAGTGTCTTGCTTCATATTGTATAAGCTTGGATGCATTTAGTCAGTGGCGATAATAATAATAATAACAAAAATAACAATAGCAATACATTTGTTATAGCATCCCCCTACATCACACTGGTAGCATACTGGTAGTAATTCAGCCAGCTTCAGCAGCAGCTTTTCACAAGGATTAAGTAATCTCATTTGGTCGTCAACCCACGATCTAGAACATTGGAGACCACAATGAGTGAGACCACACCGAGTCCAAAAAAACTGGGATCAATCTGCCATTTGCAAAATAAGCTATGCGAAGCTTCAGTCTTGGTTCCATATTTAGTCACCAATGTTTCGGCTTTATGCAGAATGTTTCACAAACTTGCTCTGGCACATTCTCATGCTCCCAGAGGCCTGGCAGAACCATTAGTTTGGCTCCTCCACTACTTTCCACCTGAAATTTCCACAGTAAGCCTGTCCAATTTGTTAAGTCGGTTTGCTGTAGTAGGAAGTATAAGCCACATTTTTGTTCCTCAGGCCCATTGGTACAGTAGCTTCAAGCATCCTCGGAATGCCTTGCGAATGGGAAACTAGGGATGACATGCACAGGGTCAATCACATTTGCATGCTGACCCTGTGAATGTCACTCCTAACCATGTTATTCATGTAGTTTATCAAGCATGATATTACTCACTATTCAATCGCGTTTCCCTTTGCAGCAAATGTAAAGCGCCTAGAAAGAGATTGAGTTATCTGAGGGCGCTTTATCAAGTGCATTATTATTGCTATTAAGTAGAAGTGGACGTCTGCTGGTTCATCAGCCTCATTTGTGTAGCATCAGAAGAGCCTTTCACGACTGTCAACCTTTATTGCACAGAAAAAGCACAGGAATCCTGCTGCAGGACTTGAACTCACGACCTGGGTGAAGTGTACGCACCTTAACCCTGGGTTAAGACGTAAGGCATCCATGATCCAAGACTGTCACCTGTCACTCCGGGCCAGCGCCTCACAGGCATGATGCTCGTTCAGCTCGCCTTGCTCAAGCATGTGTCTGTAACGATCTGAGGATTGGAGCCTGTAATGCACCCTTTGTTGCCACCATTAGTAAGATTGAATGCACAGTGCACAATCTTGTCAGCCGAAGACCTCCCAATACTCTCTCTCTCTCTCTCTCTCTCTCTTCTCTCTCTCTGTCTCTCTGTCTCTCTCTCTGTCTCGGTCTCTGGAGCTCTCTCTTGTGTCTCTCAATCTCTCCTCTCGTCTCTCTCTCTCTCTCTCTCTCTCTCTCTCTCTCTCTCTCTCTCTCTCTCTCTCTCTCTCTCTCTCTCTCTCTCTCTCTCTCTCTCTCTCTCGTTCTCTGTCTGAAGGCCCTTCCTTAACTCGTGTTCAGGGGTCTGCATTCTCCTGAAGTGTGTGCAGCTTGGAGCCGAAGCAAAAGAGTCTGGCTTCGTCGCTCGATCACCTCCCACTCCTCCCCTCCCACTGACCTCTCCCACCCACCCCTCTCACTCACCCCCTTCCACTCACCCCTCTCACTCACCCCTTCCACTCACCCCTCCCACTCCTCCCCTCCCACTCCTCCCCTCCCACTCCTCCCCTCCCACTCCTCACACTGAGTTCCTCCCCCTCCTCCCCTCCCTCTCCTCCCCTCCCCCTCCTCCCCTCCCACTCCTCCCCTCCCACTCCTCCCCTCCCACTCCTCCCCTCCCACTCCCCCCCTCCCACTCACCCCCTCCACTCACCCCTTCCACTCACCCCTTCCACTCACCCCTTCCACTCACCCCTTCCACTCACCCCTTCCACTCACCCCCTTCCACTCACCCCCTTCCACTAACCCCCTTCCCAGTCCTTGGCCAGCAGTTCAGCGAGTGGGCGACTGGCAGATGCACGGCGCAGCTGCAGCAGCAGAGTTTTAGTTCTGGCGGCCCTTTCTCTTGGCTAGGCCAATGGGTGTGCTGGACTCTTTGAACCAAGAAATCAAATAAATCAAAGAGTGCTCACAAGAGCATGATGCTATGCCGAATGGTCAAGGCACCTAGGACATGCCCTACCTTGCCGACGCAGATACCTAGCGTAGTGCTTACCTTGGAGCAAGTCACCAAGTTATACCTCCCACCCTCATCTCCTGCTACGTTGGGTTAGCAGAAACACTTTTATCTAGGTCTAGTTGCCGTTTTTCGGTAAGCATAAGATCATTAGTGAGTCAGCCCAGGTCACTTCATCATCAGGAAACAGATTTTCTGATACCGGCTGACCAGTGTGTAGCCAGATGCCATGATATGAGAGGCAGCTATTTAGTCAGCAGGCTACTACACCATCATTCGTCCAAACGGCCACAAGTTAAGTAGATGCTGCTCCCCATTGTTTCCAAGCAGCTCCTGCATAACTATATGGTCTATTCAACTTGCCTAGCAGCCTGTATCTCCTTAACTGTTTTATGACCGATAAGCTAGCGACTACCACTGTGCATTTCGGGTCTTTGTGCAACATTTGGATGGAGCTGGCTTCTGGTGGGCAGATCCGAACTGTGACCCTTTCTAGCTCCGTTAGCATAGACTATCTAGTGGCACTCACAGGCAGTGTGCCGTGTGTTCTGTAGACGTGTGCCTGCCGGAGGGGATCCGGACACGGCAGCATGCAACCTGGTTTCTGAGTGATTCTGCTCGGTATGTGTGCCCTATTTGGGGGATGTGAAAGGAGGTGACCACTCTGCTACCGTAGCAGAGAGAAATGACTGGGTGTTGTTACTGAAAAAAAACAGTAGTCAAGCACCAGTAGCAGGATTTCTTGACATCAGCCCAGAAGAGCTGCAAACAATTGTTGAATATATTCTGCTCAGCCTTTTTACGACCCTGCCTTTCAACCTACTTGCTGCCATCATTGCAGTGAGGCCCGAAGGTGCCCGAGATAGCTCTCGATGCCACTTGAGTATAGAGTGGCACTTAGCCACCTAGCGCCACCTAGCGACTGCCGAGCGGTGCGCGCCTCTCGGTTCTAGCTCAAGCGACATTACTAGCTCAGTCAGGCACGGTGTTTTTTCTCCAGCGCCGTTGCTATGCACTCGTTGCTACTCGTCACCGACTGGGAGAGGAAACCTTGTTTTCAAGCTCTGGTTTTTGCCATTCTGTTCAGCTGATGACGCCGGCATGCCGATTGCAGATACCGACGACAAGGCCAGTGTGCGCATCAGCAACGCCTACCTGGCTGCTACGAGCAACGGTACGAGGGTGGCTTTGCACAGCCTGGCTGCCGAGCAATGCGCTGCACCAATTGACATGCGACTGATCTTCGACGTCAGCAGACGAAGAGACGCTGCAGCGGCAGCAGCAGCAGCGGCGGCACCCACGCTGATCACCGCTGCTCAGTCCCGGCAGCTGCGCATCGCCAAGGGCATGCCTGCTCAGCTGTCGATGCAAGCAGATTGCAATAGCAAGCACAGACATGGAAATGGTAGAAAGGTCATCGATGCTTCGGGTCAGTCGCCAGGCGACGGCTGCAATGGCGGCACCGGCGGCAGCGCCTTCGACTTGGGCAGCAACTGCCCTGTAGGGCCGGTGCCCGGCTGCAGCAGCTGGTGGGGCGAGCATGGTGAACTCGAGGTGCCACGCTCGCACCACACCACCTCGGCGCAGTTGAGACCCACGGAGAGGGCCGTCGACGTGCCCACCGACTTTATGGCCTCGCCGAAGCTTCACCCACGAATGCCCAAATCAGTAGCCGGTGATCAGCCTGGGCTGCACTTTGGCGATGACGCATCAAGCAGCGTCAAGCCCAAGGTCCAGCAAGCCGGTCGCAGCCGCCAGCTCGACACCGCAGCAAAGGTGGCGGCAGCAGCAGGAACGACGATGGCTTCCACGTCCGAATTCGTCGGGTAAGAGGCTCCCATCGGCCCACCAGCAGCAGCACCGGCCACCACGACCACCTTCCCCACCCGGGAATCTGCCACCCGCCGGCCACCCGAGTCCAAGTCAGGGCACCACTGCCCGAAGCACTCATGCACCGACTTATTATCTGACAATGCCTTGCTGACCTTGGGCCCCACGATATTCTTCTACCCCCTGCAGGCCACTGGCATTGTCAGGAAGCTAGGCTACTCTGCCAGCACGGCCAGAACACATAATTTTGGGTCCTAACGTTTGGGTTCGAGAGTGTGAGTACCGGTGCATCCGTGCATACAAGCCAGGATAGGATGCTCTGGCCAGGCGGTGAACTCAGTAGGGTTTGCTAGGGGCAGAGGCAGCTTCTCTGAAGCAATGCAAGAGCTGCTCTTTGGCGTGCAAAGGAGCTGTTTCAGCGCTGCCGATTTGACTTGCACCCGTCATCGGTTTGAAAAAGTCGCACGGCAATGTCGCAGGCACACTTTGGCTGAGAATTATAAAAATAATAATAACACTAGTGCATTTGTATAGTGCCCTTAGATAACTAAATCACTTTCGAGGCACTTCACCTTTGCTGTAGAGCAAGCATGTCTGTATGGTTAGTTATAAATGCACACACAGCGCGCAGCATGCCTAAGCGCACAAACGACAAATCACAGGAGCCCCCAAACGGCATTGAGAAACAGGTGCGTTTTAGCTTATTTTTATTTATTGTCAAGTAGGGAGATAATATGTCTCTAGTCGCAAGTGAGCTCCAGGCTTTGGCTGCATGCAAGCTACAGGCACGGTCTCCAAATGGTTTGAGGTTAGTTCTGAGGCATATAGCTTCATTTAGAAAACTGGTTCCTCAGCTAGCCATCACTTCTGATCCCTATCTAAGATTAAGAGCTTGCTTCCAGTGGCTTGCAAAAAAAATGTGACTAGCTCCTTGGTTCTGTCTCAGCTAGATTATCGTAATTCCCTTTGGCTGGGCTACCAGACAAGCCACCAGACCACTGCAGCTGGTGATGGTGTTGAATATGGCTGCAAGGCTAGTTTACAAATCCCCTAGGTTTGGCCACATGTCTCTTTTGCTGAAAGAGCTTGTATGCCTGTCGATTGATCAACGGATACAGAGCAAATCTTTTATGCTGACCCACAAGGCTCCCTAGTGCTTGGCTTTTTCCTACCTAGCTGAACTGCTGCACCGTTTTTCAGCCCTCATGCAGTCAGGTCATGTATGAACATACATTAGCTGTTCCATTCCTCTGCTTAAAGACCGTCGGTGACAGCAGCTTTTGCTCTGCAG